>CM046441.1:31173096-31378096 GCA_025506515.1 Flaveria trinervia
AAAAGAAAGGAGCATCCATCTCCAAAACTCAAGATGAGTTAGAACATCCTAAGAATGTGCAACAAGAGGAAGTTCCACCAACTCCAATCCAAGTAGCTCCTCTTGCATCAGTAAGAACCATCTTATCTTGGACTTACACTATTAATCCAGAAAGATGGCATGTGATCAGAGATCAAGGTATTGAAGATGTCTACACATGGAAAGACATGTTCAATCTACCTATACATGATCTCTTTGAGATGAAATGACACTTTTAAAGTTTGAAATATCCTAAGCATTTTATGAAGAAATGCATGGTCATCATCATAATAAGGACTGTCAATATCTGAATTTTTTAAATGTCTTGGTAGCATCAGCCTAGGGGGAGTTTGTAAGGATTCATATAAGGCTGATGCAACCCAAAACATCCAAAGTCTATCCTGCATGCATGCATAGAAGTACTAAGTAGAATGCTCGGAAGTTTCACACTATGCCTTAGAAAATATTCTAAGTGTGAAATTTACCGAAGCATCAAAGACAAAGTCTTTCAAAGCCAACTCATGAAGATAGATTTCTTCCGAAGACTTTTGAGTACATGCTTTATTTGGCGTACCTTTTACAATAAAGTTGGACCACCTTTCCACTGCAACTCTGTTTAACATAATAACTTTCATAAGTTGGTGAAAGGTCCAGGCTTTTGGTAAACTATATGTTGAGGTCTTGATACTGTTACGTTATACTTTATGTACTTTAATCCTTTTTGTAATATATTAGGATGTGAGCTATGGCATGTCAAGTCATTAGCCAAACGACAATCTGTCTTTTAACTCTACATTGATTTTCTTGTTGTCTAGATCATGTATCCAGCTATCCTTCAAAGTATGGCCGACTATAGGATGTAGTATAACGTATCTCAGGTCCTTTGTATCTTTATTCACGTATGCTTTGTAAACACTTGTAAGGAACTTGAGAGCAATATACAACATTCTTGAAAACCAAACACTTGTGTTATTGTTATTGTTCTTGTTTTGTCTCTTTATTATTATGTATCTTAGTATCAAAGTGTGACTGGTTACTAGTTCCTCATTTGATATGTTAAGTGTTCTAACTTAATCTCCTTATCGTGTGTTGTGTTGTAAGTGACAATCCCTTAAACGGTCCTCCACATACTATCAAATCTAACAATAGTGGGCGCTTGATCTTCAGTGTAGGGTTTGTTAGAAGATGTAATCTAAGTTTAACCTATAAAACTTTCTGAAAAACGCAGCGGAAGTGGAATCATAATAACATTGTTTATAAGCTGAAAATCCAGATTATCTTTGATGTTATAAGTTTTAATCAAACCCAAGAACAAGAGGATCTTTTATATGTGAATGATGCTTACTATGATAAAGCAACCAACAAATTATGGTCAGCTATGAAGAAGCTGTCATAAACTACCTTTCAGCAGCAAGATTTTTGAGTATGGAAGACGATGTTGTCCAAGAAATCGACCAAGGCACCAAAGGAGGTCCTCTCAAGCTTGTATACCCTAAGCTTGATTGCAAAACACCTTCTTGTTAGGAAGAAACACCACCCGAAACAACTCAAATCCTCCAAAACCTGCTGCTAGTGCCGAGAGTTCTTTGAGAGAGAGAGAGAGGAGAGTTTTGTTTTTAATTTTGCATGTCTTGATAGTTGAACATTGAGTGTTGGACCTAACTTATTGTGTGTGTTTTTTAAGAAAGAAAAGGGGCCAATCCCCTTCAAAGGGAAGGCCGAAAAATGTGTTCAAAAGGGGGTTTCCCTCTTAAACAAAACACACATAAAATAAACTAGTCACTTAATAAGTTATACAATTAAACATTTAATTGTATAAGTTATACACCCTTTTATTATTTGATGTTATCTAACCTACTTAAATAACATTACCAATAATATTCATGAACAAAATATCCTAATAAGTTGTTCCATCTCATATGCAACTTATTTAGAAAACCTTTTTTCTAAATTTGGTATGGTTATTTAATTGCATGATCAGATCGTCAATTAAATAATTGTTTGTGTTTGCAAAGCTTGTTATTGGGTATAACCCAACTTGGATCATAATGTACTAACCGCATCAATATCTACGTGTCTTGGGCATATAGAATCCTACAATTTCCCACTTGCACAAGATTCGTAGAAGATTGATGCAAGCAGTAAATACCGCCTAACAAAGGTTTACTACCCTTAATACGCATGACTTATAGCCATTCAATAACATCATTCCATTCAAGTATCCTACTTGAAATGATTTAGGTGAATTAATCGTTTATCCTTTTGTTACAGATGTCATGTTAAATCCAATGACACAGAATGATCATTCCTTGTTGATTTAACTTAATCAGGCCTTAGACATCTTGCTCTCAACGAATAAGGAACAAATCCCATCTTGACTACATACGTTTCTCACAAACACCTCGTGTCACTCCTGAACATAGTCTCATGTACTGTCCATTATTTCAGAACACAGATAACTAGATCAAGGTATGATACTTGGTGAATATTAAAACCCAATATATCTCAGGTCTGAGGATACCAAATGATATTCGCCTTTACTCAAATTTACTTATGATCAATCAATAAGATTCCATGTAGTAAAATTTGAGATGCGGGTTAGTCCAATATTTGTATCCCAAATATCAATGAACCTTGCAGCAACCCATTGCTCTATATTATCTTTATGAATATCAACCAATCCAAGTTCATAATAATCTTACCTCACACTTGTTCCCACAAGTCTGAACGACTACGGACGTTTAGAGTAAACATTTACTCATGGATTAAACATGCTAAATTGGAACATTAATTGAAATATTATAACCAAATAATTTTATTCAAATAATAAAGAGATCCACATATTCTAATACAAAATTACAGATCAAATCCAATCACTAGAATATCGAAGTCCCATGGCACAAGTATGACCTTCATGCTTTGCCTTTTCAAGGAGCTTCGTGAGAGGATCCGCAATGTTCTGATCCGTGTGAACTTTGCGAATACATATCTTTCCCTTTTCAACTTCATCTCGTATGTAGTTAAATCTCCACTCAATGTGCCTAGTCTTTTGATGAGCACGAGGTTCCTTGATTTGAGCAATCGCACCCTTGTTATCACAAAAGATCTCTAGGGGGTCCTGAATGGAAGGACAGCCCCTAGATCGGCAATGAATTTCTTCAACCATGCAACTTCTTGAGCTGCCAATCAGGCAGCGGCGTATTCTGATTCTGTAGTTGATAGAGTCACCACATCCTGTTTGGAGCTCTTCCAAGAGACCGCTCCTCCATTCAGAATGAAAATATATCCGACTATGACCGTGAATCATCACGATCTATTTGGAAACTTGCATCCGTGTAACCTTTTACAACGATTCCTCATCACCAGATCCATAGATTAGGAACATATCTTTTGTCCTCCTTAGGTACTTAAGTATGTTCTTAACAGTCATCCAATGACTGTTTCTAGGATTTTGCTGGTATCGGCTTGTCATGCATAAGGCGCATGACACGTCCGGTCGAGTGCATATCATTGCATACATGATGGATCCAATAGCAGATGCGTATGGGATTGCCTTCATTTTATCTTGCTCATCCTTTGAGCTAGTACATTGAGTCATACTCAATATCGTTCCTCTTTGAATAGGTATCGTACCTTTCTTAGAGTTCTCCATCTTGAACCTTTTCAAGATTTTATCAATGTATGCACTTTGATTTAAACCAACCAATCGCCTTGATCTATCCCTATAGATCTTTATTCCCAGAATATAGGCGGCTTCACCATGATCCTTGATGGAAAAAAACTTCCAAGCCAGGTTATTACACCTTCCAAGGTTGGAATGTCATTTCCAAATAGTAGTATGTCATCAACATACAATACTAGGAAAGTGATGATGCTCCCACTAGCTTTCTTATATACACAAGCTTCATCAGTGTTCTTGATGAATCCGAATTTAATTATTTCTTCATCAAAGAGGTGATTCCAACTTCTCGATGCTTGTTTCAATCCATAGATTGATTTCTTTAACTTGCATACTTTATCAGGATGTTTTGGATCGACAAAACCTTCAGGTTGAACCATATAGACATCTTCCTCAAGATATCCATTTAGGAAAGCGGTTTTGACATCCATTTGCCAAATCTCATAGTCATAATCAGCAGCTATGGCAAACAATGTCCTTATAGACTTTAGCATCGCAACAGGTGAGAAAGTTTCATCATAATCAACCCCTTGAGTTTGAGTGAAACCCTTTGCTACAAGTCTAGCCTTATAAGTATCCAAGTTTCCATGCATATCGGTTTTCTTCTTGAAAACCCGCTTGCTTCCAACTACTTTGGAGGTAAGGGTTGGTACAACCAAGTCCCACACTTGATTGTCATGCATGGATTGCATCTCAATGCTCATGGCCTCAAGCCACTTGTCACAATCTGAATTGGACACTGCATCATGGTATGTGGTTGGTTCATCTGAATCTACCACATAACATCCATCCATGAAAAGTCCATATCTTTCAGGTGGATAACTAGTTCTACCACTTCTGCGAACGTTTTGTGTGTATTGATCAACCACTTGATCATCTTCAACATCCTCATGTTGAGTGCTAGTTTCAAACAAACATGCATTGGGTTGTGGTTCTTGATCCTCCTCAAGATCCACTGTTCTACTGCTAGTTCCTTCCATAAGGAACTTTGCTTCTAAGAACTCACCTTTTCTGGCAACAAACACCTTTTGTTCCAGTGGATCATAGAAATAATATCCCATAGAATCTCTAGGATATCCAACAAAGATGCACTTGGTGGATCGAACTTCCAATTTGTTTGGGGTGGGAGTCTTAACATAAGCCTCACAACCCCAGACCCTTAGGTATGATACGGATGGAACTCTTCCATGCCACTTCTCAAAGGGTGTCCTTTCCACCTTTTTGGTTGGGGCCATATTTAGAATACGGGCCGCGTAGAGTAAAGCGAAACCCCAAAATGATAGAGATAATGTGCTTCTAGCCATCATAGATCGAACCATATCCAATAACGTTTGATTCCTTTATCAGACACACCATTATGTTGTGGTGTTCCAGGTGGAGTGAGTTGTGAGACAATCCCACAACTCCTCTATCGGTGCGGAGAACTTTAATTGACTTGTTGAGTTGATTTTCTACTTCATTCTTGAAGATTTTGAACATTTCAAAAGTTTCATTTTTGTGCTTTAATAGGTACACATACCCATAGCGACTATAATCGTCGGTAAAGGTAATGAAGTATCTTTCACCATCCTAGTCATTGGCTTAAAAGGACCACATACATCCGAATGTATGATTCCTAAAATCTTTTGCCCTTTCGTTAGATCCACTAAAGGGTGCCTTAGTCATTTTCCTTGTAGACAAGATTCACATACATCAAATGAATCACATTCATTTGTTTTTAAAAGACTATTCTTTTGTAGTGTTTGAATTCTTTTCTTGTTATATGACCAAGACGACAATGCCAAAGATAGGTATCACTCAAATCCAACTTGAGTTTCTTAGTGCTAGTTTGGTACAATGAACTATTTAAAGTATTTTCATGAACCATTTCATAAATACCATTAATGGGAATAACTTTAAAGTAGAACATATCATTTAAAGAAACATGAATATCCTTTTCAATTAATGATAATACATATCCAAATTGTTTTAATAGGGCTACAGAAATAATATTCATAGTCAAACTAGGAGCATACAAAACATTGTTCAAAATTACTTCCAAACCATTTGGAAGTTTCAAGATGTAGTCACCACGGGCTTCAACTTGAAATTTAGCCCCATTGCCCATGTAGAGGCTAACATCCCCTTTCTTGAAGTCACTACTTCTTTTGAACCCCTTCAACAAATTGCAAATGTGAGTTCCACATCCGGTATCTAATAGCCATGTGTTAGAGGATATCATGTTTAAATCAATATGGATCATGTATATTGTACCTGAGGTTTGCCCAGCATCCCTCCTTGCTTTCAACTCTTGGAGATGGACAGGACAATTCTTTCCCAATGTCCAATCTCCCCACACTTGAAGCATGGGTCATTAGTAGCAACCTTTTGCTTCTTCTCTTGTGGTTTGGGGGGCACCCTTACCACCCCTTTCCCTTTTCCCCATACGGGTCTCTTGCCCTTGGCAACCTTTGCCTTGGGTGTGGGATGAGGCCTTTTCTTGCTCCCACCTTCATTGATGGTGAGAACGGGTAAAACCATTTTACCCATGGCCGCCTCGGCCGTTTTGAGCATTGAGTGAAGCTCACCAATGCTTTTGTCCCAGCATTCATGTTGTAGTTCAACACGAATGTCTCGAACTTCTTGTAAGGCCATTGAGGATCAAATCCGTGGCCAATTCCTTCGAGACAGGACATTAAGCCTTCGAGGTGGTCAATGTGCTTTTCATCTTAAGTACATAAGATGAAACCGATTGGTTGTCGTCCATACGACATGCATGGAGTGCTCGAACCGTTTCAAATCGCTCAACCCTCACTTGCTGTTGGAACGTTTCCTTCAGTTGGGTTATCATGTCATAAGCTCCGTGATGTTTATACTCCTTTTGAAGATCCGGAGTCATGCTCGCCAGCATGAGACAAGACACTTGGACCGAGTCCTCAGTGTACTTCAGCCAATCGTTATAGGCCTCCTCATCATCCTCAGTAGGTTGATCGGGGATAGGGTCGTCTAAAAATATGATCGTCTCTTGCTTGAGAACGATTCTCAAGTTTGATACAATCATTGAAATTATTATGATTGGAAGTTCCTTTTGGAGAATCGCTTGCAATGATTGGGCGGACGCGGATGAATTATTATGATTATCATTATTGGTGGCCATCTACAAAATTTAACAAAGATCTATTTTAGTATTTTTCGATATTGCTATTTTAAATAATTAGTACCTTTTAAGGTCATTTTTATATTAAAATCTAGAGCCCACATTACATTTAAATTGTGGTTAGGTGACCTTTATCCCACGATTTAAATTAATAAGGTGGTCAACGATTGACGGTTGCAACCATTTGCAACTTCTTGAGGTATGGGATCGACTTTAAACATCATATGTAAAGTGGATGTTAATCCCATCAAAACCATTTGGAAACCATATTGTAGGTGATCCATTTAACATGGTTTGCAAATCAAGTTACCCTACTTGCACACACATGTGAGTTTACCAACATAAGTGGCTAGGTGACCTTTATCCCACAAATGTGATATCCCCACCTTAAGTCACAAGTTCCCTCTAAATGGTTAGGTGACCTTTATCCCATTAAGAGTTTCCAAATGACTCAAGTGTTGTACAAAAGGATGGTGTTAAACTTGTTGGAAAATATTAGAGATTTCATAATTCTAGTTTAGAGAACTCTATGTACTTGTACTTGCATGCTTTCAAATACAAGATACCCTATCATTCTTTGATTAAAACCCATTTTAATCTTTAAAATCATTAAATCACATTAATAACCTTTTATTTCCTTTTAATGATTAAGAATCATTTAATTAGTTTGTTTGATCATGGATAGGATAGATAAAGCAAATACCACATACATGCCATCAACTACAATAATATAAACAAAACAACATAGCATATGTGCATAACCATAGCATCTAAAGTGGTCCACACTTGTTTTCCATCACAAGTGTGGTCCATAGGGCATTCTAAGAGTCATAACAAAACACATAGAAAGCTTCCAAAAGCCTCCCACTTGAAACCGCATCCAAAATGCTCCATGTTTCTCTTATGACCTTCCTTTGTGCTTCCAACGCGTACCTCTTCATTTTACAAGATATAAAGTCCTAATACAAGATATCTAGTAAAATGAAAATACACCTAATCTATTTATTACAACCCAATAATAAACAAAATTACATTTTTAAACAAAGCAAAAATAAACTAATATACAACCCCATTGAATAAACAAAACAACCATTGCATTCATCCAAACAACACAAGGCCAAAAGCTAGGTTATGCACTAACTAAAAATACCATTATATCATCCAAATATAACAAAGAATCCCCACTAAAACCCATGAAATTTCAGCCAACATGAACTGAGATTTCGGGTTTTAAACATGTCCAAACAATATACATATCAACATACATATCTTTCAAGGTTTAATCACAAGCATGTGTAATATAACCTTGAAAGTTTGGGGATTCAACATACATGAATATAGCAGCCCATAAGAGGGTTATGAAGTCCCATAAAAACGATTTTTAAGGACAAGAACAAGCAAGCAATCCACATAACCGGCTCATGATGCCATTGTAGGGTTTGTTAGAAGATGTAATCTAAGTTTAACCTATTAAACTTTCTGAAAAATACAGCTGAAGTGGAATCATAATAACATTGTTTATAAGCTGAAAATCCAGATTATCTTTGATGTTATAAGTTTTAATCAAACCCAAGAACAAGAGGATCTTTTATATGTGAATGATGCTTACTATGATAAAGCAACAACAAATTATGGACAACTATGAAGAAGCTGCCAGAAACTACCTTTCAGCAGCAAGATTTTCGAGTATGGAAGACGATGTTGTCCAAGAAATCGACCAAGGCACCAAAGGAGGTCCTCTCAAGCTTGTATACCCAAGCTTGATTGCAAAACACCTTCTTGTTAGGAAGAAACACCACCCAAAACAACTCAAATACTCCAAAACCTGCTGCTAGTGCCGAGAGTTCTTTGAGAGAGAGAGGAGATTTTTGTTTTTAATTTTGAATGTCTTGAGAGTTGAACATTGAGTGTTGGACCTAACTTATTGGGTGTGTTTTCAAGCAAGAAAAGGGGCCAATCCCCTTCAAAGGGGCGGCCGAAAAATGTGTTCAAAAGGGGGTTTCCTCTTAAACAAAACACACATAAATAAATTAGTCACTTAATAAGTTATAATTAACCATTTAATTGTATAAGTTATACATCCTTTTATTATTTGATGTTATCTAACCTACTTAAATAACATTACAAATAATATTCATGAACAAAATATCCTAATAACTTGTTCCATCTCGTATGCAACTTATTTAGAAAACCTATTTTTTCTAAATTTGGTGTGATTATTTAATTGCATGACCATATCGTCAATTAAATAATTGGTTGTGTTTGCAAAGCTTGTTATTGGGTATAACCCGACTTGGATCATAATGTACTAACCGCATCAATATTCTACGTGTCTTGGGCATATAGAATCCTACAATCTCCCACTTGCACAAGATTCATAGAAGATTGATGCAAGCAGTAAATACCGCCTACCAACGGTTTACTACCCTTAATACGCATGACTTATAGCCATTCAATAACATCATTCCATTCAAGTATCCAACTTCAAATGATTTAGGTGAATTATTTTTATCCTTTTGTTACAGATGTCATGTTAAATCCAAGGACATAGAATGATCATTCCTTGTTGATTTAACTTAATGAGGCCTTAGACATCTTGCTCTCAATGAATAAGAGGAACAAATCCCATCTTGACTATATACGTTTCTCACAAACACCTCGTGTCACTCCTGAACATAGTCTCATGTACTGTCCATTATTTCAGAACAGCGGATAACTAGATCAAGGTATGATACTTGTGAATATTAAAACCCAATATGTATCTTAGGTCTGAGGAACCAAATGATATTCGCCTTTACTCATATTTACTTATGATCAATCAATAAGATTCCATGTAGTAAAATTTGAGATGCGGGTTAGTCTAATATTTGTATCCCACAAATATCTATGAACCTTTGCAGCAACCCATTGCTCTATATTCATCTTTATGAATATCAACCAATCCAAGTTCATAATAATCTTACCCTCACACTTGTTCCCACAAGTCTGAACGACTACGGACGTTTAGAGTAAACAATTTACTCATGGATTAAACATGCTAAATTGGAACATTAATTGAAATATTATAACCAAATAATTTTATTCAAATAATAAAGAGTTCCACATATTCAAATACAAAATTTACAGATCAAATCCAATCACTAGAATATCGAAGTCCCATGGCACAAGTATGACCGTCATGCTTTGCCCAAGCTTGTATACCCCAAGCTTGATTGCAAAACACCTTCTTGTTAGGAAGAAACACCACCCAAAACAACTCAAATCCTCCAAAACCTGCTACTAGTGCTGATAGTTCTTTGAGAGAGAGAGATGAGAGTTTTGTTTTTAATTTTGCATGTCTTGAGAGTTGAACATTGGGTGTTGGACCTGACTTATTGTGTGTGTTTTTCAAGCAAGAAAAGGGGCCAATCCCCTTCAAAGGGGCGGCCGAAAAATGTGTTTAAAAGGGGGTTTCCCTCTTAAACAAAACACACATAAAATAAACTAGTCACTTAATCAATTATACAATTAACCATTTAATTGTATAAGTTATACACCCTTTTATTATTCGATGTTATCTAACCTACTTAAATAACATTACAAATAATATTCATGAACAAAATATCCTAATAAGTTGTTTCATCTCATATGCAACTTATTTAGAAAACCTATTTTTTCTAAATTTGGTGTGGTTATTTAATTGCATGATCATATCATCAATTAAATAATTGTTTGTGTTTGCAAAGCTTTTATTGGGTATAACCCAACTTGGATCATAATGTACTAACCGCATCAATATTCTACGTGTCATGGGCATATAGAATCCTACAATCTCCCACTTGCACAAGATTCATATACAAATGATAACTAGGTATATGAACATCTCTGTACGCCTGCCTGTATAGGTAAGGTAAATTATATCAGGATTACAATATGGAAATTAGATCTAATATTGAGTCTTTGAACATTCTAAAATTTGATTTTAAAAGGGCTGAATCTAACTATCAAAAGAAAATTGAGGAGTTAGAGAAAACTATGTCCCTATTAAAACATGAACATACCAACTACAAGACTCAAATAAATGATCTGATATCCAAATTGTCAGAGGCTGAAGCCCTGCTTATCACTGCTGAGGCTCAAGCCAGGAAGCATGCTATTTCTGAGTAGAACTTCCATCCTATTCTTGCATCATCCTCCCACTTCAAACTCTGTTATTAAAACAAAAGGGGGTTGGAACCAATGAAATTTCTCCACCACATTCTTATCAAGAAAACCGGACAAACCTTGGTTGCAACTAAGGACACTACCTTTGGTTTCGACAAGACCAAGGTGAACAGTTTCAACTGTGGCGAAAAGGGACACTTCAAACGTGAGTCCGTGAAGCCTAAGAACACTGGAAACGGGAATCCGTTCTCATCCTTCAAACGTCAGGATAACCAACTAGTAGTCCTACTTTGTCAAGCAAGGATCCTAAAGCCTTGACTGCTCATGATGATGAAGGACAGGATTGGAGCTTTCGGCTTATTTCACTGGGAGTTAATGCGCCAAAGTTCATGAATTTGCCTAAGTGTTGTTAATACTGATGAAAGTTAATGCGGATGAAAGTCAATGCGGATGAGTAAAAGACAATGCGGATGAGTAAAGTCATGCGGATCTGTAAAAGTCAATGCGGATGAGTAAAAATCAATACGGATGAGTAAAAGTCAATGTGGGTGAGTAAAAGCCAATGCGGATGAGTAAAAGACAATGCGGATGAGAATATGCCAATGCGGATGAGCATGATGTCACACCCCCGCTAAGAGCGGAAACACGGGGGCGTAACAAGACGGGATCATCATAACACATGGTAAATGATAGAGATGCAATATAATAAATGATAACAAGCGTGTCATGACGACACCCGACAACAAAGGGACTTGTGTCGTGTTTAGTCAATGTTCACGACAACATAGCCATAAGCATACGCAACCAAATGATCACACAAATACGAATATCAACATTGTAATGTATTATTCCCACAACCTGGGAACAAGTAACAAAAGAGTAATTGTTGATTCAAAAGACACTACATCAAGAGTTTTCAAAACGACAAGTTTAGCCCAAAAATGCATCCTAGGGTCTCCACTAAGGCAGCACACCTAGATCTTCAACTAGCATGATCACCTGGAAATATATGCTCAAAATGGTCAACAAAATTATTGGTGAGCTCGCGGTTTAAATGTAAATAAGTATTGATGCTGTATAAAGTTGTTGCAAAATACCATGCACACAGTTATAAGTAAGCAAAATCACATGACAAGAGCTTTACAACCAAACCTAACGAAATACACAAAGAATCTTGTCGCAATATATTCACCCAAGGCCCGTTCCTGGCATCTGTTGGTACTAACTAGTATACCAATACGAGGGTGGGGGTGTCAACCCAAGTAGTACTACCAATACCTATCCGTCGGTTCCACACTGGAATTAAATGGTCGTAAGAAAAAACTACACATCAGACCCAAGCATGTATGAGTTAAGTACCCATAAAACAATAGCACGTTGATTCTAAGTATGTAAATTGTATGTATGTTTTACAACATGAAAACGGGTGAGCATACTTTTCCTCCAAATTTGTAAATGATTGAGAAGTTGTACAAGCATAAAAAGGGGCCACGAAACTCACATGTTAAGTGGTAAGTATGAAGGATCAAGTTCCCAACGGTTGAATGCAATGAATAGTCAATCACCTATTGATAATTTTTGTTTAGCATAAATGATATGTATGAAGCAAGTAGTAATGTTTGGTCGGTTCAGGTTGTATCGGTTCGGTCGGGGGTAACACACACACAAGCGGACACACGTATCAGACCTTATGTAGATCCAAGTATTAAGAGTAGTCGTCATTGCTAATGACATCTGTATGAAGATCCCATTGTTATAAAAGATAGTACTTGTTAAATATTTGTAGTCCCAATGGATTGTTGATAATTGTAAAAAGTTAGGTTGATTTAAATTGAAATAGTATGTGCTTGTTGATAGCGTTGACTTAATCTTTGTGGTCAAGCAATGACACTTTTACTCATGTTACCTTATCATCACGAGACATTCAGGATGCCAACTTGTCCATTTTGTAGTCTTCTCGGATTGGCAAGAAATGTGCTGATTTCATCATTTGATCCACTACAACCCATATTGAGTCATGCCCGTTGCTCGCTCAAGGGAGTTTGGTAATGAAATCCATAGCTATGTTCTCCCATTTCCACTCGGGAATCTCAGGCTGCTGTAACAGTCCTAATGGTTTCTGGTGTTCAGGTTTAACTTTTGAGCATGTCAAGCATCTAATGACGTACGTGGCAATGTCTTTCTTCATGCATGGCCACCAGTACAGATCATTGAGATCGTGGTACATCTTGTTTGCACCAGAATGAATAGAATATCTAGTCTTGTGTGCTTCTTCCATGACCAAGGTATGTACACCTCCCTATTTGGGTACCCATATACGGTCCACAAAGTACTATACACCATCGTCCTTGCACATCAGTTGTTTACCCAACCCTCGGAATTCTTCTCCCGCAAGGTTTTCTTCTTTCAACGCCTCACTTTGTGCAATTTGGATCCGAGCTTTCAAATTCGTTTGAATGGTCAATCCCAAAGCTCGAGCACGTAGTGGTTTCACGTGTTCTTTGCGCCTTAGAGCATCATCCACCACGTTAGCTTTCCCTGGATGATACCGGATTTCACAATCGTAGTCACTAAGAAGCTCTACCCAGCGTCGCTGTCGCATATTGAGTTCCGTCTGATCCAGGATATGTTGAAGGCTTTTATGATCTATGTAGATGATGCATTTGGTTCCATATAGGTAATGCCTCCATATTTTGAGTGCGAATACTACAGCGCCCAACTCAAGATCATGAGTTGTGTAGTTCTTCTCGTGCACTTTAAGTTGTTGCGAAGCGTAGGCAATCACCTTATCTTTCAGCATTAGTACACATCTCAACCCTTGATGCAAAGCATCACAGTATACCACAAAATCATCAGTTCCGTTTGGGAGGGAAAATATCAGTGCATTACACAGCTTATCTTTCAGCATTTGGAATGCTTGTTCTAGTGCATGTCCCCAATCAAACTTCTTGTCTTTCTGGGTTAGCAGTGTTAACGGCTGAGCGATCTTTGAAAAGTTCGGGATGAAACGACGATAGTATCCCGCCAATCCTAAGAATTGTCGTATCTCTGAAGGCGTCTGAGGTGTATCCCATTTCTTTACCGCTTCGATTTTTCCGGGATCTACATGAATCCCGTTCTTGTAAACCACATGACCCAAAAACTTCACTTCTCGCAACCAGAATTCACACTTCGAGAACTTGGCGAAAAGTTTCTCTTCCCTTAACAGTTCCAGTATTGCCCGAAGGTGTTCTTCATGATCCTCTTTCGATCAGGAGTAGATAAGTATATCGTCTATGAATACGATCACAAACTTATCCAAGTAAGGTTTACACACCCGGTTCATCAGGTCCATAAACACAGCTGGTGCGTTACTCAATCAGAACGGCATGACCAAGAACTCATAGTGTCCATAACGAGTTCTAAACGTTGTCTTCAGTATGTCCTCCTCGAAAACCCTTAGTTGATGATATCCAGAATGAAGGTCGATCTTCGAGAAGTACGAAGCTCCCTGTAACTGATCAAATAGGTCGTCAATCCTGGGAAGAGGATACCGATTCTTCACAGTTAACTTGTTCAACTCACGGTAGTCGATGCACATATGGAATGACGCATCCTTCTTTTTGACAAATAACACCGGTGCTCCCCAAGGCGAGTGACTCGATCGAATAAAACCCTTCTCCAGTAGCTCCTGTAACTGGCTAGATAACTCTTGCATTTCAGATGGTGCTAACCGATACGGTGTCTTTGCTACCGGTGTAGCTCCAGGAACCAACTCAATACGAAATTCCACCTGCCGTGGAGGAGGCAAACCAGACAAGTTATCCGTAAATACATCTAGGTAATCTCGCGCTACAGGGATGTCTACCAATTTCTTCTCCTCTTCTTTCTTTTCCACCACATGAGCCAGAAAAGCGTAGCATTGTTTTCGTAAACTCCGGAGTGCTTTCATGCAGGAAATGAGCTTTAAGTTTCTTCCCGGTCGTTCTCCTTGAATTCTGAGTACTCTCCGTCTGACATAGGGACTCGCACTACCTTGTCCCCACAGACAATCTCTGCCCCGTGTTTCGACAACTATTCCATTCCCACAATCACGTCCAAACTTCCTAACTCAAAGGGTATCAAGTCTATATCGAAGGCGTGGTTCTCCAATATTATCAAGCACTTTCTAATAATCTCGTCGGCCTGAACAACCATACCATTGGCCATTTCTACAGAGTAGCTAGTTTCTAGCCTACTAGGACTCAAATCAAGCAATTGCACAAACTCAGAAGATATAAAGCGATGGTCGGATCTAGTGTCAAATAATACAGATGCAAAGTGATTATTGAGTAAGTGCATACCTGTGACAACATTCGGGTCCTGACGGGCATCGCTGGCTCCAATGACAAAATCGCGTCCCCGAGCCGTATTCCCTTGGTTTGCCGGGCCTTGATTTCCAGCTATAGCCATCACCTGTTGCTGGTTGTTCCCTTGTTGACCCGGTGCCCGTTTCAGTTTGGGGCACATGTTTCTGTAGTGATCAAGGCTTCCACACTCGTAACAGCCCCTGGCATTCCCGGCGAGGTTAACCACGTTGACTAGTGCGGCCATATTCGGGGATGTTCTAAAGTCTCTTGCTAAATGCCCCAGGCGTCTACAGTTCGCGCACACCCGGCACGGCATAGCTGGGGGATGATAAAAGTTGCACCTATCACATTTGGGGTGCGTGCCCACATACTCTCGCCTGCCCTGGGTTACGACACAAAATTTCTCGTTGTCTTGGCCCTTTTCTCAAATTCCCGGCACTCGACCGGCTCGTTTCCCTAACATCTCTCCTTTTCTCTGCTCCCCTGCCCAATACTCCTGTTCTCACCATCTCATCAGTTAGAGCGCCAGCCTTCAGAATTGCGCTCTGGATAGTAGGAGGAGCAGCTGCGGTTACCATTGCCCGGATTTGAGGCCCAAGTCCCCAAATATACCTCTCTATCCTTTTTTATTCTGGGGTGACCAGATGTGGAACCAATCTTGCTAGCTTGTGAAAACGATCAGTGTAAGCTGCATGCCCAGCCCCCACCATAGCATGATTCTAGAAGTCATGCTCCAGTTTCTGCATCATATTGAGAGGACAGTACTCCTTGGTGATTAGGGCTTTGAACTCATCCCATGACATTTGCATCACCGATTCTCTTCCTCTAGCCTGAATCTTGGTGTTCCACCAAGTTAGTGCCTTGCCCTGTAGTGAGCACCTGGCATACTTGATCCTTTGACTGTCGAGGCAATTGCTGATGTCAATCACTGCCTCCATCTTTTCAAGCCATCTAGTCAGGGCTATGGCTCCACCTTTGCCATCAAACTCTCTCGGTTACAAGCAACAAATTCCTTGTATAAACATCCCCGTCTAGCATTCACAACCCCGGTCTCATTAACGATTCCAGTTTCATTACTGGCTGTACCACCATTTCCGGTCTCCTAATTGCTTTCATTCCCAGTCAGGTTCCCATTATCCTCGTTTTCATTGCCGCCATCCCCGTGGGGGTGGTGATTCTGAAGAGCATCGCTCACTTGGGCCATGATAGTCGGAATCAGTGCGGCTAGCTGTTGAGCGATTAAGGCTGCCATGTCAGAGTTTCCTGTTCCCTGCTTGTCATTAGTAGGACCAGCACTTGTTCTCGGTGCTCTACCTCTGCCTCTGCCTCTTCCCCTCGGGGCTTCACTTCCGCCACTGTTGCTGCGGGTAACTCTTCGAGGCGGCATGTTCTAATCATAAAATTAGTAGACACATAAGTTTCTAACCGTTGCAAGGCATATCTCCATGTCACATTAAGGTCTAACATTCCAGGTTAATACCACAGTTATGGTTGTCACACATAGCATACAAATCGTGTAATTCTCACACCATGTATAGGTAATGTCCAAATAGTAGTTCATCATAATAGTGGCATATCCATGCATGAAATCAAGTTTAGTCTAGCGGAGGTTGCCTATTTCCTCCTCTCTCGAGGTCTTAGACATAACCTCCACGGGGTAAATCCCAGTGTCTAAGGTCAAGCGCATAGCATGATCTATGAAGATCTCTTCGGGTTCAATACCGGATTGATAAAACGACTCGGTGCACAGAGGGAAACGGAAGATCTGACAGAAGCATCCCATAAAAAGTGAGCACAAGGGCTCCTGTAAGGATTCCTTAAGTCTGATGCAACCCAAAACATCCAAAGTGTTTGAGCAACATGCACTAAGTACTGAAGTGAAGAATGCTTTGGAAGTTTTACACAATACATTAGAAAACATTCTAAGTGTAAAATCTTCCAAAGTCAAGACCAATATCTTCTGAAGCCAAACATGAAGTCTTCCGAAGCTTCAAGAGACAAAGTATTCCGAAGCTTCACCCTATGAAGACAGATTTCTTCCGAAGACTTTTAGTACACATGCTTTATCCGATGAACTGTTCCATAAAGCACCTTTTCCGCTGCGTCTCTGATAAGTCACCAACTTACAAGAGTTGGTGAAAAGGTCCATGCTTTTGGTAACTGTACATTGAGGTCTTGAGTCCGAAACTTTCCACTTTATGTACTTTATCCTTTTTGTAATATATAAGGATGTGAGCTATGGCATGTCATAGTCACAAGGTCAAAAGGCAGATATGCCTTTTGATTCTACAATTGATTTTGTTAGTGTCTAGTCAATTGTATCCCGCTGGCTTTCATAGTATAGCCGGCTGTAGGTTGTAGTATAAGTATTTCAAGTTTCTTGTATCTTTAACATACTTTGTAACACTTGTAAAAGAACTTGAGAAAGCAATATACTGCATCCTTGAAAACCATATTCTCCTGTTCTGTCTCTTGCTTTACTTGTGTTCTTTGTATCACTTTTGGTTAACCCAGTTTATTGTTTGATTAGAGTTTTAGATAATCTCCTCATTGTGTTGTTGTGTTGTAATTGTGTTCAAACCCTTGAACGATCCTGCAATTGGTATCAGAGCATTCAGGCTCTTGATATAAGATCTAACCATCTTAAGATCCCTCACACACACAAAAACTAAACTCTTCAAATGGCTTCCATCTCAAAGACTGATATGGAGTCTGGAACCATGAACAAATCCCCACTGATCACTCTTGATGATTTTGACACCTGGTGCATGAGGATGGAAGGCTTCATCAGGTCTCTTGACTCAAGAATGTGGGAATCTGTTGAAAATGGACCTTTCATACCCAGCACCCCCTCTGCTACTGGTGCTGGTATGATTCCTAAAGATATGGCCAACTACTCAGATGAAGATAGAAAAAGAGTAGAGATTGATAGGAAGGCCATGACTGCTCTTCAGACTGCTCTCCCAAACTCTGTATACAGAGGTTTTAAGAAGTGCAAAACAGCTAAACAGCTGTGGGATGCACTGAAGCTGATGTATGAAGGCTCCTCTGAAGCCAAGGAGAACAAGAAAGATCATCTGAAGCAGCAGTTTGAAAATTTCACCTTTAAAGTAGGTGAAACCATGACCCAACAATACTTCAGGTATGTTGAGATTGTGGATACTCTAGTGGATGGAGGAGTTCCTCTTGAGAACAGAGACATTGTAAGGAAGTTCATGTCCTCACTTCCTAGGCAATGGACACACTATTGTGTGGTGATCAAGAGGACTGAGAACCTTAAAACTCTTACTCTGACAGAGTTATATGGGATTCTCAGTGGATACCAGATGGAGATGAACAAACAAGGTTCATCTGGCAACTCCAACAATCAAATGGGTTCAGCCCTTCATGTGGTTGAAAGGGACAGCATAGAAGCCCAACATCATCTCATATGCTACCCTGACAACTCACAAAAGGGTCCTTTCATCACCTTCCCGGAGACACCAAGGGAAAACTTTTCTTAAGGAAGTCCATTCCAAGAGACAAGTTCTTCTCAAGCCTTTGTGTCTACTGATGAAAGCTGTGGGAATTATCTCTTCACTGTTGAAGACCTGGACTGTATTCATCCAGATGACCTGGAATACATGGAGATAGTTCAGCAGATGGCTCTCCTCACTCACAGAGCCAAGAAGTTCTACAAGAGAACAGGAAGAAGATTTCCAAGCAATGCTACCAGTGGAAAGTTTGGGCTGGATAAAAGCAAAGTTAAGTGTTACAACTGTAACCTTATGGGTCACTTTGCTAGGGAGTGTAAGGCACCTAAAGCAAATGGGAGCCAAACACCACCCAGACCAAACTACACTGACAAACCTCCTCAGTCTCAGAAGCCTAAGCAACATGCTGCTGTTGTTGTTGAAGAAGGAGGCTTTGACTGGAGTTTTCAAGTGGAAGATGCTTCTCCAAACCAAGCACTGATGGCTGACCATGATGAAGCCAAGGTATTGGAACATCTCTATACTCTTGAATGCATTGCTAAAGTGAATAGATACAGGTCCTACAACTTAGAGATGAGATCCGATCTTGAGTCATTAAACATATTAAAATCTGATTTTAGAATGTCTGAAAATGATTACAAGTTAAAAATAGAAGATTTGGAGAAAACCATTTCAGTACTAAAACATGAACATACAGATTTTAGAACTCAGATCCAAGATCTCATAACTAAATTGACTGAGTGCCAGGCTGAGCTTGTGATCAGCAAAGCCAAGGCAGAAAAAAGTGTTCTTGAAGAAGAGACCTTCAAAAATATGATATCCTCATCCCTGCATAACAAAGTGTGCTATCAAAATAGACAGGGACTAGGATTAAATGAGATAGCTCCTCCACACACAATCTTGTCTGTAAGATATCCTAGGTGTGGAACTTGTGAAGATGAGCTTCTTCTCATAGATCCTATAAGTGAGGATGATGAAGAAGTGATAGTGAAGAATTCCTCTGAGAAGAGTGAAGAAGAGGATTCTTCCAAGGGCCACTATCCTTCTGAGGAGAAGAAATCATCTGTGATGACCAAGTCCAAAAGAAAGAACTTGATGAGGAAGAGGAAAAGGAAAGCAAAGAAGGCTCAAGAAATCAAGGTTACTTTTGATGCTAAGCAGAAACAAGTTTTTATCTGTGCAGGTTTCAAAGTAGTAAGGACTGAACACATCAACCAAGACTCCTCATCTAAGAGTCCTGGTTCATGTTCAAATCATCTCTGAGCAAAGAAGAAGACTGAGCTGCTATGTACCACTGCTGCACAGCCTGGACCATCAAACTCCAAGAACAGTTCACAGCCCAAAAGAACTGTCTCAGCATCTACCAAGATGAAGGTAGAGAAGGGATGTGACCAAAGCCAGTCTTGCTCTCAAAAGGAGACTCTTTTGAAGAAGAGAATGTTATGTGTCATGTGTGAAAATACTTCTCACATTGCTAAGGATTGCCCATACAATCCTAGAAGTACCATCCACATGACCAATACAAAGACTTCAAAGAATCTCAAGAAGTCTCAAGCTTTAGAAGGAAAGTCTGTTTCCTTCGGAAGCTCCAAATCAAAGAAGAAGGTAAATGGAAAATTAACTTCGGAAGTAAAATTGGTCTCGGAAGAAAAGAGTTCTTCCGAAGCACTGAAGTCTGCTGCAGTGACTGCAGAATCTTCCGAAGGTTCAGTCATCAAAACCTGTGAAGTTCCAAAAGCTTCAAAGGTTTTGAAGGTCAAGTCCAAGAGTCCAAAGGTGGTGTGGAAGTCTAAGAAAGACCAAATGACTGAAATTTCTCCATCAACAATAGCTGAAGATCCTCACAGTACAACCATAGGATCTATTACTGTTGCATTACCTTCTATTACACTTACTGAGCCCAAGACAAGTACGGCTTGGGTTTCCAAATGTAACTAATCATTTTCTTTGTGCAGGAACAACTCAAGACAAACGAAAACGTCTGGATAATTGACAGTGCCTGTTCCAGGCACATGACAGGCAATAGGTCTCTACTCCATAATTTTGAGAGAATTGATGGAGGACCAGTTGCTTTTGGAGGAAATGAAGGTGGTTACATTTCTGGAAGGGCAAGGTCACAAATGGTAAGCTCAGCATTGAAAAGGTAAACTTTGTTAAGGAGCTTGGGTACAATCTTCTGAGTGTATCCTAATTTTGTGATCAAAGACATAACATGCTCTTTACTGAGCATGAGTGCATTGTTCTCAAGCCTGGTGTGGTCATTCCTCATGAGCACATCCTGCTCAGAGCCCCTAGGAAAGGGAACATGTACAAGATGGATTTGCAAGAAACATCTCCCTCTGGAGAAGTTTCATGCTTTCTATCTAAAGCCAATAGTGATGAGTCTTTCCTATGGCATAAAAGAATGTGCCATGTATACTTTAAAAACATGAATAAATGATTAAGCATGATCTGGTAACTGGAATGCCAAAGAAAGAGTTTACAAGTGATGATCATTGTGTTGCATGCCTGAAAGGGAAGCAACATAAGGCATCCCATAAGCCTAAGGAAATGAACTCCATCACTACACCCCTATACTTGTTACATATGGATCTCTTTGGCCCCACCAGTGTAATGAGTTTAGGAAGGACCTTATACTCTCTAGTGATCACAGATGATTTTACAAGATTCACTTGGGTCTTCTTCCTTAGAACTAAAGATGAGACTCCTGAGATTCTAAAGAATTTCATCTTAAAGATTGAGAATCAATGTGATCACAAGGTCAAAACCATAAGATGTGATCAAGGAACTGAATTCAAGAACGAATCCTTGATACATTTTGTGATGAAAAGGGTATTACAAGACAATACAGTGCTCCCAGGACTCCTCAGCAAAACGGAGTTGCTGAGAGGAGAAACAGGACACTTATTGAAGCTGCAAGAACTATGTTGTCTGACTCTAAACTGCCTATCACCTTCTGGGCAGAGGCAGTTAATACTGCTTGCTATGTGCAAAACAGAGTTTTAGTAGTTAAGACACATGGTAAGACTCCTTATGAACTTTGGCACAAGAGAAAACTTTCATTGGTTTTCTCAGGTCATTTGGATGTCCCTGCACCATCTTGAATACCAAAGATCAAGTTGCCAAGTTTGCTGAGAAATCAGACGATGGACACTTCATTGGATACTCTTCCCAAGCTAAAGCTTATAGAGTATACAATCTCAGAACTAGAATTATTGAGGAGTTAGCCAATGTGACTTTCAATGAGCACACACCCAGTGTGACTGGTTCTGGTCTGGATTGGCTATTTGATCTTGATTTAGTTACCAACTGTTTTAATAAATCTTGTGAGCATGTTTCAGGATCTGCAGAAAATTTAAATACAGGTGATCCTGATCCAAGATTTGAGCTAGGAAGACCTTCAACTCACACACCTTCAGCTCCAGTTGAAACTACTTCAGCAAATGAGGCTTCTATCAGCACAACAATGACAAATCCATCTGATACATGTGGCATGCCTTCAAATTCCAGCTCAGAGGCTTCTCAACCAGATAAAGACACCTCAATTGCAGAAGACAACAATGGTGATGGTGATAGTGATCAAGAATTTCTTGATGCTAATAACCATACCATAGATGACAACATCAATGATGTCACACACTCATTGGATCAAGTTAATCTTGATAAGTGTGATAATGTGGAGGATCAATCTTCAAGACCAGATCTAAATTTCTCAAATTTGGATCTATCTCAGCAACTTGCTGTGATCCCTCAGCTAAGGATCCACAAGTCTCATCCTACCACAAACATTATTGGAGATGTTATCTCCGGGGTAAAGACAAGAGGGCAAACCCATGAAGCAAATGTTTGTCTTCACTCTTGTTTTCTATCCCAGTTAGAGCCAAAGAAAGTTGAGGAGGCTCTAAAGGATGGAAGTTGGGTTGAAGCTATGCAACAAGAGCTGCTTCAATTCAAAAGGCAGAAAGTTTGGAACCTTTGTCGTCTTCCTCATGGGAAGACTACCATTGGAACCAATGGGTTTTTAGGAATAAGAAGGATGATAGAGGAATCATCATCAAGAACAATGCAAGAATAGTTGTTCAAGGATACACACAAGAAGAAGGGATTGATTACACTGATGTCTTTGCTCCTGTAGCAAGACTAGAAGCTGTTAGGATATTCCTGGCATTTGCTGCATCCAAGAATTTCAAAGTCTATCAACTTGATGTAAAGTGTGCTTTCTTATATGGAGTGATTGATGAGGAGGTTTATGTCAAACAACCACCTGGTTTTGTAGATCCTCATCATCCTGATTATGTCTGCAAGCTTGACAAAGCTCTTTATGGGCTGCATCAGGCACCCAGGAAGTGGTATGAGACACTGTCTGAGTATCTCTGTAAACATGCATACAGGAGAGGTACTATAGATGGATCTCTCTTCATCAAAGGACAAGGAAAAGACATTCTGCTAGTTCAAGTATATGTGGATGACATCATCTTTGGTTCAACCAATTCAAAGCTCTGCAAAGACTTTGAAAAGCTGATGAAAGACAGATTTGAAATGAGTTCAATGGGAGAACTCAACTTCTTTCTAGGAATCCAAGAGTTTATTTCTCTTCCGAAGCATAAATCTTCAAGACTCTCAGGAAAATTCTTCCGAAGCCATTTTAGCTTCGGAAGCTTTTTCAATCAAAACTTCCAAAGACAAATTACCTTCGGAAGCTTTTCGAATTCCAAGAAAACTACTTTTTGAGCAAAAAGGTAAACTACTTTTTCAGAGGTGGGACCGACATACGGATTTCAAAGTTTATCCTCTTTCATTAAACTTTATCTGAAATCCTTCTCTCTCAAATAAACCCAACGGTTTCCCCCTCTTCTATCATCTGCTTTTCTTCCAAACCTAAAACCCAAAGCTTTCTCTCTGAAATTTCTTTCCCATTTTTTCTTTTCGTCTCTGAGCTACCTCACAATGGCTGACGTTGCTCACAGAAATGATCCTAACTTTGCCATGCAGCTACACAGACAACACAATCAGGTTGCTCTGTTATGCTCTGACAAAGATCCTCATTTCTCAGAGGTTTGTCGTTTCTTGTCTTTGTCTCACTACTTCACCTCCCTAACCATTGATCCTTCTCTATATGAGGATCACTTGCTTGAATTCTGAAGAGCTGCCAAGAGGTCATTATGGATGGGGAGAAGGCACTGTCTGCCACAGTGCAGGGGAGAACAATCTTCATCACTCCGGCCATCATCAACCGACATCTTCAGCTGGATGATGAAGAACGTGAAGTGTTCTTCCCAAAGGAAGCGGTTAATCATTCCTTCGAGCAGATGGGCTATGAAGGAGATTTCTCTTTAAAGACCTTCAGGAAAGGGAAGGTCTCATCCCAGTGGAAATACCTGCTCCATGTGGTTATCCACAGCTTATCAAACAAGCATGGTGGATGGGACCAGATTCCTGAGGATCTCTCCTTTATAGTTCATGGAATGATTCAGGGGGTCAAGTTCAGGTATTCACAATTTTTTATACTAATTTACTTGCAAACTTAGACTCCTTAGAATACTACATGTTTCCTAGATATGTTCAACACATTCTCAACTGTGAACTGGGCTCACAGTTGAGGGAAACAAGTAATATTCTTAAATTGGGACAGATGAAGCCCAACATCTTTAAAATTATGAAGAAGCCAACTGTAGGCTTCTCAGGGGTAGAAACAGCCCTAGTCCCAAAAATGTTAGAGCTCATTGCTCAAGGTGACAACCTAGCAGTCCAAGCTAGTGTTGAACCCACACCTACTGCTCTCCAACCCTCTACACAACCTCAAATATCCATCACCTACCAAAGAAAATCCAAACGAACCCCTGCTCAGACTATTCAGTCTGTGGAGGCCCCCATATACTCACCAATACAGGAAGAAGTGGATACTGGAGCTCCCACTTCTCCTGAGGAGCAGACCACTCCCATTGTTTCAAGAATCAGTGATGAGGTTCCTCATGCTCACACTGATGAGCTCACTAGCCCAACAGCCTTAAGCCTTCACTCTGAGTCTCAACACTCAAGTGAACAACCTTCAGGGGACAGCTACCATCCCCAGCCTTTGGATCTCAACCAACCAATTCCCAACCTATCCTTCTATACTGATGAAGACTTAGGATTCGGTGTGTACCATGAGTCTCTCTTCTCATCCCCT
This sequence comes from Flaveria trinervia, assembly GCA_025506515.1. Lineage (NCBI taxonomy): Eukaryota > Viridiplantae > Streptophyta > Magnoliopsida > Asterales > Asteraceae > Flaveria > Flaveria trinervia. The sequence continues at coordinate 31,198,043 of CM046441.1, forward strand.
ACTCAAAGAGAGACGAGTACCTCTGACTCTCCTCAGTCTATCCCATATCAGTCACCTATTACTGAGGTGGACACTTTTGAACTAGTTCCGGATGTCCATATGGAAGAGGCTCTCACTTTTGAAAGTGATTACATCATTCAGAACTCAACCATGGCAACTCTACCCTCTGGCATCTCAACTGAGGTTGTCAGTGAGCAGAGGAAAACCAGCAGCCAAGAAACTCAAGCTGGTGGTGAGCAAGAGGATTTTGGTCCAATCATCTCATCCCCCAGTGATTCATCTGATGAAGATGAGGGGAACTTGAGACTAAAGGTGCAGAAATTGTCAAAAACATGCACCTATTTAGTCTCTAAGGTCAGCCACTTGGAATCTCGGGTGACTACCTTACAAAACAGGGTCAATGATCAGCAACTTCAGATTTCATATTTGAAGGAAAAACTAGCTGAGAGACCTTTAAGGAGAGCTCAACCAGGAACACAAGAACCTGTGGAAGTGACTGATTTATCCTCCAGCTCACCTATGTAAGTGGGTGATGCTACCAAAAAGGGGGAGAAAGTTATCACAACCACCGAACCTGGGAGTTCTTCAAAGAGAATGGACATAGAGGACTCACCATCCTCACTTGCTGTTGTGCATTCTCAGCAACTTCCTCAAACTCACATTAATGTGGACTCTATGGACTCTATCATCAGGAGTCTCTTTGAGGAAGGTATACCAAGGGCTGTCTCATCTCCACCACATGGAACTGGCAACTACATCATCAGATGGAGGTATGATGATGACAGAAGAGCCCTCATACTTCACAGAGTTCAAGGCCTACAAGAAGTCTTTCAGTTCCAAAGCCTGAGCTTCTATGAAGGACTGGATTTAGTCAACATGCCACTTTCAATCCAAGCAAATCTAGACAAGCTGACAGGCTGGCTCAAAGAATCCAAGATAGGATCCTTGTAGATTTCTCTCTAAGAAGGAGACTTAGGCAATCAGGCAATGTCATCGGTCAACTGGATGTTGAGGTGGACCCTAAGATTAGTTTCATAGGGGAAACCTTGGCTGAAGACCCAGTGGCAGAACCTGAGACCCTTGTCTCACCATCAACAACTGCTGCAGAGTCCAAACTCCATCTGAGACACCTGCTGGTGAAGGTGTTTCTCAGCCTCTCTCTGGCTAGAGCATGGAAGCTACACCAAGCAATGAAGGCCAAGCCTCAATCCACCCTAAGTCACAAAGGTCTGTTGGTGACAAAGGGAAAAAGATAATGACTCCTGAGGAAATTGAGGAGGAAGAGAGAGAGAGGAAAAGGAGGCTAAGGGGAGAAAGTTCTTCTAGGTCATCTAAATTCATGCAAGCTGCAATCAGGGCTGCCCCCAGACCAAATACTAAAGATGATTAGTTAAGGGCAGTCCGGATTACCTATTTACAGACCAGGAACTATGATGTTGATGAAATCATCTCCCTCCCCTTAGAAGAGTTGAATGAACTGGCTGACATGGAAGTGTCAAGAGAGATAAAAGAGAAAGAGGATGCAAGGTTACTTCTCAAATTCAAAGAGGAGAAGAGACAGAAAAGACTTTACAAGCATACTCCCACTCTCTCTCCAGTTCAAGAAAGTCCTGCATAGGAAGATGTGGCTCCATAAGAACCTCAGGTAGATAAAGAAGAGGATAGAATCAAAATGATAAACTACCTGAGTGCCACAGGCTTCTATCAGGCAAATGGACTTCTTCCCCTTTCCTATGACTTCATTGAGTTCGAGTAATTAAAGCAACTTGAGCTTGAGCTAGCCAAAGAAAGAAAAACAACCAAAAGGAAGCTAAGGGAAAAAGCTGCAAAGTCAAGAGCCATCATTCAAAAGAATGCAAAGAAGTCTGCTGACAGACAAAGAATGATGAGCTTCTTGAAGTCATATGAATTTTCCGGAAGGAGACTTGGTCCCATGTCTCTATCTAAAATGGATGAGCATATAAGGGTGATCAAGCAGAAGATTAAAAGTGGTGAATTGATTGACTTGCACTCTCTTCAAGTCAAGTCCCACCTGAAGTGGAGGTCATGTTTGAACAACCAATTTTATAATCAGCCTATACTAAGCTTATAATCATTCCTTAAAACCAATTTTAAAGACAAGACAAGCAAGTCATCCACATAACCGGATCTTGATGCCATTGTCGGGTTTTATAGAAGACAAAACATAGTTTAACCTTTTATACTTTCAGAAAACACAGCGGAAGTTAAGGATTATAACATGTTTATAATCTGAAAAAAAAACGTGTTCTATAAGCTGTTTTAAGATGAAAACGAAAACCCAAATCAATAGGATCTTTGATATGTGAGTGAACAATCTATTAGCAAATGTAAAACAACATAAAATCACAGCTTCAATGAGCTGTGATAACTACCTTCTTCCAGCAGCAAAATGACCAAGGAAGATAGGGTTAGATGCTCAAATCTTGGCCAAGACTTCAAGGAAGAAGCCCTCAAGTGTGTTTACCCCAAGCTCTTTGCAAGACACCTTCTGTTAGGAAGAACACCACCAAAATCAACACAAAATCGATCTCCAAGAGCTTCAAAGCTGCTGCCCAGTTCCGTAACTTGAGAGGGAGAGAGAGGAGAGAGTTTTGTGTTTTGCATGTCTTAGAAGATGTGATTCAATTGAGTGTTTGGCTAGTTAATGTATGTGTGTGTTTTCAAGACACAATTTGGTCCTATCAAATTAAAAGGGCGGCCAAAACAACCAAGTTTGAAAAAGTTCCCCCTTTTAATTTTGTAACACATAACACATTGTCACTAGTCATATGTCACACAATAAAAGGTTACTCTCTAGACATTATTTATAAGTGTGACATATGTGCTCTTTAATTAAACAATTTAATTAAAGTACACTCATGTGTTATTAGTGTTATTTAAACCCCTTTTAAATGACAAGAATAACAATAAACACATCAACAAATTATCCTTATAATTTGTTCCATCTCTATGCAATTTATTTAGAAAACCCATTTTCTAAATTGGTGTAAATATTTAATTGCATGATCATATCATCAATTAAACATAAATTGGTGTTTGCTAAGCTTGTTATTGGGTATAACCCGACTTGGATCATAACGTATTAACCACATCCATCTTCTAAGTGTCTTGGGCACACAGAATCCTTCAATCTCCCACTTGCCCAAGATTCATAGAAGATTGATGCAAGCAGTAAATACCGCCTAACAACGGTTTACTACCCTTAATACGCATGACTTATAGCCATTCAATAACATCATCCCTTTCAAGTACCCTACTTGAAAGGATTTAGGTGAATCAATCATCTATCCTTTTGTTACAGATGTCATGTTAAATCCAAGGACACAGAATGATCATTCCTTGTTGATTTAACTTAATCAGGCCTTAGACATCTAACTCTCAACGAATAAGAGGAACAAATTCCATCTTGACTACATACGTTTCTCACAAACACTTCGTGTTATATCTGAACATACCCTTATGTACTGTCCACTATTTCAGGACAATGAAGAATTAGCTCAAGGTATAATACTTAGTGAATATCAAAACTCAATATGTATCTCAGGTCGGAGGATACCAAATGATATTCGCCTTTACTCAAATTTACTTATGATCAATCATTAAGATTCCATGTAGTAAAATTTGAGATGCGGGTTAGTCCAATATTTGTGTCCCACAAATATCTACAAACCTTGGTAGCAACCCATTGCTCTATATTCATCCTTATGAATATCAACCAATCCAAGTTCATAATAATCTTACTCTCACACTTGTTCCCACAAGTATGAGCGACTACGGACATTTTAGAGTAAACATTTTACTCATGGATAAAACATGCTAAATAGGAACATTAATTGAAACACTATAACCAAATAATTTTATTCAAATAATATAGAGTTCCACATATCCAAATACAAAATTTACAGATCAAATCCAATCACTAGAATATCGAAGTCCCATGGCACAAGTATGACCTTCATGCTTTGCCTTTTCAAGGAGCTTCGTGAGAGGATCCGCAATGTTTTGATCCGTGTGAACTTTGCGGAATACATATCTTTCCTTTTCAACTTCATCTCGTATGTAGTTGAATCTCCGCTCAATGTGCCTAGTCTTTTGATGAGCACGAGGTTCCTTGATTTGAGCAATCGCACCCTCGTTGTCACAAAAAATCTCTAGGGGTTCCTGAATGGAAGGGATAACCCCTAGATCGGCAATGAATTTCTTCAACCATGCAGCTTCTTGAGCTGCCAATGAGGCGGCGACGTATTCTGATTCTGTAGTTGATAGAGCCACCACATCCTGCTTGGAGCTCTTCCAAGAGACAGCTCCTCCATTCAGAATGAAAATGTATCCCGATTGTGACCGTGAATCGTCACGATCGGTTTGGAAACTCGCATCCGTGTAACCTTTTACAACGAGCTCCTCGTCACCAGATCCATAGATCAGGAACATATCTCTTGTCCTCCTTAGGTATTTAAGTATGTTCTTAACAGCCATCCAATGACTGTTTCCAGGATTTTGCTGGTAACGACTTGTCATGCTCAAGGCGCATGACACGTCCGGTCGAGTGCATATCATCGCATACATGATGGATCCAATAGCTGATGCGTATGGGATTGCCTTCATTTTATCTTGCTCATCCTTTGAGCTAGGACATTGAGTCGTACTCAATATTGTTCCTCTTTGAATAGGTACGGTACCTTTCTTAGAGTTTTCCATCTTGAACCTTTTCAAGATTTTATCAATGTACACTTTGATTCAAACCAATCAACCGCCTTGATCTATCCCTATAGATCTTTATTCCCAGAATATAGGCGGCTTCACCAAGATCCTTAATGGAAAAACAACTTCCAAGCCAGGTTTTTACCTTCCAGGGTTGGAATGTCATTTCCAAATAGTAGTATGTCATCAACATACAATACTAGGAAAGTTATTGTGCTCCCACTAGCCTTCTTATACACACAAGCCTCATCAGCGTTTTTGATGAAGCCAAATTTCTTTACTTCCTCATCAAAACGGTGATTCCAGCTTCTCGATGCTTGTTTCAATCCATAGATTGATTTCTTTAACTTGCATACTTTATTAGGATGTTTTGGATCGACAAAACCTTCAGGCTGAACCATATAGACATCTTCCTCAAGATATCCATTTAGGAAAGCGGTTTTGACATCCATTTGCCAAATCTCATAATCATAATGAGCAGCTATGGCAAACAATATTCTTATAGACTTTAGCATCGCAACAGGTGAGAAGGTTTCATCATAATCAACCCCTTGAGTTTGAGTGAAACCCTTCGCTACAAGTCTAGCTTTATAAGTATCCAAGTTTCCATGCATATCGGTTTTCTTCTTGAAAACCCACTTACTTCCAACTACCTTGGAATTAAGAGGTGGTACAACAAGTTCCCAAACTTGATTGTCATACATGGATTGCATCTCAACGTTCATGGCCTCAAGCCATTTGTCACAATCCGAATTGGACACTGCATCATGGTATGTGGTTGGCTCATCTGAATCTACCACATAGCATCCATCCATGAAAAATCCGTATCTTTCAGGTGGATTACTAATTCTACCACTTCTTCGAACGTTTTGTGTGTATTGATCACCCCTTGATCATCCTCAACATCCTCATGTTGAGTGCTAGTTTCAACCAAACGTGCATAGGGTTGTGGTTCTTGATCTTCTTCAAGGTCCACTGTTCTACTGCCAGCTCCTTCCATAAGGAACTTTGTTTCTAAGAACTCACCCTTTCTGGCAACAAACACTTTTTGTTCCAGTGGATCATAGAAATAATATCCCATAGAATCTCTAGGATATCCAACAAAGATACACTTGGTGGATCGGACTTCCAATTTGTTTGGGGTGGGAGTCTTAACATAAGCCTCACATCCCCAAACCCTTAAGTATGATAGGGATGGAACTCTTCCATGCCATATCTCAAAGGGTGTCCTTTCCACCTTTTTGGTTGGGGCCATATTTAGAATACGGGCCGCGGAGAGCAGAGCGAAACCCCAAAATGATAGAGGTAATGTGCTTCTAGCCATCATAGATCGACCATATCCAATAAGGTTCGATTCCTCCTCTCAGACACACCATTATGTTGTGGTGTTCCAGGTGGAGTGAGTTGTGAGACAATCCCACAACTCCTAAGATGATCTTGAAAAGCATCACTCAGGTATTCACCTCCTCTATCGTACGGAGAACTTTAATTGACTTGTTAAGTTGATTTTCTACTTCATTCTTGAAGATTTTGAACATTTCAAAAGCTTCATCTTTGTCTTAATAAGTACACATACCCATAGCGACTATAATCGTCGGTAAAGGTAATGAAGTATCTTTCACCATTCCTAGTCATTGGCTTAAAAGGACCACATACATCCGAATGTATGATTCCTAATAGATCTTTTGCCCTTTCGTTAGTTCCACTAAAGGGTGTCTTAGTCATTTTACCTTGTAAACAAGATTCACAAACGTCAAATGAATCACATTCATTTGTTTTTAAAAGACCATTCTTTTGTAGTGTTTGTAAACGTTTCTTGTTTATATGGCCAAGACGACAATGCCAAAGATAGGTATCACTCAAGTCCAACTTGAGTTTCTTGGTGTTAGTTTGGTACAATGAGCTATTTAAAGTATTTTCATGAACCAATTCATAAATACCATTAATGGGAATAGCTTTAAAATAGAACATACCATTAAAAGAAACATGAATATCTTTTTCAACAAATGATAATACATATCCAAATTGTTTTAACAGGGCTACAGAGATAAATTCCTAGTCAAACTAGGAGCATACAAAACATTGTTCAAAATCACTTCCAAACCATTTGGAAGTTTCAAGATGTAGTCACCACGGGCTTCAACTTGAACTTTAGCCCCATTGCCCATGTAGAGGCTTACATCCCCTTTCTTGAAGTCACTACTTCTTTTGAACCCCTGCAACAAATTGCAAATGTGAGTTCCACATCCGGTATCTAATACCCATGTGTTAGAGGATATCATGTTTAAATCAATATGGATCATGTATATTGTACCTGAGGTCTGCCCGGCATCCCTCTTTGCTTTCAACTCTTGGAGATGGACAGGACAATTCCTTGCCCAATGTCCAATCTCCCCACACTTGAAGCATGGGTCGTTAGTAGCAACCTTTTGCTTTTTCTCTTGTGGTTTGGGTGGCATCCTTGCCACCCCTTTCCCTTTTCCCCAAGCGGGTCCCTTACCCTTTGCAACCTTTGCCTTGGGTGCGGGACGAGGCCTTTTATTGTTCCCACCTTCATGGATGGTGAGAACGGGTAAAACCCTTTTACCCATGGCCGCCTCAGCCGTTTTGAGCATTGAGTGAAGCTCACCAATGCTTTTGTCCCATGCATTCATGTTGTAGTTCAACACGAATGTCTCGAACTTCTTGGTAAGGCCATTTAGGATCAAATCCGTGGCCAATTCCTTCGAGACGGGGCAATTAAGCCTCTCGAGGCGGTCAATGTGACTTTTCATCTTAAGTACATAAGATGAAACAGATTGGTTGTCGTCCATACGACATGCATGGAGTGCTCGAACCGTTTCGAAGCGCTCAACCCTTGCTTGCTGTTGGAACGTTTCCTTCAGTTGGGTTATCATGTCGTAAGCTCCGTGGTGTTCATACTCCTTTTGGAGATCTGGAGTCATGCTCGCTAGCATGAGACAAGACACCTGGACGGAGTCCTCAGTGTATTTCAGCCAATCGTTATAGGCCTCTCATCATCCTCGCTAGGTTGATCGGGGATAGGGTCGTCTAAAACATACGATCTTTCTCTTGCTTGAGAACGATTCTCAAGTTTCGATACCAATCGATGAAGTTGTTATGATTTAGACGTTCCTTTTGGAGGATCGCTCGTAGAGATTGGTTGGACGCGGAAGAGTTATCGGAATTATCATTATTTGAGGCCATCTACAAAATTTTAACAAAGTTTTATTTTAGTATTTTCGATATTGTAATTTTAATAATAAATGCCTTTCAAGGTCTTTTCATATTAAAATCTAGAACCCAACATTACATTTAAATTGTGGTTAGGTGACCTTTATCCCACGTTTTAAATTAATAAGGTGGTCAACGTTTGACGATTGCAACCATTTGCAACTTCTAGAAATATGGGATCGACTTGAAACATCATATGTAAAGTCGGCATGTAAATCCCATCAACACCATTTGGAAACCACATCGTAGGTGATCCATTTGACATGATTTGCAAATCAAGACACCCTACTTACACCCACGTGTGAGTTTGCCAAAACAAGTGGTTAGGTGACCTTTATCCCACAAATAAGGCATTCTCACCTCAAATCACAAGTTCCCTTAAAATGGTTAGGTGACCTTTATCCCACTAAGAGTTCCCAAGTGACTCAAGTGTTGTGTAAAAGGACGGTGTTGATCTTGTTAAAGAAATGTATAGAGGTTGCATAATTCTAGTTTAGAAAACTCTATGTCTTGTATTTGCATGCTTTCAAATACAAGGTACCCTATGGTTCTTAGATTAAAACCTATTTTAATCTTTAAAATCATTAAACCATTTTAGTAACTTTATTTAAACTTTTAAGAACCATCAATTTTCAGCTTGTTAAGTTTGTTAATGAGTTTGTTATGAATATCCAAATATCAACCAAACAATCAAACAACAAACAATCAACCAAACATAAACAACCATATGTGCATTTGTGCATAACCATAGCATCTAAAGTGGTCCACACTTGTTTGCCATCACAAGTGTGGTCCATAGGTCATTCCTAAGGGTCACAAACAAAGCAAATGGAAAACATCCAAAAGCCTCCCACTTGAAACCGCATCCAAAATGCTCCATGTTTCTTTCATGACCTTCCTTTGTGCTTCCAATGTGTATGTCTTCATATTACAAGATATAAAGTCCTAATACAAGATATCTAGTAAATGAAAATACACCTAATCTATTCATTACAACCCAATAATAAATAATTACATTTGAAACAAAGCACAAACAACAAATAATACAACCCAATTGAATGAATGAATACAACCATTACAAACATCCAAACAACCACAAGGTCAATGGCTAGGTTATGCACTAAAACAAGCATCTATCATATCATCCAAAATATAATGAAAACCCCTCTTAAAACCACGAAATTTCAGCCAACATAAACTGAAATTTCGGGTTTTATTTTGTCCATACAAAACAAACAACAAACATGTATATCTTTCAAAGTTTAATCACAAGCATGTGTGATATGACTTTGAAAGATTGGGGTTTCATATCATATGAACTTAGCAGCCCAAATCCAGCCTATACTAAGCTTATAATCATTCCTTAAAACCAATTTTAAAGACAAAACAAGCAAGTCATCCACATAACCGGCTCTTGATGCCATTGTCGGGTTTGATAGAACACAAAACATAGTTTAACCTTTTATACTTTCAGAAAACGCAGCGGATGTTAAGGATTATAACATGTTTATTCTGAAAAAAAACGTGTTCTATAAGCTGTTTTAAGATGAAAACGAAAACCCAAATCAATAGGATCTTTGATATGTGAATGAACAAGCTATTAGCAAATGTAAAACAACATAAAATCACAGCTTCAATGAGCTGTGATAACTACCTTCTTCCAGCAGCAAAACGACCAAGGAAGATAGGGTTTAGATGCTCAAATCTTGGCCAAGACTTCAAGGAAGAAGCCCTCAAGTGTGTTTACCCCAAGCTCTTTGCAAGACACCTTCTTGTTAGGAAGAACACCACCAAAATCAACACAAAATCGATCTCCAAGAGCTTCAAAGCTGCTGCCCAGTTCCGAAACTTGAGAGGGAGAGAGAGGAGAGAGCTTTTGTGTTTTGCATGTCTTAGAAGATGTGATTCAATTGAGTGTTTGGCTAGTAAATGTATGTGTGTGTTTTCAAGACACAATTGGTCCTATCAAACTAAAAAGGGGCGGCCAAAACAACAAGTTTGAAAAAGTTCCCCCTTTTAATTTTGTAACACATAACATATTGTCACTAGTCATATGTCACACAATAAAAGGTTACTCTCTAGACATTATTTATAAGTGTGACATATGTGCTCTTTAATTAAACAATTTAATTAAAGTACACTCATGTGTTATTAGTGTTATTTAAACCCCTTTTAAATGACAAGAATAACAATAAACACATCAACAAATTATCCTTATAATTTGTTCCATCTCTTATGCAATTTATTTAGAAAACCCATTTTCTAAATTGGTGTAAATATTTAATTGCATGATCATATCATCAATTAAACATAAATTGGTGTTTGCTAAGCTTGTTATTGGGTATAACCCGACTTGGATGATAACGTATTAACCACATCCATCTTCTAAGTGTCTTGGGCACACAGAATCCTTCAATAGCAGCAGTTTATCAAGGAAATAGGAGTTTTAAAGAAAATTGAACCCGTATCTAGTAATTGATTTGCACCAAAGGTTGAGAAATCCTCTGATCAAGCAATGACTCAGCTTCTGTAGTTGAGACTAAGACATTTGTTTGTTCCTACATTGCCATGAGATTAATCGAGGACCCAAAAACTAACAACCACCCATGGTAGATTTTCTATCTTGACTACATCCCCATAATCACTATCAGTATATCATATAACTTGAAGTTTCCTTCATAAGAATATCATAGCCCTAGAGTTGGTTCCTTTGAGATATCTGAATAGAATTTGATAGTGATAAGGTGAGATTCCTTTGGGTCTTATTGATACCTAGCACAAACCCAAACAACATACATTATGTCAGGTCTAGATGCAGTTAAATATATCAAAGATCCAATCATAGATCTATATAATGTTTGGTCTATGATTTTCCTTTTGGATCGGGATCAATCTTAGTGTTTATGTCAGTTGGAATTCTGATGGATTGACAATCTTGCAGCTTGAATTTCTTCAATAGTTTATGAACAAACTTCTCTTGATTGATGAAGATGCCATCTGCAGATTGTGTTACTTGCAATCCAAGAAAGAAATTGATTTCTCCCACAGAACTCATCTGGAATCGTGATTTCATGATTTCTTCAAATTCTGAGCAAAGTTTTTGAGTGGTTGATCCAAAAATGATATCATCCATATACACTTGCACACAAAGGAGATTAAATGCATCCTTATTTATGAATAAAGTAGGATCAATCTTCCCTCGTGTATATCCATGTTGAATCAAGTGTTGGGACAATGTTTCATATCAGATTATTGGGGCTTGATGTAGACCATATAGAGCTTTGTTGAGCTTGTACACATGATGAGGAAATTCAGCACCTTTAAAACCTTGAGGTTGCTTAACATACACATCCTCGGTGATTGGTCCATACAAAAATGCACCTTTAACATCCATTTGATACACTTGAATTACATAAAGAAGCATATGGCAGAAAGACCTGAATTGCTTCTAGTCTTGTTAATGAGTCTAAATCAAATAACCACTTTGGACCATTTGCAACCATGGAAAGGAGTTTTCAAGGAATTTAACATTGAATGTTTCAATAACATTCGTCTTAATGTTATAAACTCTTGCAGGATCGGTTAAAGGTCACTTAACACTTTGTTTTTCTCTCAAACTCACTTTGAACAACAGTCGGATGAAGGTAGAGTCAATAAGAGTTGATCATAATATAGTAAGTAATACAAAACGTAGAAAGTAATTTTCAAGGTACTTGCATATATTGCTTCTCAACTCAAATATTACAAGACTCTTACAAGCTTATCTTTTCGAGTTACAATAAGAAACTATATATAATACTACCTACATCCGGATATACGTTGATACCAGTTGGGATCCTATAACTAAATCCTATACTACAGGACTATAGTTTAAGATATCTCGGATAAAGTCTTATCTGAGATTTGGTAGTTAGGACATGTCCCTGACTTACCTTTTCTCACCAACTAAAGTTGCTAACATGTACTATCATAAAAAGGTAAACAGTGGAATAAAGTATGGTCACTGCATGGCTCTTTGAGAAAACACCATGCAGTATCAAAGGTCTGCAACGGAGTGTCAGAGACCATACTTATGTCCAGTGGTTCATAGCAGTGTCTTCCGAAGGTTAAATGGCTTCGGAAGAACAAGTACTTCCGAAGCCACTTTTACTTCGGAAGAGGCTGCTTCTTCTAAGGCTTGGGAACTTCTTCTTTTCTTCATACTTCAGAAGTAGTCCTCTGATTACTCTTATAAGACTTATCCTTCGGAAGCATGCTCTTGACTTTGGAAGTATTGTTCTGTCTTTGAAAGCTGATCTTTCACTTTATCTTCGAAAGAACTCTACAACCTTTGGAAGTTCCATGCTAAGCTTTGGAAGCCTTTGCATGTAGCACTAAAATTATCTAAGTGATTTGGTTTTGGTTGCACCTTGACTTCGGAAGTAGTGTTCTGTCTTTGAAACTTGATCATTCACTTATCTTCGCAAGAACTCTACAACCTTTGGAAGTTCCATGCTAAGCTTCGGAAGCCTTTGCATGTAGCACCAAAAATATCTAAGTGATTTGGTATTGGTTGCACAAGCATTCTTCTTGATCTAACAACTCTATACGCTTTCGAAGCGGATGAATATCCAAGAAAGAATCCCTCATCAGACTTTAAATCAAATTTGCCTAGATGGTCAGTTGAATTTAAAATAAAAACAAGACTTCCAAAAGATTTAAGAAAATCAATGTTGGGTTTCTTGCCAAACATTAACTCATAAGGAGTTTTCTGTGTGTCTTTAACCAACACAGTAAGATTTTGACTGAAACAAGCAGTTGATATGGCTACATCCCAAAAAGTGATAGGAATCATTGCATCAGCTAACATTGCACGAGCTACTTCAATCATTATTCTGTCTTCCTTTCTGCAACTCCGTTTTGCAGTGGGGTTCGAGGAGCACTGAACTGATGAGCAATTCCTTTTTCTGCATAGAAACTGTCAGTATTAGCATTTTTTAATACAGTTTTGTTATCACTGTAATTATTTTGACTCTTTGATCTAGTTGATTTTCTACTTTAATGATAAACTCCTTTAAAAATTCAACTGTATCAGATTTTGCATGTAAAAAAGAAAAACCAAAAAAATCATGTATAATCATCAATGATGACTAAACAATACGATTTCTTCTCAATACTCTATATATTTACAAGACCAAATAGATCCATGTGTAACATTTTTTAAGGCTTTGAATTTGAGTTTATTTGTTTGGTCTTATAAGACGCTCTATGTTGTTTTCGTTTCAAACATGCTTTGTAGAGGTTTGATGTTGCGAACTTCTTTGAAGGAATTCCAATAACATGATTTCCTGTTCCAAGCTTGTTCATGTTCTTAAAGTTTGAATGAGCGAGACATCTATGCCAAAACTGGCTTATCATTTGATGACGAGCAATAAGGCATGTTAATTCTGTAGAAGGATCAACATGAGACATGTCTAGTTTGTATACATCTCTATCTCGAACAGCTTTAACTACGATCCACTCCTTGCTCATCTAAAATTATGGCTTTAAGATATAGCAAAAAGAGTCATCAAATAAGGTAGAATATGATTTATCACATATTTGTGAAACATTTAACAGAATAAAGTGTAATTGTTCCCAGAAGTTGACTTTATCAAAACTTATTATTCCGTTAGATACCATTCATTCACTGATTATCTTTCCTCTTGAATCTCCACCAAATGCTGCATGAGTACCATATTATAGCTTAAAATCTTGAAGCAAGTCTTGATTGCCTGTCATATGCCGGCTACACCCACTGTCAACATACCATGTGCGGGTGTACCTACATTCGAAGATATTTAAGATAAGTTAGTAACCAAGCCGAAATGGTCTTGGGCTTTCCAAATTTATCTACAATGGTAAACTATTTGAAATGGAGTTTGTTTATGTCAGGTTTCCTTTGAAATTTATGATTTTCAAATTCTCTTCGGAAAACATTTTGATTGACTTTTGTTTGACTTTTGTTTGCTTTGTTTTCAAAACATTAAATCTATTTTCATGACAATCCTCAAGAAATTTTGAACCGTTTTTTGAAACATTAGAAACGTTTTTCTTATTATATGTTTCATTTTTCATAACTGAACATGGAACGAAATATCCTTGATTATATTATTATGATCTAACATTATACTAATTATCATAATCTGAATTGATTCTTTTAAATGATCTCAAACCCAGAGAAGTTGGTTTTGATAAATTTTGAAATCCATAATAATGATTACTTTGGAACTTTGGATTAGCATATCCTTGATTATCAAAACCCTTTCTAGGTGAGTTCTTCCTGAAGAAACAATCATCTGTATTATGATTCCTTTCATCACACAATGTATAGTATTTGTTATAATAACAATAAACTGTGTTGTGATTTGTCATATCACATATATGACGGTATTTATTAAAATAACACTTAGATGTGTTATGATTGTACATGTCACATATATCATAGTATTTTTTTAGTTTTTTAAACAACATTTGCTTAACCATAGATGTAGAAGCTAAATTAGATCCTTGTCCAGATTTAGAAGAAGGATGGTTAAGCTTTTGTTTTTATTGTGTGAGTTTGGTCTTTTGAATTTTAAAATTTTGCTTTTGAACACTCTCACAATTCTTTAACTCCTTGGATACAAATCTATTTTGAACAGCGGAAGACTTTGGACCTAAACCTATTTTCAGATTAGAGTTAGATTTGATCTTAGTTTTTTAATTTGTTTCAGATATTGTGTTCATGTTGAAGGTTCTTACTGACACAAACTTCACAAGTTTAAATTGACTTGATTTATTGATTGGTTCATCCTGTTTAGTTTTAGAAGACGCTTTTCTTCTTCTTTGATTTCTTGATAAGTTCTTAATGCTTTGAGTTTTAATTGAATCTTGAGAAGATTCTTTTTCATAATCTTTGTTATAAGTTAATTCATTTGAGCTTGAATCATCAGAACATGAAGTGTCTGATTTCTCTTCTTGAACTTTTCCTTTCATTTTGATATTTATCTCATTAGCTTTGTCATTCTCTTGATCAATTTGACACTTCTCTATGACACATTCACCTTTTGAGACAAATAGTTGTTTATTCTTTAGACGAGGTTCATAAGATTTTACTTTAATTGGATGGCCATTCTTAATCTTTTCTGAATCTTTCTCCTCAGATATTTGAATGTTTAGTTTTCACTTTCACTTTTAATAGTTTCTTGACCAATCTTTTTCTTCTCTTGAAATTCTTTTACCTTAGCTTTATTTTCTGGAGAGTGGTCATGAGTATTGAAGTTTTCTGGTAAAGTATTAGAGATAGATTTAGGCATAGGTTCATGTGTAAAACCTAATCTTGTTTTATCTTTATCCTTTCTTCCATTTACCAGTTGCTCAACTATAGGCTTTGAGCTTTCTACTTTGGCCAAATCAATTTGAGTTGCAGCATGTGCCAATTTTTCTTGTTTGTTTTTGTCATTTCTTCAAGTTGTTTCTTAACAAATTCAAGTTCTTTTACAGTTTTGTTCCAACTTGTTTGAAGTGACATGATTTTATCATCAGCAACTTTACGATCATCTTTCAGTTTTCTGTGCATTGATTCTTCTTGATTCAATTTATCACATATTTGGAATGAGTAAGTTCTATAATGTTCAACTTTTTCAAAACATGCTTTAGTGCACAATTTTTCTCTTACTTCAATTGGAATTTCAGGATATGAACTTGAAGACTGAGTGTCAGATGTAGAGTTTACAACCTTTGATTGTTCAGACTTTGCTATGAGAGCAATTTCTTCTGTGTCCTCCTTTGGATCAGATTTGACACTCCAGTCATAGTCTGTCTCATTTTCTAATTCATTTGATTTTAGATCATTGTTTTCAGACCAGTCTTTGTTCATTTTAGAGGTCAATGCTAAACCTGAAGTAAGATCACCTGTAAATTGTTTAGCATATGCACTCCAGTCATAACCATCCTTTATGCTTACAACTAGTTCTTTGTTTGATTTTTCAGCTATCTATTGATCATCTTTTAACTTTGGCATAGACAGACTTTGATACGGTTTTTGAAAAGTCTTTTGAGTCTGATGTTGATGTCTCTGATTATTGGAACTGCTTTGGAAATTTCCACTTTGAGTTCTTGAAGCTTTACATCCTCTAGAAAAATGGCCATAACTGTTGCAGTTGAAACATCTTGACTTTGACTTGTCAAAAGCAACTATTTTGTTGGCACTAGGCTTGTAGTTCCTGTGATATATGAGTGCTTTTGTGTTCTGTAACCAATCATCACCATTTGCCAATTAAGGTCAATTTCTTCTACATCATCAGGATCCATCTCAAACAAATCTTGCAATATCAAATCAACTTGAGTTAGATGACTACCCTCATAGGCTTGAAAGCTTGCCATAAAAGCTGAAAATCAGTTTTGGACTCTTTATCATGTAACATAATATTTATAACATCTTCAACTTTGCTAGGATTAGCAGAGTTAGAAGATGGAGTCCCATTATGTGTTTTAGGCATTGAAGATTTTGGAGGAGACTGTGTTTGTGGCTGAGTTGAATAGATTGGCGTACTAGTGAAAAATCTAGCTCCCACGAACAGATCACCCTCATCTTCAGTAGTAGCATCATTTTTGGCAAGAAAGGCATTCTTTACAGTATTTACTAGAGAAGCACCATACTTGTATTGAGATGTTGAAGCAGATCTGTCATTATTTCTTAAGCTCTCATCAATTTCCACATATTCAATCTTAGCAATGAGAAGACCTAGATCCATAGGAAACTTTTCAGTATGCTTTAACAGGGTTACAGTTTGTTTCCATGATGATGGAAGTGCATTCAGGAGTCTATCATTTAGTTCTTTAAGATCATTTTGATTGTTAAGGTTGACATTTCAGATGTGAGTTGCACATATCTATTCATCATCTGATTTATAGTTTCTCCTCATATATGCTCAAAAAGTTCAAGTTGACTCTTTAACTTTTGTCATTTGAGATCTTGTATAGTTTTTCCTCCTTCACATATAACTTTCAGAGCTTTATACATGGTATAACCAGTTTGATAGTTCTCCAGCCTTGAAAGTACCTCCAAAGGTAACCCTTTGCACATGAGAGAATATGCTTTAACATCATTCTTCACCTTCTTTTAATCATCACCATGTAAGCCATCTTCAGGATATGGTTCTTGAGTATCTTTTGTATATACAAATCCTCTATCAGGACTATAAGAAAAGATTGGAATATGAGGTCCTTTCTGAATTCATTTCCACAGATCAGTATTAATTGAGTTCAAATGATGTTTTAGCCTGAGTGACCAATTCTTGAAGTCAGCTCTATTCTTCAGCTTTGGTACCCTGTTCTCTGAATCTTCAGTCTTAGCCATGATCAAGTTTTGAATTTAAGAAAATATACTATTTTTGATGTTTTTTAGATTTAAAATGAAATAAAGAAATGAAAATATTTTTGGACTTTAGATTTTTGAAAAATTTCTAAGTGTTGAGTGAAAAGTCTGAATTAGATGCGCTTGAATAGTAAAGAAACATCTAAACAGTAGTGAAACGCCTAACTTTACTTAGAAATGCCTAGCGGATTGCCTTAGTGACCTTCTGAAGTGTTGAAATGCCAGAACATTATTAAAATGCCTAAACAGTTCCTAAACTCCCAAATAGTTTTGAAGCGTCTATAAGCAGATCCAAAGCGCCTGAATATTTCCAAAGCATTTAGGACATAGTTTTCTGATAAACGTCCAAACAGTGCTGAAACATCTACACAGTGTCAAAACGACCACTTTGAAACACCTAAATAGTGTTAAACGTCTGAACAGTGTTCGTGCACCTAAACACTTACGTGATTTTTTAGATGATTTCAACACTTCAAAAGCTTAATTCATCTTCTTCGTAACAATCTGATCTTAACAAAGTTTTCAAAACTTGATAAAACGATCTGAAACTCTTCAATCAAGTGACTAATTCACTGATAATCAATCCTTTAGCATCATTTCTTTCAAATAACAACAAATTACTTCTCATCTTGCAGAATTAGTGCCCGAATTTTAAAGAACAGTTCAAACTTAAATCTGCCAAAAATTCAGATTTGAAGATGTTAATTCACTCAATTGTGATTCAAATCATGTTTTTAGTGATGAAACACAACTATAACAACAATTTATTGAAAACTGTGATCAAAACACAGATTCAAGTGATTCAAAAGTGCTCAAAAGTCATTTTTGAACTTCAAATCACTGAATCGAAAGCTCTGATACATTTGATAGGTTCAAATGCATCGATCTGTGTTTGTTATCAAGCATTGACAATTTAAATGAACAATGTAATCAACACAGGTAAATATCAAAAGAAATCATAGAGTTTCAATTGATATTTGTAAGGATTACAATGTGCAAAAAATGAGAGAACTTAACAATAGTTTCAATGTCTATCAAAGTGTCTTCTTGCACAAAAACAAGCAATCATATTTATACTAATAACAAAAAACAAAAGGAGCATATATTTACATAATAAGTCCCTATACTATTACAAAACTAATCTAAGACAAAAATGCTAATCTTTCTAGGGTTCCAACAGATAGGTTACAATGAATGTCGGGGTTTGAGAATTAAAGAGTACCATACCCTTAAGAACATAAGACTAAAAAAAATATTCTAATTGTCTATAATGTCTATTAATAGTCACCTCACATACATGGTTTTCTATTTATTTATAAGCTGACAAGATGCATTTTACAAAATGACTAACATACCCCTAACCTATACATCGGAACTAGTCTAAGTCTTTATCAGCATTTCTTTTGTTCATCCGCATTGACTAATGCGGATGTGTGATCTTCATTGGCATTTCTTCTTTATCTTCAACATTAGTGTTTGGTCATCAGTATTGACAAATGCGGATGAACAAACACTTATGTGAATTTATTGTCGGGCATCCGCATTAGTTAATGCGGATGTATAAAATTTGTCAGCATTTCTTTTCCTACTATTCGCATTTGTTAATGCGGAAGAACAAAAACTTAGGCACATTTGTTCTAGTCTTCCGCATATACAAATGTGGTTAGCCGCACTTGTCTTCTTTGCAGATTCTTCATCCGTATTAATGTTTAGACTTGTGCGATTTTCAGCAGAACAACCATCAATCAACCACTTCAATTGGCATGTATGATCCTTTTAGGGTCCAACAATACTCCCCTAAGGATTATACAGCCTATGTTCTTGAAGGGTTAGATGGTGGTTGTGGTTGGGAAGATTCTGTTGGGTCTTACGGAGGAATAAGAGGCTTTGCTTGAGATGGATCCAAAATGGCCTTTATCATGTTGACAAAGTCATTCGCATGAGACATCTTCTCTTTGTTTAGCACATGGATCTTCATTTGGCTCATATTGTAGATGGCTTCTAAGGGTAGCTTCTTAAAAGAAATGGGTTCCCATAGAGACACAGTAGTCATGCCATCTCTATGTATCAATAGAGCTCCGTCCACATCTACCTTTAGCTTCATAATATTCCCCAATTGTAGAGGAGTCTTCTTCTTTCTCTGTTATCTCTTGGCAATGATTTTATCATATGCCATTTTTAGAATCTTAATGCACTTTAAGAAGAAGTGCATCTCTTCTTCTCCCAGCTTATTGGTTATCTCTTTGAAGTGTCTGGTGTATATGTAGTGGATATAGGATTCATCTAGCAATCTCACCACATATCCATCGAAGAATCTTATGTCAGCACCTTCCTTTCTTCCCCATATTCTTTCAATTAATATGTCTTTTCATCATAGTAGAGATTGGATATTGGTTTGGAGGAACGTGTTCCAGCCATCATCTTTCTCTTCAAAGATTTAGTCGGTTTCACCTTCAGCTCAGGAAACACAACTTCTTCTGTTGGTTTTGTTCTTTTCTTCTCATGGGGATTGATAAAGAATCTATCTTTCCTCATACAGATAGCCTTAATAGATTTGAAGTTGTTTGTTCTTCAAAATAGTCTCAGAATGTCTTCAAACTCATATCCCCTAAAAATAGCCTTGTGATTAATCAGCTCTAGATTGGCTAGTTCCTTAAGATCATGGATTCCAAGGAGTTCAAAAGAGCAGAGTACTCTATGAAGAATTGCACCAACCCTAAAATCATTTTCACCATGAACATGTTCTAGTCACTTTCATACTTCCAAGCAATAATCTTCTGATTAATCTTTCCTTTGGGAGTAGACATACCTCTTATTATCTGTGTAGTGGTTAGCCCTTCTTGAACTTTCAATTGTGAAGGCTCTACAAACCACTCAGGATATCTTTGTAGAATACGTGCCAAAGAGTCATGGTCTCTATGGGTGAGTTGCATGTCGTGATGATACTTTGGTCCTTGGCTTTTTACTGGTCATCTCATTTTTCAATTTCTTTAGCCTCTCTTTCTTTTCATTGTTCAACCTAAGGATGGAAGCCCTTAGGGAGTTTGTCTTCATATTGCCTAGCTCTCTTTATAAATCCCTGACCAGACATATAGTCCTTCATTTCCCTGTCAGTCATGTTGTAGGGATCAGGATATAATGATTGAGGAGTGGAGGTCTGCTTTGGCTTGGAGGATGATTTGAATAATGGAGCTTTGGAGAAAGAGTCTTTTCATACTCAGCCTCATAAGTGGGGTCCAATAGTTTATTCAACTTATCTTATTCTGTCTTCATTCCCTCATAAGTCATCCCAAATACCCCATGAGGATCACACCCATGGTTGATTAAAAACACGGCTTTCACCATCATGTCATCAGTTTGGGCTTTTTCAACCATCTCTTGTACTAATTTCTCCTCCTTCATAGGACTGTCAAGAGCCATTGGTTCATCAACCACATAGCCACCCTTAATCTCTCCTTCTTCTAGATCCACAAATTCAACCTTATTTTTCAATTGAGCTTTAGCCTTTTCATGTTCTTCTAGAAATTCAGCAATGGCTGTAAGGCATCTAGGGTCATCCTTTCGCTTTTTTTGAATTGGTTCTTCTTCCACCATTGGTCTTTTCCCTTTTTCCTTCTTTGATAAGTATTTCCTCCTTCTGGTATATGTTTGCACCCTTGGGCCAAAGGAGGTTTCAACCATTTCAGCTTCTTTAGGCATTTTTTCAGCCTTTGATTTTTCTTTTTCATCAATAGCAGCAACAGATTCTTCTCTCTTTAGTTGTTCTTCACATAATTTTCTAATTATCTCTTTTTGTTCATCAATCAAAGATACAACAGGCACTATTTTCATGCTCTATTCCTTCTCAATTGGAACAGGAGATTGAGGAATGACTACAATAGGTTCAGTAAGTGGCCTCTGATCAACTATAAAGTCCCAAAAATCATCATTTATGATTAAATCTTTTGCAGTGAAGCTATCAAGAGCTTTAATCATATCACTGATTTATGCCTCTTCGGTGTGAGTTTCATCTGCTTTCTTTGCATAAATCACCATCTCCATACTAGATTCATCATGTCTTGATTCACTTGTTTCTTCTACATTTTCAGCCTCAGAGAATCTCATCTTTTTAGCAGGAAGGGAGTCATTGCTACTCTCTTCAGATGAACTTTCAGCACTACCTTCTTCATCACTTTATCTTTTTCTTTTCTCTTCTCTTTTCTCAACCATATCACCTTTCTCCTTTTTAGCTTCAGCATCTCTTTTCATCATAACAAGTAGTTCAAGCTCAGATACTCTCTTGTTTAAGCTTTCTATCTTATTCTACAAGTCTATGATAATGTCTGATTGCTCTTCAATCAATCCTTCTTGTTCTTCCATGGCAATAGTCTGGATGGCTAAAGTGTCAACATAACCACTTATTTTATCCCTTGATTGTTTGAGAGCAGCCTTTAATCATTCTATCTCATTTTCTTTCTCTTTCTATTCAACCTCATAATTTTCTGTTAACTCTTTTATCTCCTTCTCCTTTTCATCCAACTCCAACAGTATATCTTGAATGATACTAGATCTTCTGTTCAAAAGTTTCTCCATCTTTGCTACTTTCTTCATTACCTTAGAAACTATTTCATCCTTCTCATCAGGTCTATTCACTTCAGATTCAGCAACACTTTTAGAAGGAAAAGCCTCGGAAATAGCTTGCCTAACACGCATTTTCCTATGATGATCCTCATCATCAGATGATGACTTAGACTCTACTGAAGAGTTAGCAGAGTCACCATACTCAACAGGCTCAGTAGAAGCAGGGGATGAGTGAACAGGAGATTCAGGTGAGTGATAGATTGGTGAAACATGAGGTGAGTGTATGGGTGATGTATGTGGAGAGATGATGGGTTGTGATTATGGTGAAGGGATTGGTAGTCTTTGTGGTGATGGTATATGTGAGGCCATGAAAGGTAAGGCTACATTAGTTTCATGAACAGAAGGCTCAGTGTGAAGATCACCCACTACATCAACCTGGGGTGACACTGTCCTCTGTCCTTCATCACTTTCTACAACTTCCTCATCAGCAGTTTGCTGATCATGAGCAGCTGGTTCTTATTCTTGAATTGGTTCATCAACAGGAACCTCTTGTTCTTTAACATGTTCTTCTGGATTAATCTGTTGAAGCATCCAGGGCAACAAAAGAGAGTGGGTTCCACTATAAAAGCTCCTGAGATCTCTCTTTTTGATGTACTTGTAAGATTTAGCATCATAATGAGAAATATCCATCCCAGGACCTTGAGGTACAATGTCAGGACATGCTTTATTAATGTGACATTGTAAGAACCTTGGATACATTAGAAAATGTGTCTTCTCTTTTGCTGAATGTTTGACACCAGACCATTATACATATAGGCACACATGTTAAATGGCTTGTTACTGCATAAAGCACATATAGCAGATGATGTGATTACTCGAATGTCATTCCATCCTATCTTCCTCTTTGACAGACAATGTTGGTAAAGGTGAATAAGGAACCTCCATTGTAAGTGAACTAGGCCTTTTACAATCTGCTTTCCTTCATATCCTCCCTCATATCCAATGTTGGCAAAGAAAGTAGTGATTTCATCATCTTCAAGCTCTAGCGGGGTGTTGGCATCATCACCAAACTATAGACAGTGTCTCATAGTTGTTTAGTGATAGTCAGAGTATGATCATCATTGATCCTTCCAGACAGAGTTCTCTCACCATCTACCTCTGTCATCACTTGTTGATTGTTATTCTTCTTAGTTAGCATGTTTATTGTAGTCGAAAATGATGTTCATTTCTTAAATCAAGTCTGATTTTGAGTTTCCTTCATTGACCTAGGTTCTAAGTTCATCATTGGTTCAAAAGTCTGACATTTTAGGTCACAAAATTTAAATATTTTCACCTTTTGTTCGATACTATTGTTGTAAAGAATTGAAACTGGGGGCTAATCAGATGAAATGAATCATAGAACACTGTTTGTTCATGGTGATGATGATTGATGAAGAATAGTGAGTTTTGCTTGTTGCATTTTGAAGTCTCTCAAATTTGAAAAAGTATTAAATGATCTTTTGAAATGGATTTAAATAGTCAACTAATGGCTTTTACAAATTATTACAAGTTTCAGAACAAATGCGGTCAGTTTTTTAAAATTCACTGTAGCAAATACGGAAATGGTTTGTTCATCAGCATTTGTGTACTGTTACAAATGCAAAAGTGAAAATTTTGAAAGCATACGTTTCACTATAGCAAATGCGGTTAAACAAAAGTTTGTTTAGCATTTGTTCACTGTTGTAAATGCAGAAGTGAAAAACTTGAGAACATTTGTTTCACTGTAGCAAATGCGGTTGAACAAAATTTTTTTGGCATTCGTTCACCATTGCAAATACGGAAAAGAAAATTTCCTTTATCCACATGTACTTCAACAAATGCGGCTGAACAATAAAGTTGTCCGCATTTCTTGACCATCATCATTATGACAGAAGAGATTAAGCACTTTTGTATTCATTTTTGATATACCTGAAAAGCTTTGATGTCACCCACATTCAAGAATGTGGATGAGTAAAAACAAATGTGGGAACGAAGATGTCTTCTGCATTAACAAATGCGGTAGATAACTTTTATCCGCATAGGCTTTTAACACTTCAAACTTTTTATGTATACTTGTTTCACACAAATGCAGTAGAGAAATATCCTTATTCTCATTAGTTTCACTTTATAAATGACATAAACAGTTACCCGCATTGGTTATATGCATGGGTTACCTTCACCCACATTAACCAATGAACTTACCCACATTAAATTTTGAACTTAATCAAAACTTAATGTTTATGTTTTTGGTTTTTCCTGTTATGAAGTGTTGTCTTTGATTAAATTGTGTCTTATGAGGTTGTTGGTTGTTGTTCAGGTTATCAATTGTTGCTTGGATTGACTTGTATATCATAAGTGATACAAGTTTCCCATTGTTTGACTAATCTTGGACTTCTTATGCTTCCAAGAATCTGCATAAGCTGAGATACTATGGTATAACTTTTGCACCAACATAGACATTCTATTTTTTATTTGTTTTTAAGTTTTAAGAAAGTAATTTAAGAAAGTAAATGTGTATACAAACTGATCAAAATTTTTATATTACTCCCCCTAAACTTTATATCCATATCTAGATAGAAACTATAAAGATTTATAACTTTTGAATATGAAATATTTCTAATTTTTTTTATTTAAGAATGAAGAGAAGTATACGTTTTGTTGGGATCATATCAATCTTACATTACACATGTGCATTCTTTTATAGTAAAATGGACATGTTTATGAACTTATTGATTAAAGGTATGTTTGTCCTCTTAAACTCATACCTGGTTAATATTTTAATACATGTGATATTTATCATGTTTTGGTTGATTTGATTATTCAACATGTTCCTCAAACACAAAATTAAGTAATAATCAACCATCCTCATGTAATGCATGGTAGAACTTTTTCATAACTTTCTTGACTAGGGTACTTAAGTTATGAAATTTCATTTTCACTGATCCTCATGAGATTCTTTTACTTTGATCATTTTCATGATGATCCACATTGGGATTCTTTTCACTTCACTTTGGAAGGTGATCCATGATTGGATTCTTTTGCTCATTCCCAAGGAATGTATTGTGATTATAGATTCATCCAATTGGATGTGTTCTCATTGCGAACCTTTTGGATCAATACATCTGTGCTATATGCTTGTTTCATCAGTCTTTGCTCAGCAAAACAGAGATGAAACTTGATGTAGGTGAAAGAGATTCATAAATTATCATTACGTGGTATGTTTAGGTTACTACACACACATACACTTAGATAAGCTAATACATACCTGTACTCTGAGATGAGTATTTCACCATTGAATAAGATTTTAATGCATCACAACATATATCTTCTCTTCCAAGTAAAGCCTACCACATATCTGGTAAGTCATGACGGTCTTTCAAATTTTGAATTAAGAACAGTGGATGATATAACGACTGTAATTATATCATTTCCCTTTATATATAGTTTTTCTTCATCAAAATTGACTTTTTGTGATTTTCTAACATTTTAAAATTGTTTTTATGTTTTTTATTTTATTCAAGGTTAATCATGCCAATTGATTGAACTAGGTATTCAAACCTACTAGGTCCAAATGCCTGGTGAATAAATAAGCTAATTGATTTAGTTGGAACTTGAATCAATTTGATTAACCCTTTTTCAGCACAATCTCTCAAAAAGTGATATCTGATTTCAATGTGTTTTGTTTTGGAGTGTTGAACTGGATTATGTGTAATAAAAATAGCTGTTGTGTTGTCAATTTGAATCAGAGTGTGCAAGAAGTTAAAACCATAATGAAGCATCTAGTTTTGAATCTTGAGAACTTGTGAGAAACAAGCTAATCCTGCAATGTACTCGGCTTCTTGCTGTTGAAACAGATACAATGTCTGCTTCATGCACTCCCAGGAGACCAGTCTAGGACCAAGAAATTGACAATCGCCAGAAGTGGACTTCCTATTGAAGTTGCATCCCCCATAATCACTATCAGTGTAGGTCTAGAGATTGAAATCTCCTTCCTTTAGATTCTATAAACCAAAAGCTAGCTTGCCCTTAAGATATCTGAATATCCTTTTGATAACATTCACATGAGATTCCTTAGGATCAGCTTGATATCATGCACATACACAAACACCAAACATAATGTCAGGTCTACTAGCTGTTAGATACATAAGTTAACCAGTCACTAATTGATAGTGAGTCTGATCCAGTAATTTGCCTTCTAGATCTGGACCTATCTTCACTTTAGTATCAACAGGGGTTCTCATAGACTAACAGTTAGCAAGGTGGAATTTCTTCAACATTGTTTCTACATATTTTGATCGATTGATGAAGATTCCATGATCTTTTTATTGGACTTTCACTCCTAAAAAGAAGGTGAGTTCCCCCATTGCACTCATTTGAAATTTTGAATGCATAAGGTCTCAAAATCTTTACAGAGTTACTTGTTTGCTATGCCAAAAATAATATCATCCATGTAGATCTAGACCAGCAACATGTCTCTTCCTCTTCTCTTTCTGAAGAGAGATTGATCAATCTTTCTCTTTCATATCCATTTTCAAGAAGGAAAGATGATAGAGTCTCCTACCATTTTCTTCGAGCTTGATGAAGACCATACAGGGCTTTGTCAAGCTTGTACACCCTATGAGGGAAATCAGGATCTTCAAAGCCAGGTGGTTGACTCACATAGACTTCTTGAGCAATCTTTCCATACAAGAAAGCACATTTCACATTCATTTGATAAACAGTAAACTTCATGGATGCTGAATATGTAAGATATATTCTTATTGTTTCTAATCTGGCATTGTATCCTTTGGATGGAGGGAGTCCCATTATAAAATCCATGGACAAATTTTCCCAAATAACATTAGGTATGTCTAAAGGTTCCAATAAGCCTCCTGGAATCACAAAACTTGCTTTACATCGTTGGCAAACGTCATATTCTTGCATAAAATTTTTGATTGTCATTGTCATGCCCGGCCAATAAAGTGTGGCAGCTAAGCGACGGTAAATACGATAGTATCCCGAATGACCCCTGGATGCGGAGTGTGAAATTCATTCCGAAGAATGGGAATAAACTTCGAGTGGTGAGAATAACGGAGAGGTTTTCATAGAAAAGGACCCCTTGTTTGAACGCATAACCCGGGTACTTGCTTGGGTTATTTGTATATTTTGGTGGAGTTGTTGAATTTCCTTATCCTGTTTAGCTTCCTAAATTAATTGGGCTCCTTGAGGCCATACAGGAGTTGAAACGGCCTGTTTAAATTCACCTATGTTGGCACATTGGGATAAAGCATCCGCTACACTGTTCTCTCTGCCCGACTTGTATTGGATGTCAAAAGTATATCCCAAAAGTTTTGCCACCCAATTCTATTGATCCGGTGTTAAACTGCGTTGTGAAGCAAATATTTTAAGCTCTTTTGATCGGTATAAACCACAAATGGTGACCCCAGTAGATATGGACGCTAGTGTTGAATGGCTAGAACCAAAGCCATCATCTCTCTTTCGTAGGCTGATTTAGACAAGTTTCGATCACTTAAAGCTTTGCTAAAATATGCAATGGGTTTTTTATTTTGCATCAACACCACTCCAATACCCTTTCCCCCCCTTCCCTGGCATCACATTCAATACTAAATTGTTGTTGAAGTCGGGTAATGAGAACAAGAGCGGTCACCATGGTCTGTTTCAGGTTATCAAAGGCGTTTTGAGCCTCCGGGGTCCAAACAAAAGCGTCTTTCTTTGTTAAATTTGTTAAAGGGCGGGTTATGCTGCCATAATTCCTTACAAACTTGCAGTAATACCCCGTTAATCCTAAAAGCCCACGCAACCCTTTCAAATTTTTGGGAATTATCCAGTTTATAATAGCCTTAATTTCTTTTGGATCCATAGAAACGCCTTGGCTGACGACAATATAACCGAGACAATCCACAGATTTTTTTGCAAAGGAACACTTCTGTTTATTGACCATAAATGATGATGAGTAAATTGTAAAAACTTCTTGACTATCTATCACATTTTTTCCAAGAGCCAGTGTAATTAAATATCATGAAAAAATAATGACCTTTTTTCGAAGTAACAGACAGAAAATATCATTCATAATGGCCTGAAAGTAGTAAGGAGCGCTCGTGAGGCCGAAAGGCATAACTAGATATTCATAATGACCATCATGCGTGCGAAAAGCCGTCTTTTCAATACTATTGTATGCATGTGAATTGGGTGTATCCGGACTTTAGATCCAATTTGGAGAAAAATTGTGATCCGTGTATTCATCTAACAGCTCGTCAACCACCGGTATGGGAAATTTATCTTGAATGGTCACTTTGTTTAGTGCCCAATAGTCCACACACATTCGCCATGAGTTATCCTTTTTGCGTACCAATATAACGGGATCGAGTAGGCATTCTTACTCGGTCGGATCATTCCAAAAAGCCAATAGGTCTTCAACTTGATGTTCGTTCTTGGTTTTTTGTACGTGTGGGTAACGGTAAGGCCGAACACAGATCGGTGTAGTATTGATTAAATTGATAGAGTGATCGTGAGAACAAAAAGGGGGCATTTCAGTGATTTCGCAGAAAATACTGTCGAACAAAAATAGTAATCTCGATAAATTAGTTTGTTGATCAGTAGTTAAAGCCGCCATGGAAAGAGAGGAATGTGGTTTAGGTTTGGGAAATTGAATCGAAGAAGTGTCCTCTACCAATAACCATTGTTGCAAAGCTGTCGCTGGTGATTGGTCAGCTGATACCCCCTGTAATTGAATGGTTTTTCCTTCATACACAAACTTCATCCAAGAATGATGCCAATAATGAATAACTTCCCCTAATTTTTATAACCATTCCATACCCAAAATCATATCTAGACTTCCCGTATCAAATACCAGAGCATTTAGATAAAAGATGCACAATCACAATGATCAGAAGATTAATGCAACGTTTGGTAACAAACATGTAATATCCGTCGCCCAAACAAATTCGAATACCTTAAAAGTCTGAAGATGTGAGCCCCAAAGCAATGACTAATCATTGAGAGATAAAATCGTGTATAGCTACACGGTCCACAAGTAAACTAATTGAATCCCCTATAAGTGCCCCTCCAAACATAAAGATTTTGCTCCACCTGCCTCTGTCAGTTGACCTGAAAATGCTAAGGCCAAACACGTACCATCAGTGAGTCTAGATTCTTTGGTTCCTCAGAAACAGTTTCGTGTTCTAACAGCAATTGTTCTCCAACCTGTCGTGTGATTCATCATCCCCCAACAATAGAACTGTAGTTTACCCTCGGACATTTATGTGCCGAACATATTGTTGACCACAATAGAAACAAAGACCTTTTTTCCGCCTGACTTCCTATTCACTCTGAGAAAGAGACCGGAGTCCTCGATCACGGGGACTGATAAGCCCAAGGTCAGAAGAACCAGTAGAAGAGAAGACGGTTTTAGCGAAGAAGAATGGCGTGAGGACTCAAATCGAGTGGGTATGGCATGTCCCCCATTTTTAATGAAAAGATGGTTTTGGGCTTGGCCCGTCCTAAATTACCCAATCCATCTCGTGCCTCTCTGGTGAAGGCCCAACTTGAAGATACCGGAAGAGAGAGAAAGGGGGGGGGGGGACATTGCCGGTGACAGGACGAAGTATTTCTTCTATATCTTTTGACAGATACATCAGCACATCGCGTCCAAACGTGAAAGCGGACCCATTTCTTGACATCGTCCTTAAGGCCGGAGATAAAATACCCTAGGGCTTGGGATTCCGGTAACGGAGGGACCAAAGAGAGGAGATACTCGAAATCATCGATATAATCATGAATGGAGTCGCCCTATTTGATCGTAGCCAATTGTTCATATGGATTGTGAATCTCCAACCAACTAAATCGTTGAAGTAATTCAGAATGGAAGTCTTTCCATGACAAATTGTCGCGAACCTGAGTGACAACCGAGAACCAGTTTGGGCGCGCCCACCATACTCAGCTGCGCAAAACGAAGACGGAGATCTTCGGGTGTTTTGTTGATATCAAAGTATAATGTTGCCTTCTGAATCCATCCCTGTGGGTTGAATCCCATAAACTCTAGAAGTTTAACTTTCTTAATCGCCCAAGGTAACCCCGTAAGAGAATCTAGCGGTTCAGTCTTTCATTCTGAATCTGATACAAACAATCCCTTCCGGACCCGGATGATTCTTTTCTGCCTTTCTTCTCATGTTGTTTCATCCAACTCAAGAGGACCATACGGAATTCAGGTGATTCAACACGTTTGTCCTCCAATAATTGCAACGATGATTTGGTATCAACAACATCCATTTGGATTTGTTTGATTTGCCAAAGCTGAGACTCATCAAATGCTGCTTTGACAAAAGACATGTCTCTAATTTGGTGTAGTAAAATTCAGGTTTAATACATAGGTTTTATTCTTCCTCAGATTCTTTAGGACAACCCATTCTTCAGGAAATTGAAATCCTAGTTTTAGAATGTAGCAATGAGTGTCAGTAAAGTGAGTTGAATATTTCTTGTCACAGATCTGAGACACGCTTAGAAGATTGAAATTTAGTTGTTCACAATAGTTCACTCTATCAAAGCTCAGCATCCCATTTGTCACAATCCTTCACCAGTAATTCTTCCACCTTGTGAATCTCCTCCGAATGCCATAGTAGTTCCTTGTATATACTTGAAGTGGTGAAGGAGGGACCGATCTCCAGTCATGTGACGGAAGCATCCATTGTCCACATACCATAAGCTATTGGACCTATATGGATGACCCTGCAAGCACAAAACAACTAATTAGAATATGGAACCCAAGCCATAATGCTCTTGGGTTTCCTGTTCCCATCCATGATGGTGACCTCTTGGTACTTTCCTCTAACCTGTGATTTAGAAAGAGGTGTTCTGGGAGAATTCTGATGATATTTTGATTATTTCATCTCATCAACATCAAGTGAAGAGTCAGAGGAATATGAAACCTTGGTCCTTATTTCTTTGAAAAAATCTGACCTGTTTTTTATTATCACATCATTTTTGGTTTGGGAAGATCATATATTTGCTTGATGTTATGATATTTGTTTCTTTGACTCTTCCTCAATTGTTTCATGTTACTCAAGTCACTATCTGATCTAGACATTCTAGATTGATTATTATGAAAATGACTTTTGGCTGTTGGTTTCACTGATGATGTTGGTGAGATAGGTTTGTTTTGAAAAAATTTCAATCCCTTTTGCTTGAAGTAACAATCAGATGCATTGTGATTGTTCATATCACAAACTGAAAATTTTATTGAAATAGTAGTTTTTGGTGAAATGATTGTTCATGTCACAGATAGAGCAGTATTGATTGAAAAAGCACTATTCTGTTTTGTGATTCAACATTTCACATATGTCACAATACCTATGTTTGTTTCTTGAATCTGATTTTTCTTTTTTAGACTTGGTTGATTTACCCATTCTCAATTGAGTCACATCTTTGGTTTAGTGGAAGAATCAAATCAGTTTTTTAGTAGTTTGCTTCACAACACCACTTTTGTTGATTGTTTTAAGCTGTTTTTGTTTTCTCAAACCTTTCTTGACTTCTTGCTCAAACTGATTAACATGTTCCTTATTGAAGATGTCAAAACCTACTCCTTGCTTGATTTTAATGATTGGGGGTCTGACTAAATTTTTGTTTTTGAAATTAGTGAGCCCTTCTTTTTCTTTAGAGTGAAACCTTGTCTGATTTGCTTGAATTTTGGAGATTTAATCTCATAATCAGAATTGCTTTCAGCAGAAGGTTTCACTTAAGACACAGCTTTCTTTTTCCATTTTGAAATTGCAGGTATAAATTTCACAAAGGGGACAATGGCCTTGATTGGCCTTGATGGTTTAATGACAGTAACTTTCTTGTCTAAACACTCATTGATTTTAATTGGGTGACCCAATTTAATTTTCTCCTTATTTGTTTCAATGTAAACATTTGGTTTGTTTTGAGGATTTGTGACTTGTTTTACTCTTGTTTTTGGTTCAATCGTATTAGGTTCAATTTGCTCTTTGAGTGTAACAGATCCTTGGGATTTTTTTGTGAGTCCAGACATATCCTTGTAAGATGGAGGACAAGAGTTATACCCAATCACAGACATATCCTTGGGATTTTTTTGTGAGTCCAGCATCTCTTGCAACTTGACTGAAGACAATTGAAACTTTTCAACTTTCACTTTAGTAAGTGTTTGTTCAGCTTTTGATTGAGCTAACTTTTCAGTTAGTTGCTCATTCTTAGCTGCAAGTGTACTTCTCACCATGTATTTTTCAATATCAGATATGCGAGATTTAGTTTGATTTCAAGGCCTTTTATTTCTCTCTTAAGCATCTTTGACTTGACCTTTTCTTCTTTATTTTATTAGCCAATTTATGATTGTGCTCTCGATAACCTTGCACTTCAGTAATGCATTTATCACTGCAAAGGTTGGATTTTACCTCAGATGGCATAGGAGATGGACCATCATTAATGTGAGCCATGAGTTCATAATTCAGAAATTGAGGCTTCACTTCCTCTGCATACAGACTCTAATCACATACTCCCTGTCTTGCTGATAACACAAGAGCATTTGAAGATGACTAACTGCTTCCATGACTGCTGGTTATCAGTTGTGGCTGATTCTAATAAGGTTTTGAGGATGTTGTTGTTGATGATACTGTTGTTGTTGATTGTTAGAGTGGAAGCTTGTGCTTGGTTAGAAGATGACTGACCTTGAGAATTCCTTTGGAAATTGTTATTGTTTCTTCTAGGAGCATTACATTCTCTGGAGAGTGGCCAATCATGCCACAGTTGAAGCACTTCACCTTGGATTTGACATATCCAAGTTTGGTGTTTTTATTAAGGCTAAGCTTTCTTCCTTTTATGAAAACCTTCTTGGCTCTTATTGCGATCATAGCCATTTTCCATTGAAATCGATTTCTTCTACATCATCTGGATCCATTTCTTCCAATCCTCATGGATCAGATGAGCAGAAGTGAGTCTACCTCCCAGGTAAGCTTCAAAGCTAGCAACAAAGGCATTGTAAGTTGCCTTTTTTTCTTTTGATCTTGGATCTTCAGGAGTAGTTGAGGGAGTTGCAAAGAACCCTGTTGGTTGTGATGGTGTTGAAGGCTTGTTATTAGGTGGAGCTGTGATGAAACCAGTTGTCTTCACATGATCTCTTGAGGAAAGAAAATCATCATCTTGGTGATGAAAGCATTTTCTACAGAGTGTGTGTCTGTTGGAAATTTATAAGCTTCTATGACTCTGGTCCACCAAGATTTCTGCTTCTCTCATCAAGTTCAAGAGCTTCTATCTTGGCAATCATGATGTCCAATATGGTACTCCCTAGATCAAGAGTGTTTTTTAGCATTGTAATACTTTGTTTCCAACTTTTTGGAAGACTGTGAAGCATCTTCTTGTTCAATTCTTTGACCTTGTATGTCATCCCCATGATCTCTAAATCATTTACCAGTTATGCAACTATTTAGAGATTGACTCCCCCGTGGAGTGATGAAAGGTTTCATATTAATGAACAAGCTTGTCCTTGTTAATTTCAGCGACTTCACTACTACCTTCACACATTATCAGCAGTGCATCCCAAACAACTTTAGCAGTTCCATACTTTTCTAATATTTTTAGCACATTCATTTTTAATGCTTCCGTAAGTGTAAAATAAGCTTTGAGATCAACTTTTATCTTTTTGTAATCATCATCATCAAGTTTGAGATCCTTAATAAGAATTTTTGAGGTTTTGTATATTGCAGCTTGATTTGCAAAAAGAGTCACTTGAATATGAGGACCTTTGCATATTGAAATCTTGTAGTCCAGATCTACACCTGTAATATAGCTCATGAATGTGATTTTCAATTGCTTAAAATCATATTTGTGTTTAAGCATGGGTGGTTTTGGAGTATGACCAAGTTCAGAGAAACTATGTGAATCCATTTTAACTAGTTGTTGTTTAATCTTGTTGAATAATGCTTAGTTTGAATGTTAAGTTCAATTTAGTGCAAATAGTCCAAACAGGCTTATGTATAACTAGATCTGAAGATGTTTATATGTTTCTGTTGTAATGACTGTACATGGGTTTGTTCTTGAAGATGAGTACAAATGAATAGTGACAGTTGAAGAGATTTTTACAGTTTACTAAGCAGAGGTAGTCAAACACTCTATTAGCAATTCAATCATCAGATCAATCAAATACTATTCAGATCTAGGTAGATCTGAAAAAGAATCAAGAGAAAGCTCTGATACCAATTGTCTGGGATGTGAGATTGATATTCTCACAAGAATCGAATATAATGATTGAGTTAATGATTGTATTGCGGAATAGAAAATCAAGAAACATTGAATGCAAGAAATACTCATAAATGCAATTTGCATTAATGAAGGTGATAGGTTACAATGAATGTTGGGGTTTGAGCATTAAACAGTAACAATACACCTTGAGAACAAAGTCTAAGCAAAATATTCTAATTGTCTATAATGTCTATCAATAGTCACCTCACATACAAGGTTTTCTATTCTATTTATAGGCTGACAAGATGCCTTTTACAAAATGACTAAACTACCCTTGACCTATACATCAGAACTAGTCTAAGTCTTCATCAGCATTTCTTTTGTTCATCCGCATTGACTAATGCGGATGTGTTGATCTTCGTCAGCATTTCTTCTTTGTCTTTAGCATTAATGTTTGGTCATTAGCATTGACAAATGTGGATGAACAAACACTTATGCGCATTTATTGCCGGGCATCCGTATTAGTTAATGCAGATGTACAAAACTTCTCAGCATTTCTTTTCCTGTTATCCGCATTTGTTAATACGGAAGAACAAACACTAGGTGCATTTGTGCTATGTCTTCCGCATATTCAAATGCCGTTAGCCGCACTTGTCTTCTTTGCAGATTCTTCATCTGCATTAGTGTTTGGACTTTTGGGATTTTCAATAAAACAACCATGAACCCACCACTTCAATTGGCATGTATGATCCTTTCAGGGTCCAACATATTCAATGCTTGGTACCACCACAAACTTAACTACTATCAAACTCCTAACAACTTCAAAAGCTCATTTAAATTTCTAGAGACCTAAATCATAATATGGATCACCATGAAATATGGCACATAATGTTTCCATTCCATTCTTTGGCCGTGGTTATGATTATGACTACGACAAAAGATTCGAAAGTTGTCTCGATGGGAATCCAAGATTTGCCTCGAGCCACGACCAGATTTCTATAGAGATCTCAGAAGTTGTTTAAAGACAATGTAACACCCGAATATTTTCTTTGAAGCCGATGAAGAAGAAAAAGAAATAAAGTCCAAAGTAAGGGAACCAAACTTGTCAAAACGCGAAAAAGTTCGGAAGTGAAGAGGAATAAGAGGGGAGGGCAACCCACACCCTCCCTACATGTCCAAAAAAGTCAGCCAAGAAACGAAAGGGGGAGAAAAGGGGAGAAAAAGAGAGAAAGGCTTGATTCGCGTGGGTTCGAGCTTAAAAATCATCATGTAGTGGGTCCAAACGAATCTCTACTCCACGGTGTTGTTTATGTGAGTTCTAGGACCCCTCTTTTAAACGTTTTTGGTCGATTTTGGGGCTGGAACACATATGAAAACCCATTTGTATGTGTGTGTTTGACCCATTTGTATGTGTTTGTGTGTGATGCATTTGGAGTTTGTTTCCGGGCTTGTGCATGCTTGTATGGGGTTGTAGTATGCATGCCTAGGTTGGGATGGTGATTTGGGCTTAGAATGAGTTTGGATGAGCTTGGAGGTCGAAAATGGCAGATTGGGTTTGGGATGAACTGCATTCTGCATCAGCTAGGGCTAGGCGACCGAATAGAGGTTATACGGCCGATTGCGGTGCGATTGAAGTTCATTCGCACGATTCAGGGTCATTCGCACGATTGAGGGTTCAATCTCATGTGGAATGTATGACTGAGAGTCCATTCCCATAAGTGCTCATCCGCATTAGTTTCATCCGCACAAGTGTCCATTCGCATTAGTTCCATTCACATGGGACCATCCGTATTGAGTTCATCCACATTAGGTCTATTCGCATGGGTGTTCATTCACATTGGTGTTCATCCGCATTGGTCCATTCGCATGAGGTTCAGTCGCCTGGAGGCCATACGACTAAAGGGTGCCCATACGCCCATGTAGGGCTGGTGTGCCCGAGTACTGACTTTTGTGGGAAAATGCAGATGTAAGTTTTAACGTGGAAGTTTCCCATAAGTTCATGTAAGATGACTGTTGTGACCTTAGAGGTTATGTTGGGCATGATGACGTTGAAAGTTATGCATGATGTATGTATGTATGTATTGTATGATGATGTTGATTGAGTATGATATGTTCCTTGTTATTATGTATGTTTATCTTTCCCATGACTTTACGTTGAACGTTAATGATTGAAGTGAAAGTATTGTAACGTACAGTGAAAGATAATGAAAGAGGAACATGATGTATGAATGCATGCATTAATGAATGATGAAAGTAAAAAAAAGTCTTGCAAGCCTTGTATGTCGGGACACGCCATTAAAAGGTGTTAGCCCAATGGTGTGTGGGTTCGCTGCCCCGGGAGGATGCACATCGTGGTCTTTCTTTGTGATTGTCTATTTGTATAGCACCATTGCTACATACCCTAGGTACTGTGACCTGAGGTGCGGAGCACCGTTATAGCTGGGCTATGATAGGCCTAGGTCTAGTACCAGGAATAGCAGGGTATTGCACATAGCATTAGTATACCTAAACTCTACCTTAGGTGCTGTGACCAGAGGTGCGGAGCACCGTTATAGCTGGTCTATGATAGGCCTAGGTCCAGTACCAGGAATAGCTGGGTAAAGTTTATGGTTAAGGAAAGGAAAGAGGTAATGATGAAAGAATGTGAAAACTAATGACATACGATGAATGAACGAAAGTTAAAGAATGAATGAATGAATGATGAAGATAATAATGATATTATCTATGTGTACGTATGATGTATGATCGCATGAAAGTAAAGAACGGTTTTAACAAAAGAAAAGTATGTTTTATTATAAACTAGAACTCACTCAGCAACGTTGACTTTTATGTGTTTCTAGTTGGCAGGCAATGATTGCTGAGGATGGCATGGGACGGCTACTCAGCTCTTTTAGAGGGCATCCATTTTTATAATGCTTTTGTGATGTAAAGTAACATATATTTTATGACTGGTTAATGATGTATTATTTTGAAAAAGTTTTTATGATGAAATGAGATGTCATTTTTGAATGTTTTCGCTGCAATGTTTATGTAAGATAAATGAAAATGTATGTTTTATGTTCAATGATTTACCAGCTGTAAGCGTCCCGGGAACGGGGCCTTACAAGTTGGTATCAGAGACAAAGTATAAGCGAAATGAGTAAATTTTCAAAATAAACCTTAACTTAAACTGAGAATGGGACAGAAAGGGAAGGGATGCCAATGTGAGTATCTGTGTACCATCAGGTATTTTCTTTAATGTTAACCGGTATTATGTGCGCATGGTATGTGGTTATGTGTTATTTGTAGATTTAAATACTGATGTAGTCAAGATAGGTAATGCTTGGGGTATGAAGAGTAAAGTAAGTGGCTAATCACAACTAGCCACTGTAATTAGGGCCTTACTATACTTGACATAAACTGAGTTGTTTCTTTGAATGACCGTGTTGGTGTTTGAATCTTTCACAATGCGTGTGAATGGTCGGTGGTACATCTTCGAAAGCCTCTCGTGGAGGTAGTCGTGATGGGCTTGCAACTGAGCCACGACCCAAGAGGGGAAGACCCCGACTTGAAAAGGTGGTTCCTGAAGAACTCGAGACCCCTCATCCGGAGGGTGGCGATAAGAGCACTAACTTGAGAGCCTCAGTAAAAGAGACTGTGGTTAAGGAGTTCACCAGGTCATGCAGACGATCTTACTGTCTGTAGTGACCAAAGTCATCAAGGCAGTATGGGAAGGGGATAGGAAAGAGAAGAATAGGTCCTTGGAAGGACGGGAGCATGAAGAGCCTAAAACGGTTCTATCTGATGATGAAGAGGAAGAAGAGGAGCCTGTACCGGAGGCGGTACGAGGCTGTAACTACGGGGTATTTCAACAATGCAAGCCCCCTACTTTTGATGGAAACGGCACTGCTGCTGCTGCTCACCGGTGGGTGAGAGAAATGGAAGTTGTATTGAATATCAACGAGTGCCGAGAGGACCAAAAAGTAAAGTTTGCTGCCCATTTTTTATGGACTCGACTCTATGCTAGTGGGACAATATAGTCCAAGCCGAGGGTAGCACGGCCATTGGGAGAATGAGATGGTCTGAACAGAATAAGTTGGTGATCGAGGAGTTTTTTCCTCATAGAGAAATGGATAAAGTTGAGAGAGAATTCCTGCAACTGGAGGCAGGAACGATGACGCAACAATAGTACACCACCAAATTCAACGAGCTGGCATGTCTGGTGCGAGATCAGGTGACACTCTGTCTCAAAAGATCAAGATGTATATTCAGGGCTTGCCAACAGATATTCACAAGCACATGATCGCTGCCCGACTGAGCACATTTTGGTCGGCGGTGGATTTAGCAGGGAAATTGTATGATGAGAGGGCTGTGGTGGTGGTGGCTGAAGGTGGCAAGAAGGGTGGAGGTGAACAGAACTGGCATGGGAAGAGGTTTGGTCGGGGTGATGCCACGACGGGTAACAAGAGGGCACAGGTGGATGACCGTCGTGTGGCCACATCGAGTGCGGGGTCAAAAAGGTGTGGCAAGTATGGGAGGGAGCATGCGGGAGAATGTAGGTGGGATTGAATGGGTGCTTCAAATGTGGGAAAGCGGGGCATATAGCCAAGGATTATCGTACGGTCCGGTGCTTTAACTGTGGCATGGAGGGCCACATGAGTAGGAATTGCATGAAGCCGAGGGCTGAGGGTTCCGAAAAAAGAAGACTGGAAGTGAAGGACTAGGGCGAGCGCCAGGGCATTCACTATGACACAGGAGGAAACTAGGACGGACCCTAATATCGTGTCCGGTATGTTTCTGGGGAACCAAACTTTATCTTCTATGTTATTTGATTCGGGTGCCGGTAAAAGTTTTGTTTCTGCTTCTTTATGTGCTAAGCTACCTGTTAGTAGTAGACATGTTGATGCGCCCTTTGATGTAGAAACCGCCATAGGTAAGTCTACCAGGATTTCTGAGATGATAGAGAACTATGTTGTGGAACTAGAAGGCCATAAGTTTCCCCTTAGACCGTTCGTGAGGACCTTAGGTGGTTTCGATTTGGTTCTTGGGATGGATTGGTTGGCGGACTCCAAGGCGAACATTGTGTGTCGTAACAAGATGATTCGTTTGACAGCACCTGACGGGAGTTTGGTAACTGTTTATGGGGAACGGGTCATAACGACCCCGAAGGTAATCTCAATGGCGGTGGCGGGAAAGTGTATGAGGCATGGATGTAGCGCCTACTTGGCTTATGTAAAGGATGTGGATACACCAACACCACAACTATCCGATGTTCCGGTTGTGTGTGACTTTCTAGACGTGTTCCCAGAAGACTTACCAGGAGTGCCACCTGATTGAGAGATCGAGTTTCCGATTGATCTGATACCGAGTGCCCAACCTGTTGCCAAGGCACCGTATCGGTTGGCCCCGACGGAGATGAAAGAATTAATGGAGCAGTTGCAAGAGCTACTTGATAAGGGGTTTATGAGGCCGAGTATCTCTCCTCAGGCTGCCCCGGTCCTGTTTGTGAAGAAGAAAGACGGTAGTATGAGAATGTGTATTGACTACCGTGAGCTGAACAAGTTGACAGTGAAGAACCGATACCCCTTACCGAGAACAGATGATTTGTTCGATCAGCTTCAAGGTGCCAGTTGGTTTTCAAGGATAGACCGTCGATCTGGTTACCATGAGTTGAAAGTGAAAGAGCAGGATGTTCCTAAAACAGCTTTCTACACGCGTTATGGTAACTACGAGTTCCTTGTCATGTCCTTTGGTTTGACTAATGCGCCAGCTACTTTTATGGATTGATTAATCGGGTGTGTCGGTTGATGTTGGATAAATCAGTGATTGTGTTTATCGATGACATCCTGATTTATTCGAAGAGCGAGATTGAGCATGCCGGTCACAATCCAGAGGTTTTAGAGACGTTGAGAAAGGAGAAGTTCTATGCTAAGTTCTCCCGGTGCGTGTATTGGTTGCGCGAAGTTCAGTTCTTGGGTCATGTGGTGAATCCTGATGGGATTATGGTGGACCCGGAAAAAGTGGAGGCAGTGATGCAATGGAAGTCTCCAAAGACACCATCCGAGATTCGTAGTTTCTTGGGTTTGGTGGGCTACTACAGGAGATTCATTCAAGACTTCTCTAAGATCGCTTCTCCACTAACTAAGTTGACCCGGAAAGATGTGAAGTTTGTATAAGGTCAGGCTCAAGAGAAGGCGTTTGAAGAATTGAAGGCGAGATTGACTCTAGCTCATGTTTTGTCATTACCCGATTGGAAGTGAAGATCTGGAGGTTTATTCTAACGCTTCCTACTCGGGGTTGGGGTGTGTGTTAATGCAGAGAGAAGATTATAGCCTATGAATCATGGCAGTTGAAGGTTCAAGTGGTTAATTATCCTACTCATGACCTGGAGCTAGCAGCTGTGGTCTTCGTGTTAAAGATTTGAAGGCACTACCTATACGGTACCTAGTGCACCATATTCACTGACCACAAGAGTCTGAAGTACTTCTTTGAGTAGAAGGACCTGAACATGAGGCAGAGGAGATGGTTGGAGCTTATAAAAGACTATGATTGTGAGATCCATTACCATCCGGGCAAAGCTAACATGGTGGTTGATGCCCTTGGTCAAAAAGAAAGGCCCAAGCCAATTCGGGTGAAAGTAAATCAGCTAATCATGACCTCTGACATGATGAAGCAAGTTAAAGAGTTTCAAGATGAGGCACTAAAGGAAGATCATCTTAACTCGGAAAGAATGAGAGGTCTGGTTACGAAATTGGGTGAAAACACACTTGGTGTAAAACCCGATTTGGACGGGTGTGGATTCCTCATTTTGGGGATTTACGGGTAAAGATTTTGGATGAAGCTCACAAGACTCAGTACTCCATTCATCCAGGTGCCAGAAAGATGTATCAAGACATGAAGAAGGATTATTGGTGGTTGGGTATGAAACGTGACGTGATAGAGTATGTGAGTAAATGCCTTACTTGTCTACAGGTGAAGACCGAGCAACATAAGCCGTATAGAAAGATTCAACCTTTGGATATACCGGAATGGAAATGGGAGCACATCACCATGGATTTCACTACGAAGTTGCCGCGTACTCCGAAAGGGTACGATGCGATATGGGTGATTGTTGACCATCTGACAAAGAGTGCTCACTTCCTACCGATCCGCGAGACATATTCATCCGAGAGATTGTTGGATCTCTTCATTAAAGAGAATGTAACTCGTCACGGTGTACTAGTGTCCATTGTGTCCGGTCACGACACCCGGTTTACATCCAAATTTTGGAAGAAATTCCACGACGACATGGGGAAGAGGTTACATATTAGCACAGCTTATCATCTCCAGACTGATGGTCAGTCAGAAATACCATTCAGGCATTGGAGGACATGCTTTGGGCATGTGTTGTTGATTTTGGGGTAAGTTGGGATGACCACTTACCGTTAGCTGAATTTTCATACAACAACAGTTATCATGCCAGTATTGGTATGCCTCCTTATGAGATGCTATACAGTAGGAGATGCAGAACACCCGTCTGTCGGGGTGATATTGATCATAAAGAGTTAGGGAGCATCGAGATGATCGAGGCTACGACTGAAAAGCTTGAAAATATCAAGGCCTTCATGAAGGCAACCAAAGATAGACAGAAGTCGTATGCTGATAAACGATGCAGACCGATTGAGTTCCAGGTTGGAGACCGGGTTATGTTGAAGGTCTCACCTTGGAAGGGTATTATCCAATTCAGGAAGCGGGGCAGGTTGAGCCCAAGGTATATAGGGCCTTTCCGAATCATTGCTCGAGTAGGAGAGGTGGCCTATAGACAGGAGTTACCAGATGAATTAAGTGGAATTCACCTGAAATTCCATGTATCTCATCTGAGAAAGTGCTTGGTAGATGAAGATATGATTGTTCCACTAGAGGATATCGAAGTAGACGAACGGCTAAATTATGTGGAGCAACCAGTGGCAATCATCGACCAAAAAGAGAAGAGGCTAAGAAATAAAGTGGTTCCTCTTGTGCGTGTACAGTGGAAGCATAGGAAAGGATCCGAGTCAACGTGGAAACTGAAGAAGAAATGAGGCAGCATTACCCACGTTTGTTCGAGGAATAACAGGTTTTGGGGATGAAACCTATATAAGGGGGGTGGACTTGTAACACCCGGATATTTTCTTTGAAGCCGACGAAAGAAGAAAAATAAATAAAGTCCAAAGTCGAGGGACCAAACTTGTCAAAACGTGAGAAAGTTTGGAAGAGAAGGGGAATAAGAGGGGAGGGCAACCACACCCTCCCCACTTCTCCAAAAAACTTAGCCAGAAAAAGAAAGTGAGGAGAAAAGGGGAGAAAAAGAAGAGAAAGGCTTGATTCGCGTGGATACGAGCTCGAAAGTCATCATGTAGTGGGTCCAAACGAAGCTCTACTCCACGGTGTTGTTTGTGTGAGTTCTAGGAGTCCTCTTTTAAACTTTTATGGTTGATTTTGGGGCTGGAACACATCTGAAAATCCGTTTCTGTATGTGTGTGTTTGACCCATTTGTATGTGTTTGCGTGTGATGCGTTTGGAGTTTGTTTTCGGGCTTGTGCATGCTTGTATGGGGTTGTAGTATGCATTCCTAAGGTTTAGGATGGTTGATTTGGGCTTACAATGAGTTTGGATGAGCTTCAAGGTCGAAAATGGTAGATTGGGTTCGGGATGAACTGCATTCTGCATCAACTAGTACTAGGCGACTGTTGTGAAAGTGCAGATGTAAGTTTTAACGTGGAAGATTCCTGTAAGTTCATGTAAGATGACTTTTGTGACCTTAGAGGATATGTTGGGCATGATGACTTTGCATGTTATGCATCATGTATGTTATTTATGTATGATGTTGCCCTGTATGATGATGTTGACTGTGTATGATATCTTCCTTGTTATGATGTATGTTTATCTTTCCCGTGACTTTATGTTGAACGTTAATGAATGAAGTGAAAGTATTATGTAAGGTAAGGTGAAAGATAATGAAAGAGGAACATGAAGTATGAATGCATGCATTAATGAATGATGAAAGTAAAAAAAAGTCTTGCAAGCCTTGTATGTCGGGACACGCCATTAAAAGGTGTTAGCCCAATGGTGTGTGGGTTCGCTGCCCC
Source organism: Flaveria trinervia (assembly GCA_025506515.1). NCBI lineage: Eukaryota > Viridiplantae > Streptophyta > Magnoliopsida > Asterales > Asteraceae > Flaveria > Flaveria trinervia. Next base: position 31,241,228 of record CM046441.1, read on the forward strand.
GGGAGGATGCACATCGTGGTCTTTCTTTGTGATTGTCTATTTGTATAGCACCATTGCTGCATACCCGACGTACTGTGACCAGAGGTGTGGAGCACCGTTATAGCTGGTCTATGATAGGCCTAGGTTCAGTACCAGGAATAGCAGGGTATTGCACATAACATTGGTATACCTAAACTCTACCCTAGGGGTTGTGACAAGAGGTGCGGAGCACCATTATAGCAGGTCTAATAGGCCTAGGTCCACTACGAGGAATAGCTTGGTAAAGTTTATGGTTGAAAGAAACGAAAGAGGTAATGATGAAAGAATGTGAAAGTTAATGACGTACGATGAATGAATGAAAGTTAAAGAACGAACGAATGAATGATGAAGATAATAATGATATTATCTATGTGTACATATGATGTATGATCACATGAAAGTAAAGAACAGTTTTAATGAAAGAAAAGTATGTTTTATTATAAAACTAGAACTCACTCAGCAACGCTGACTTTTATGTGTTTCCAGTTGGTAGGTAATGATTGCTGAGGATGGGACGGGACGGCTACTCAGCTCTTTTGGAAGGCATCCATTTTTATAATGCTTTTGTGATGTAATGCAACATATATTTTGTGACTGGTTAACGATGTATTTGCAAAAGTTTTTATGATGAAATAAGATGTCATTTTTGAATGTTTCCGCTGCAATGTTTATGTAAGATAAATGAAAATGTATTTTTTATGTGCAATGATTTACCAGCTGTAAGTATCCCGAGAACGGGGCCTGACACAAAAGTGCAACAATCATTGGTATAACTATTTGTTGTCAAGGCGAGAGATCCATAGACCATGTTGCAAAAAGGTGTACAAGATGGAGATAGGATGTTTAGAGTTACGAGCATGGGTGTTGATTCGGGCCAATTATGAGTGTAAGGCTAGACATATCGAGCAAGGGTTTAAAAACGTCTTAAATATGTGTAGTGGTTTCAATTAATAATTCTTTTGGGTTGAATATTTTTTTAACTAAGACCTTATGACTCCTTGAAAGTATCAAATACTATTTAATCACACCGAATGTAAAACAACATACGACAATATATGGAATTAGAAGTTATATTGTATTTGAATAAATATACGTGATAGCAAAAGGATCCTATAGATGAACATATAATAAGATTCCTAAACCTATGTTATTTTATAATCAATATAACCTTAAAGGGATGGGGTAGTTGATTATTCTACTTTGAGAGCAAGTTATTAATAATTCTCGTTATCATGGCATAAAATTGATATTCTCTTTATTAATAATAGTATAAAAGGAGAAATATATAATATAAACATATGGCTCAAAGAAGAAACAATGGAAAATTATGAGGAAATATGTTTCAGCCCTTACTCCCTCTCAAGTTAGGACATGAAGGTTAATAGTACCTAACTTGTCGAGAAGAGTATGGAGCATCATGTCCCTAATGTTTTGGTGAGAACATACAGAAATTGTGACTTTTTGCTAATCTCCATGGGTAGTACCTCTATTGATTCAAACCTTTCTCTAATAAAACAACAATCCAATTTAACGTGTTTAGTTCATTCATGAAATGGGGTTTTTGTGGATGTGTCTAGCAACTTGTTTGTCATTGAATAATTGAGTAGGATCATTGGATTGAATCTTTAGTGCATTGAATCTCTTATCACTAATCAACTAACACATCCACAGATTTTAGTAATTGTGGTTGCCTTACTCAATGCACGAGCCATATAAATGTGCGTGTAAGGACTATTTTCATACAAAGTACTAACGGATTTTGCATGAGACTAGATCAAATAGTGCAGAATCCTATTTGATAGGTGATCCATTCAATGACAATGACAACCTGATCGATCTAACAATGAAATAAACGTTAAGAATTGAGTAGAAATCGATGAGGAACGATCTATGAAATTGGATAAGCTGCTTAGGGTGCTCTACACGGTTAGGGTTTGTGAATATTCAAAGTCCCCCGTTTTTCCATGAATTCTGTAGTATTTATAGGTTTTCAGTTTCATTCGTATGACTGAACCATTAGCATGATTCAGTCGTGCGACTGACTCATGCGGTTGATTCGTACACACGACTGAAGGTTCAGTCGTGCAACTGAATCAACCTTATGTCTCAGGCATACGACTGATCCAGCCTCCTGGTTTAGTCATGTGACTAGTCCATAAGTATGATTCATTCATGCGTATGATCCATAAGTATGGTCCATTAGCATAAACAACCACCCGACTAAGTTGAACACATTTCTCAAGCATTATTGACTTAGAACTATGTACAACAACTTCAACCTATATATGATGTTCATACATATGAAATATACTAAACACAATAATAATATGAAATACTCAAAGACAAATAAACATCAAGATGTATATCATATTTCATTAAGTAGTCACATTACATATGTGTACGAAATGAAAGACTTTTACATTTTAGAACATAAACTAGGAACATGATGTATCAACAAACTCCCCCTTTGGACCTAGTTTATCCTATTTTCTAACATTCTTCACATGCTCTTGGAATTTTTTGTACTTCTCTTCTTTGGTGACTCCCACGTGGATCTCAAACACGAAGCAAAGCCGTATAACATGTTGAAATTGTAGAGCTTGTACAATATCTTGCGTGTCATAGAATAGTGGCCACTTGTATAGAGTATAAACATCTTCAGCAGACAAGTTTGTAAGCCACATTGGGTCAAATATCCTGATAGTCTCGATCTTACCTTCTTTGTTCAGAACTATGACCGCTTCCCCCGTCCTCCAACGTAATACCACCATTTGAAGTGTGGAGTGAAGTCCTGAGGCATCTCCTGTAAAGGAATCTTAGACATTATGCGTGGGGGACTCCACTTCAACACCACCTTAGGCCTTCTAGAAATAGGATCAACTTCAGTCTTTTGAATGAACCTCCTAGGTTGTTGAGGTCTGAAGTTTACCCATCTGGTGTGGTATTCTTTCTTCAATGATTTCTCAAACCATCCCGACATCTTCCTCGGTTCGCATATAAAAGATCTAAACAGGCCAATCTGTTTAGCTCATAACCAGAAAGAGTCTTCAGATCATGTGGATATCTGAATTACTCAATCCATTCTCTCGTTTAACAACATATACATGCAGGTCTTTAAAATAGGCCCAATTGATGATCTTGCCTGACACTTTCTGATGTCTCTTTACTCGGTAAAGTTTGGTGTAGGCATTCAGCTTTAGAGGTGCACGTTGTGCCTTCATTTCTGATAAGCAAGCTGTCCATTCAGCCTTCTTTAGATCAACAGTAGCATCTATAGCTTGGGCTTTACTTTCATCCTTTGCTTTCTCTTTCTCTATTTCATCCAGCTTGTCAAAAGTATCACTGCCAAATGATTCACCAAAGTCGGGAATAACATTGCCCTCAGGGTCAGTGTACTGAGGATAGTAGTAAGACGTGACATCCTCAATCTCTATCTCATCCACACCTTGTAGCTCCTTGTTACTCACGACATCTACTTCCGGAGCATATTTGACAAGCTCGTCTGGATTTAGTTGAAACATATCTGCGAGTTTCTCGTCGGTCAGGTCATGGATGATTTCTCCTTACTCTGGAGTGTAGCTCACAGACCTTCTCACAATCCCTTGGAAATCAAGAATCATAGTAAGTTGAGTCTTGACTTGCTGAAGGGGAACTACATCATAATCCTCAGTGTATGGAGCTTCATTTTTGCCTTGATCATGTGTCTCTTCAGCTAGAGTTACAAAGGACAAGGCTCTTTTGGTGCGCCTCTCCTTTGCTGCTTGATTTGAGGCTAATGCAGATGCATCACCTTCTTGATCATCCTCCTCATCATCATCATCTCTTTTTCCATTTCCTCCTCATCGTTATCATCATCTTCTTCCGATTCATCATCAGTAGTATCATCATCATCATCATCTCCACTATCATTTCCATCATCATCTCCATCATCCTTAATCTTCAAGGGCTCACCCTTTGTTCCCTTCAACCTCAACATAAGCTTTTTGTTCTTTTTCTCTAACCCCTCGATCCACTTGACGGATGCCATCACAAGCTCATTTTGAGCCTTCAAGGCATGGTGAGCTTGAACTAAAGCTCTCTTATGAGCAGCGTTCTTCTCTGTAAGCTGAGCTATCTGCTTGCCTTGTGCGGTATTGACCTCCATTAGCTAATTCATTTGGTTGGTTCTCACATCATCTGTCGCTAGAAATTTGAGCACCATTTGTTTAGGCTTGCCAATTGTTCCTCTAACCCAACAGTGGGTAGAGTAGAGCCCTATGTAGGTGGCAATTCGGTGGATGTGCCAGCTTGGGGAATAGTGGGTGTAGTGGTGGATGTGTGTAGATGGGAGTAAGAATGGAAGTGGATTGTGGTGGAATTGATTTTGGTATTATGGGTGAGGTAGGTGTGAATGTATGAGTGGTAGTGGGAGTGTTAGTGGTATAGAGGTGGCAATAGTGATGTTAGTGTAGGGAACAGTGGTGGTGGTGTGGGGAATAGTGGTGCTGGTGTGAGGAACAGTGGTGGTGGTAGTGGTTGTGGTGGTGGAAGAACTGATCAAACTAATCCTCTGTCTCTTACCCTTCTTGCCATGGGGTTGGGCCATCCTCTTCCTCCTAGAACCCTTGGCTATCGGGGCTCCCCCTAAGCTAATCGACTGGTTGGGTGTGTATGTCAGATCTGTGACATCAGTGTCACCACCCTTAGTACTAGCTTGGCGTCCACCAACCGCCTCTTTCCCCTTCTCGGTAGCCACAACCTGGCTCCCGAATCTCCTGGTGAGAGGCTCATCATTAGACTCATTCCCTTCATCTACCAAGAAGTCCTGGTGGAAAGCAGCTTGCTTAGATCCATCAGGAGCAAATGCCGTACTATGTGGAGGTGGTGGAGATATGTTAGACGTGTCGGTGGCCCATGATTGATAGGGGCCAGCATCTCCACCACCTTGACCATCATCATGTCGACATCATCATCGTCATCTTCGTTAGTAGGAACTACTAGGCTCACGTCTGAGTCACTGTCATCATGATGCCACTTCTTATGAGAGGGCGTCACGTAATCCTCATAGGCCAGATGGCCAAAGAGTCTCCTGACCGGGGACTTCACCTGCTCCCCCGGTAGACATTCATCCTACTAGGGTGGTGTCATCCATTACCTCTAATATAACTGCATCATCCTTCTCCTAGCAGTAGAGGAAGCTCTCGTCTATGTGAAAGTATTGATCTGCCCAAGATTCATATTAAATTGATGTGGCTAGTGTAATATGATCCAAGTCGGGTCATACCCAATAACATGCCAAACAAACACCAAAAGGTAATTTATTTGTTGATAAGATCACACAAATAAATAATGACACCAATTTAGAAAATTGGATTTTCTAAATTATTGCTTTTGTAGATGAACATCATTATATAGATAATTTGTTCATAGAAGATTATTTGTACATTATTTAATATGGTTAAGCAATGGCAAATAATAGTGTGTGTTAGTGATATAAAATTAAAATGGTTTTAATTTTATAAAACATAGGATGTGATTTTATATTTATAAAAGTTTTGAATTGGGAGGGAAACTAAAGGGGACCAATTTTGGCCGCCCCTTTTGTTTCTTGGATGTCCCTTTTAGTTCCAAGACATGCAAGTCTTGGACACTAGAACACACATTCATTTCAATCACATCCAAGAACACACACACACACAAAAGCTCTCTCTCTATTCTCTCTTTCTCTCACGGTTTTGAAGGAACATTTGAGCAGAATTTTCAGCTCACAAAAGAGGGTTTTGTTGCTGAAATTTGTGTCAAGAAGCCTAGCAATCAAAGGTGTTTGTACAAGCTTGGGGTATCACCTCTTGAGGACTTCTATTTTGAAGTTTCAGCCACGATTTCATCTTCTTTCTCCTCTTGTTTTTCGTCTTTAATCTGCTCCAAAGGTTGTGTTCTTTACATTATGTTTTTTCTCCTTTGTATGTATTCGTATATTGATCCATGGCTTTGGGGTTTGCTTATTAAAATGGGTTTAATAATCAACAAATAACATGTTTTAAAACTATATTCCGCTGCGTTTTTCATATAAATGAAGATGATATGAACTTTGATAAACATGTTGAATCCCAACAATGGCATCAAGAGCCACATATACGAAAGCATACATGTTTTTTCTTGCTTGTTCTCGGGTTTTATGGTGTTTGACACCTCATACCCGTATGTTTGTGGGCTGTTTGTTTAAACCCCTTTTGATTTCTTAAAGATACTACTTTATGCATGAGAGGATCTTTAAAAAATCTAGTCATAAGATGTTTGTTTGTATGGACTTAACCCATTTGTTCTTGGTTTATGTTGGCCAAGAACATGGGTTAAAAGGGGCTGCCCCATTTCGTGACATTGGATTTTGGATATGTTGTTTTGGTTATGCATAACAAAGCCTAGACCTTTTGGTTTGTTTGATTGGTTGTTTTAGTTATATTCATTTGGGCATGTAATGTTTTTTTTTTGGGTTTCAAGTTTTGTATTGTAATCTATTCATTCATATGATTTTGTAATAAATAGATTAGGAGTTTTTCTTTACTAGAAACATGTATTAGGATACATAATTTTGTAAAGGATGCTCAAGATCAAGACTTGAAGAAAAGATAAGACAAAGAGGATGCTTGAAGATGTGGATTCAAGTGGGAGTCCCTTTGATCAACCATGTATCATGATTCTTAACCCTTAGGACAAGACCATTTGACACACTTGTTTTGGCTAAACAAGTGTGCTCAACTTAGTATGCTTTGTTATGCATATATGGATGCTTTGTTTATGTTTGGTTGATTGCATATGATGATGTTTGTTTTGATTATTTGGATGTGATTAACAAACCGTCTACTAATACAAACTATAAACAAGAAAATTGGTTCTCAAATCATTAAGCAAAATAGAATGGTTCTATAAAAGGAATTAATGGTTTGTAAAATAAAATGAGTTTTATTTAAAAGAATCGATGGAATACCATATGGTTGAATGCATACAATCATATGATACATAGACTTTTCTAAAACTAGAATTGTATCATTTTAAATCCCTTTTGAAACAAGTTAAGCACCATCCTTTTACACAACACTTAGGTTACTTGCAAACTCTTAGTGGGATAAAGGTCACCTAACCACTTTGAGGGAACTTGTGACTTGAGGTGAGAATACCATGTTTGTGGGATAAAGGTCACCTAACCACTCATGTAGTAAACTCACACGTGTTGTAAGTAGGACGACTTGATTTATAAAATATATTGAATGGATCACCTAAAATGTATTTTATAAAGGGTGTTGATGGGGTAAACATGCCGTTATAAACAAAAGATGTTCAAACGATCCCATACCACTAGAAGTTGCAATAGGTTGCAATTGTCATTTATGACTACCTTGTTTATTTAAATAATGGGATAAAGGTCACCTAACCAATATTTAAATATAACGTTGGATTCTAAAATATTATTTATTAATAAGTCTATGAGACATAAAGGGGTTAATAAATAAAATATGATTATATCAACGATTACTAAAATGGAACTTTGTAAAATCTTGTAGATGGCCGACCACACCAACGCTAATAATGATGTACCAAACCAAAACAACCAATCTCTTAGGGCGATCCTTCAAAGGGATCGTCTAACACCTAACAACTTCATGGATTGGTACCGCAACTTGAGAATTGTTCTCAAGCAAGAAAAGCGGGCCTACATTCTTGATGATCCCATCCCTGATGAACCTAGCGAGGAGGATGTGGAGGCCTATAATAATGGGTAAGTATGTAGAGGACTCCGTCCAAGTCTCTTGCCTTATGTTGGCAAGTATGACACCTGAACTCCAAAGGAGTATGAGCTCCATGGAGCCTATGACATGATCACTCAGTTGCGGGAAACGTTCCAGCAACAAGCTAGAGTGGAGCGCTTTGAAACGGTTCGAGCGCTTCATGCATGTCGGATGGAGGAAACCCAATCAGTTTCATCTTATGTTCTTAAGATGAAAAGCCACATCACCGCCTTCAAAGGCTAAATTGTCCTGTCTCAAAGAATTGGCCACGGATTTGATCCTTAATGGCCTAACTAAAAGGTTTGAGGCATTCGTCATGAATTACAACATGAACGGATGGGACAAGAGCATAAATGAACTTCATTCGATGCTCAAATCAGCTGAGGCGGGAATGGGTAAAAGGGTTTTACCCGTTCTCACCATTAATGAAGGTGGGAGAAGAAAAAGGTCTCTACCCCCTCCTAAGGCAAATGTTGCCAAAGGAAAGGGGCACGTTAAAGGGAAGGGGAAGATGGTTTTTAGGGCGGAACCTCGAAGCCCAAGGAGAAGAAGCAAAAGGTTGCTGTAAACGACCCATGCTTCAAGTGTGGTGAGATAGGACATTGGATGAGAAATTGTCCAGTCTATCTCAAAGAGTTGAGAGAGAAGAGGGATGCGGGGCAAACCTCAGGTATAATTTATATGATACATGTTGAGCTAAATGTTATTTCTTCTAACACATGGGTATTAGATACCGGATGTGGAACTCACATTTGCAATTTGTTGCAGGGGTTCAAAAGAAATGAACATTATGCAAAAGGGGAAATAAGTCTCTTCATGGGCAATGGTGCAAAGGTTCACGTGGAAGCCCAAGGAGACTACATTTTGAAGCTTCCAAGTGGTTTGGAAGTTATTTTATATATGTATTATATGCTCCTAGTTTGACTAGGAACATAATTTCTGTTTCCCGTTTAAGACAATATGATTATGATTTCAAGTTTGTTGACAATGATATTCATGTTTCTTTAAATCATGTATTTTATTTTAAGGCTATACCTTGTAATGGTATTTATGAATTGGTTCATGAAAACACAACATATGATAGCTCAATATACCAAGCAACCACCAAAAGACTCAAACAAGATTTGAGTGATACCTACCTTTGGCATTGTCGTCTTGGTCATATAAACAAGAAACGTATACAAACACTTCAAAAGAATGGTCTTTTAAAAACAAATGAATGTGATTCATTTGATGTATGTGAATCTTGTTTACAAGGTAAATTGACTAAGGCACCCTTTAGTGGAACTAACGAAAGGGCAAAAGATTTATTAAGTATCATACATTCGGATGTATGTGGTCCTTTTAAGCCAGTGGCTAGGAATGGTGAAAGATACTTCATTACCTTTACCGACGATTACAGTCGCTATGGGTATGTGTACTTATTAAGGCACAAAGATGAAGCTTTTGAAATGTTCAAAATCTTCAAAAATGAAGTAGAAAATCAACTCAACAGGTCAATTAAAATTCTCCGCACCGATAGAGGTGGCGAATACCTAAGTGATGTTTTTCAAGATCATCTTAGGAGTTGTGGGATTGTCTCACAACTCACTCCACCTGGAACACCACAACATAATGGTGTGTCTGAGAGGAGGAATCGAACCTTATTGGATATGGTCCGATCTATGATGGCTAGAAGCACATTACCTCTATCATTTTGGGGTTTCGCTTTGCTCTCCGCAGCCCGTATTCTGAATATGGCTCCAACCAAAAAGGTGGAAAAGACACCTTTTGAGATATGGCATGGAAGAGTTCCATCCTATCGTACTTAAGGGTCTGGGGTTGTGAGGCTTATGTTAAGACACTCACCCCAAACAAATTAGATGTCCGATCCACCAAGTGTATCTTTGTTGGATATCCTAGAGATTCTATGGGATATTATTTCTATAATCCACTGGAACAAAAGGTATTTGTTGCCAGAAAGGGTGAGTTCTTAGAAGCCAAGTTCCTTATGGAAGGAGCTAGCAGTAGAACAGTGGATCTTGAAGAGGATCAAAACCTGCAAGAACACAGCCGATACACGTTTGGTTGAAACTAGGACTCAACATGAGGATGTTGAGGATGATCAAGCGGTTGATCGATACACACAAAACGTTCGCAGAAGTGGTAGAACTAGTAATCCACCTGACAAATACGGATTTTTCATGGATGGATGCTATGTGGTGGATTCAGATGAACCAACCACATATCATGATGCAATATCCAATTTGGATTGTGATAAATGGCTTGAGGCCATGAACGTGGAGATGCAATCCATGTATGACAATCAAGTTTGGGAACTTGTTGTGCCACCTCTTAATTCCAAAATAGTTGGAAGTAAGTGGGTTTTCAAGAAGAAAACCGATATGCATGGAAACTTGGATACGTACAAAGCTAGACTTGTAGCAAAAGGTTTCACTCAAACTCAAGGGGTTGATTATGATGAAACCTTCTCACCTGTTGCAATGCTTAAGTCTATAAGGATATTATTTGCCATAGCAGCTCATTATGATTATGAGATTTGGCAAATGGATGTCAAAACCGCTTTCCTAAATGGATATCTTGAGGAAGATGTCTATATGGTTCAGCCTGAAGGTTTTGTCGATCCAAAACATCCTAACAAAGTATGCAAGTTAAAGAAATCAATCTATGGATTGAAACAAGCATCGAGAAGTTGGAATGAATCACGTTTTGATGATGAAGTAAAGAAATTTGGCTTCATCAAAAACGCTGACGAGGCTTGTGTGTATAAAAAGGCTAGTGGGAGCACAATAACCTTCTAGTATTGTATGTTGATGACATACTACTATTTGGAAACGACATTCCACCATGGAAGGTGTAAAAACCTGGCTTGGAAGTTGTTTTTCCATCAAGGATCTTGGTGAAGCTGCCTATATCTGGGAATAAAGATCTATAGGGATAGATCAAAACGGCTAATTGGTTTGAATCAAAGTGCATACATTGACAAAATCTTGAAAAGGTTCAAGATGGAAAACTCTAAGAAAGGTACCGTACCTATTCAAAGAGGGACAATATTGAGTACGACTCAATGTCCAAGCTCCAAGGAGGAGCAAACTAGGATGAAGGCGATCCCATATGCATCTGCTATAGGATCCATCATGTATGCAATGATATGCACTAGACCAGACGTGTCATGTGCTTTAAGCATGACAAGTAGATACCAGCAAAATCCTGGTGATAGTCATTGGATGGCTGTCAAAAACATTCTGAAGTACCTAAGGAGGACTAAGGACATGTTCTTGATCTACGGGTCTGGTGAAGAGGAACTCGTTGTAAGAGGTTACACGGATGCGAGTTTCCAAACCGATCGAGATGATTCACGATCTCAATCGGGGTACATCTTTATTCTGAATGGGGGAGCTATTTCTTGGAAAAGCTCAAAGCAAGAAGTCGTAGCGTTGTCCACTACAGAGTCAGAATACGTCGCCGCTTCAATGGCAGCGCAGGAAGCTGCATGGCTGAAGAAATTCATAGCCGATCTAGGGGTAGTCCCTTCCATTCAGGATCCCCTAGAGATCTTTTGTGACAACGAGGGTGCGATTGCTCAAATCAAGGAACCTCGTGCTCATCAAAAGACTCGGCACATTGAACGGAGATTCAACTACATAAGGGATGAAGTTGAAAAGGGAAAGATATGTATTCGCAAAGTTCACACTGATAAAAATGTTGCGGATCCACTCACAAAGCTCCTCGAAAAGGCAAAGCATGAGGGTCAGTTGTGCCATGGGACTTAGATATTCAAGTGATTGGGTTTGATGTTGTATTTTGCATATAGATATTGGAACTAATGTTATTTGACTTAATTATATAGTTATAATTTCATTTGTTCTTCTATTTTCGCATGTTTAAATCCATGAATAAATAAGTTATTCTAAACGTCCGCAGTCGATTATACTTGTGGGAACAACTATAAATATAAGACTATAATGAACTTGGATTGGTTAATATTCATATGATATGAATATACAGCAAGAGGTTGCTACCAAGGTTCATTGATATCTATGGGATATAGATATTGGACTGACCCACTCTCAATTATTTCTGCATGGAATCTTGCTGATTTGTCATAAGAGATTTTGAGTAAAGGCGAATATCATTGTATCCTCAGACCTGAGATACATATTGGGTCTTGATATTCACCAAGTATTGTACTTTGACTTAGTTCTTAGCTGTTCTAAAAAGGCAGTACATAAGTTGAGTTCAGGTATAACATGAGGTGATTGTGAGAGACGTATGTAATCGAGATGGAATTTGTTCCTCTTATTCGTTGAGAGTTAGATGTCTAAGGCCTGCTAAAGTTAAATCATCAGAGAATGACAATTCTGTGTCTCTTGGATTTAACATGACATCTGCAACAAAAGGATAGATGATTAATTCACCTAAAACATATTCAAGTAAGGTACTTGAAAAGAATAATGTTATTGAATGGCACTTAGTCATATACATTAGGGGTAGCAAACCGTTGCTAGGCGTTATTTGCTGCTTGCATCAATCTTCTATAATCTTGTGCAAGTGGGAGATTGAAAGTATTTATCTGCCCAAGATTCATATTAAATTGATGTGGCTAGTGTAATATGATCCAAGTCGGGTCATACCCAATAACATGCCAAACAAACACCAAAAGGTAATTTATTTGTTGATAAGATCACACAAATAAATAATGACACCAATTTAGAAAATTGGATTTTCTAAATTATTGCTTTTGTAGATGAACATCATTATATAGATAATTTGTTCATAGAAGATTATTTGTACATTATTTATATGGTTAAGCAATGGCAAATAATAGTGTGTGTTAGTGATATAAAATTAAAATGGTTTTAATTTTATAAAACATAGGATGTGATTTTATATTTTATAAAAGTTTTGAATTGGGAGGGAAACTAAAGGGGACCAATTTTGGCCGCCCCTTTTGTTTCTTGGATGTCCCATTTTTAGTTCCAAGACATGCAAGTCTTGGACACTAGAACACACATTCATTTCAATCACATCCAAGAACATACACACACACAAAAGCTCTCTCTGTATTCTCTCTTTCTCTCACGGTTTTGAAGGAACATTGGAGCAGAATTTTCAGCTCACAAAAGAGGGTTTTGTTGCTGAAATTTGTGTCAAGAAGCCTAGCAATCAAAGGTGTTTGTACAAGCTTGGGGTATCACCTCTTGAGGACTTCTATTTTGAAGTTTCAGCCACGATTTCATCTTCTTTCTCCTCTTGTTTTTCGTCTTTAATCTGCTCCAAAGGTTGTGTTCTTTACATCTTATGTTTTCTCCTTTGTATGTATTTCGTATATTGATCCATGGCTTTGGGGTTTGCTTATTAAAATGGGTTTAATAATCAACAAATTAACATGTTTTAAAACTATATTCCGCTGCGTTTTTCATATAAATGAAGATGATATGAACTTTGATAAACATGTTGAATCCCAACACTATGATCATTTGCAAGAACCTTGGATACATGCAAAAGCCTTCCTTGCCTTTGGCCTCTATGTTCTCTATCAAGTATGAAAAAAGCATGCATGAGAAACTGAACAGGTAGTTCAGTACCAGTGCAACGTATACATTCTAGATTTGGTCGGACATCTTATCGAATCCTTCACGTGTGGAGGCTATACACTTGAGGATCACATGTGCCAGATACTTGAATTGGAGGCACATGTTGCTCTTGTTCAGTACGCCACCATTGATGTCACCGGCGTACTTGATCCTCAGAAAACATCCCAAACTATTAGGGGATGCAGCTTGGTTGGACGGGCTCCATCCTCACCCACATCCCAGACTCTCCTTAGGTCGTCTTCCCTGATCTCAATCTCTTGTCCAAATATAGAGCTCCAGATACTGTGGGGTTCAACGGACCTGTCAACTCTGGCATTTTCCCAGAAAGCCTGCTGAATCGAATGGTATAGTGTGCATGGGGTAGAAATGGCCCTGTACATCCTCGATCTATGCAGGAAGGCTATAATCCCAGTGAACTCAGAAGTGTTCCAAGACCCAACATCTAGATGAGCACAAATGTTGTGCTTGGTGCTCATTATCCATCTCTCAGCCATATTGCTGCAACACAAGAAAAATATACATTAGATCTGTTTGTAAGAGATAACAATTGAATTTTAGCTTATTTTGATCAACTGGTTCAATCGTGCAACTGAATCATACGACTAAGTTCAGTCATACGATTGAGCCTGCGACTGAACATAGTCGTTTGCTATGCCATGTGGTTGAGTGAGTCGTGCGACTAAGTCACCGATTGATTCACTCGTACGATTGAATCATGCGACTGGCTCAATCGTGCGACTGAGGTTCATATGCATGTCAATTCGCATCTTGCACTGTTCGACACCATAAATTTAAATCTTTGTCAAAATGTTTCATTACACTTCGTGTTTAGATTCATTAGGTTCGCAGGGACTCGAAATAGCACTTGGTTTCATTTAAATTAATGTTTGTGTCCATTAAAGTGGTCTATTTTAGGGAATGGTCCGGTTCTTGATTTTAACAATTTCGGTCATTGTGGGTTGATTAATCCATTCATTTGACCCTATTTCAGTCTCAAAGTACTTGAAGATGAATACGATATCAGTTAGAATCACAATCGAAGAGTAATAACAACAATCGAAATTTTTGCAGTGTCTGAATATTAGGCGGTTTTTTAGAGTTTTTGAAGGGTGGTAGGGTATACGACGATTGACCCCCTTTTTATATTGTTTTAAGTTTCAGTTGTGCGACTGGACCCATACACATGATTCATTCATGCAATTGGGGTTCAGTCGTGCGACTGACTCAGACTCCTTCATCTAGTCGTACGATTGGTTCATTCTTGTGATCGAATCACATAGTTGACCCATACTCATGGTCCAATCGTGTGATTGGCTCATACTTAGGTTCCGATCATGCGATTGGCTCATACTTATGATTCATCGTGCTATTGGCTCATACTTATGAGTTTGACTTCATACATTTCCATACACTCAAAATTTAATTTTTGATGTATAACATTATGACCAATGATCATCTCAAACATGACCTTTTTAACAAAAAATCATTTGATCACCTCAGACATTATCCTTTTAACTAAGAGCCGATAGGTCACCTCAAACGTGACCTTTTTAATTCGTGATTCACAGAGTTCATCTAGTTATATAGTCCGACATTAATGCAAAGAAGATAATGAAAACAGAAAACAACTTGAATTAAAGCAAAACAAGACATATTTTTGTGTTTTTGGTTTGAGGTGGATCGAAAACCTTTTAAAATCATCTAATCTATTTTTCCTCCTGAGTAGAACAACTTCAATTTATTTTTATCATTTCTGGAAAGATTCATATGGAATCATGCAGGTATATCCTAATCATTTGGGACCCTTTTATATGTACTTGGATACTAGATTCTTATTTGTCTGAGAGTCAATAACACTTGCAGGACATCATACTAGAGTTGTAAGATGCACATAATGATTTTGACTGTCGAGAGTTGCAGCCACGATGATTGTCAGTATATTTGTCCACTTAAATCCATACATAGATTTTTGACTCACATTGGTGATAAGTTAGGTTTTATTATTTCAACCAGAATTTGTGGATCCCACACTTATATGGTAATCAACATTCCTTAGGAGATTTTTAAGCGGTCTATGGGTATTTGACAAGAAGAAACTATTCTAAGAGCTTTCAAAGAGATGTCAAGCCTCGGGTTAGTTCTATCGCATAGCAGAGAGGCACAAACAACAATGAATTCTAGAATGTTTAGGTTATTCTTATCCTGAGGCACACAACCTATCTTCTTGTTAGAGCACTTTTTCTTTTTGTCAGGACCATGTACGTATGGAATACTAACAGATTCTGCATTTGTACCCAATCAAATAATGTGGAATCCTATTTGATTGGCGATCCAATGAGTTAGAACAATTACCCGATCGATATAGAATTGAAACTAAACGTTATGATTGAATAGAGATCGATCAGGAATGATCTATGAACTTGGACAGGCTTCTTGGGACGTTTTGGACGGCTAGGGTTCGTAAGAGTATCAAGTGTTTTGAATTCTTGTTTTTCCACGAATTAAGTGGTATTTATAGGTTAGGGGTTTCCAGTGGTGCGACTGAACCATTAGCATGGTTCAATCGTGGGACTGAATCATGCGATTGAGTCCTACGCATGACTGAAGGTTCAGTCGTGCGACTGAGTCAATCTTATGTCTCAATCATGCGACTGATTCAGTCTCCTGGTTCAGTCGTGCAACTGGTCCATAAGCATGATGTATTCATGCGTATGGTCCATGAGTATGGGCCATTAGCATGAATACTCATCCGTCTATGTTGAACACATTACTCCATCATTATTTGACTTATAGTTGTGTACAACAACCTCAAACCTATATACTAAGTTCATTATATTTTAACACAATAATAATATGAAATATTAAACATTATAAACATCAACCACAAATCATATTTCATTGAACTCATTCATTACATATGTGTAAGACATGAAAGACGTTTACATTAAGCTCATAAACTAGGTACACATGTATCTACAAACTCCCCCTTGGACCTAGTTTCCTATATTCTCTAACACTCTTCACATGTTCTTCAAACTCCTTGTACTTCTCCTCTTTTGTAACTCCTGCATGTATCTCAAAAGCAAACAAGAGTCTTATCACGTGTTGAAACTAGAGAGCTTGTACAATGTCCTGCGTGTCATAGAATAGTGGCCACTTGTATAAACTGTAAACATCTTCAGCAGACAAGTTGGTAAGCCACATAGGGTGAAATACCCGGATAGTCTCTATCTTTCCATGTTTGTTCAGTACTATGACCGCTTCTCCTGTCCTCCAATCATAATACCACCATTGAAGTGTGGAGTGAAGTCCTGAGGCATTTCTCATAAGGGAATCTTTGACATTGTGCGTGGAGGACTCCACTTCAACACAACTTTAGACTTCCCAGATATAGGGTCCACTTCAGACCTGCGGATGTACCTCGTTGGTTGTTAAGGTCTGAAGTTTACCCACCTGGTGTGGTATTCTTTCTTCAAAGTAGCTTCAAACCAACCTAACATCTTCCTTGGATTAGCATACAGTAGATCTAAGCACGCCATTCGGTTGAGCTTAAAACCAAGAAGAGTCTTCAGATCATGTGGGTATCTAAAGTACTCAATCCCCTTTTCTCTTTTTACAGCATAGACATTTAAGTCTTCAAAATAAGCCCACACAATGATTTTTCTAGACACCTTCTGGTGTTTCTTGACTCTGTACAGTTTGGTGTAGGCATCTGCATTGGAGGTGCGCATTGGGTTCTCATTTCAGCAAAACAAGCCGCCCATTCAGCTTTCTTCAATTCGACATTGGCATCCGAAGCTTGGGCCGAGCTTTGTTATTTCTCCTTTTCTTTCTTTACTTCATCCAGCTTCTCAAATGTAGCACTACCAAAAGTATCACCCAATTGGGTATAACATTTCGTGGTCAGCGTACTCTGGATAGTGGTTAGCGGTGACATCCTCTATCTCGATTCCGTCTACCTCGTTAAGCTCATCGTCACTTGCCACATCAACTGTAAGAGCATCTTTGACCAGCTCATCCAGATTTAGCTTGAACATTTCAGCCAGCTGTTCATCCGTCAGGTCATGTATGATCTCTCCCTCTTCTGGCGTGTAGCTCAAAGACCTTCTAACTATCCCTTGCAAGACAAGAATCATGGTTAATTGAGTCTTGACCTGTTGAAGGGGTTGTACATCAATTCATCGGTTTGTTGAGCTTCAACTGTTTGATTAGACATTAAGCATATCACCCATAAGTCATTTTATAAAACATTAAGACATAAATGATCAATAATTACATTAATGTCATAGATAATTCAAGTACAAAAGTTTTAATACAAAACTTCTAGTCATTAGTTTTATCTTGAATAGCAGGTTCTTCAGCTAGAGGAGTAGAGGTTGTGGCTCCTTGATCTTGATTCCTTTTAGTCTCCTCTCTTGAGCTTGAGGAGAGGCTGATGTAGCAGCATCACCTTCCTGTTCATCCTTGTCCTCTCGATCTTTCCCACTTGTTCCACCTTCTCCAACATCCTCCTCACTATCATCTTCATCCTCTTCATCATCATCATCATGACCACCATCTTTATCTTTAATGGCTTAGACTTTGATCCTTTAAGCTTTAGGAGTATCTTTTTGTTCTTCTTCTCTAGCTCCTTAATCCTCTTTACCGATGCCAGCACCAGCTCATTTAGACTTGTAAGTGCATGGTGGGCTTCGCTTAGAGCTCGCTCATATAGGTCACTCTTCTCACCGAGCTCCTGATCTTCTTGGCTTGAGCAACATTAACTTCCATAATCTTGTGCAACTAAGAGGCTCTGAGCTCATCAGTTGCTAGCAGTCTAAGCACAGTGCTATTTTGTAAGGCCCCGTTCCCGGGACGCTTGCAGCTGGCTAATCATTGCTCATAAAACATATAATTACATTAACTTGAAATGAACATTGCAGCGGAAACATTAAAAAACATCATTTTCAATATAATGTTTTTGCACATGCCGAGTAGCTGCCCCGCACCATCCTCAGCAATGCTCACCTGCCAACTAGAAAATGCATAAAAAGGTCAGCGTTGTTGAGTGAGTTCTAGTTTTATAATAGAACATACTTTGTCTTTCATTTAAAACTGTTCTTTACTTTCAT
This sequence comes from Flaveria trinervia, assembly GCA_025506515.1. NCBI lineage: Eukaryota > Viridiplantae > Streptophyta > Magnoliopsida > Asterales > Asteraceae > Flaveria > Flaveria trinervia. The sequence goes on from CM046441.1 coordinate 31,259,720, forward strand.
TCAATCATAATAGGTTTTAGAATGTGATCACACATCGTACGTACACATAGATAATATTTATTGTCTTCATCATCGTTCATTTCTTACTTTTATTATCTTTCGTTTTCATCTAGTTCCTATCATATGCTTAACCCCCCCCCTCTAGAGCACTAAGCAATTCATCTAGGGTTAAGCAACAAAGACCCCATACATCTGGTCAATCAAAAAGATTGAACCTCTGTGTCCATCCTCATGGGGTATTTAACCCGCACACAGTTGAGCTACCAACCCCTCATTGGGTGTGAACGTCCATACATATGCTTGATCATGTGGATCAAGCCCCAGTGTGCATCCTCATGGGGTAGCTAACCCGCACACGGTTGAGCTAACACTCCTTATTGAGTGTGAAACTCCATACATTTGCTTGCAAGACTTTCTTACGTTCGTTTGTCATTAATGCATGCATTCTTCATTTCATTCCTCTTTTAATTATTTTCCACTTTACGTTACATATTACTTTTAATTTCATTCATTAACATACCACATAAAGCCAGGGGAAAATAATCATACATAATAATAAAAAATATAACATACACATACAATAGCATCGTACAAGGCACCATACATAAATAACATGCATCATAACATGCCCATCATAACATCTAGGACCTCGAATGTCAGCTTACATGAACCCCCGGGAACATCCCAAGTGCAAGCCTACATTCATCTTTTTCCCCAAAGGGTCAGAAAACATTCTAAGTGTTCATCCGCATTTGCTATAGTTCATCCGCATTTGCTATAGTTCATCCGCATTTATCTTACTTCATCCGCATTTGTTTTACTTCATCCGCATTTGTTCAAGTTCATCCGCATTTGTTTTACTTCATCCGCATCTGTTTCACTTCATCCGCATTTTTTCCTGTTCATCCGCATTGACCTTACTCATCCGCACTTCCCATACTTAGTCAATGTTCATCCGCATTTCATCCAATACTCATCCGCATTGACTTACTTAGTGGTTAATGCTCATCCGCATTGACTTCCACTACTCATCCGCATTGACTTACTTAATGGTTAATGCTCATCCGTATTAACTGCTCATCCGCATTTGCTTCCATTACTTATCCACATTTCTTCTGCACACTTAGGTAGATTCTAAAACTGAACTTATGAGCCTTAAACATCAGATTTCAGTTCCCAATCACCATCCATCATGTTCTAAGCTTAAGTCTTACCTTCTAAGCCATAGAAACCCAACCATACATAATCAAACATGAACATAGCCATACATTATATCGTAAGATCAACATACACACAGTCAAACATACGGGTTTGAAACCCAATTAAAAGAAAACATACATTCATGCATTTCCAGCCCCAAAATCAGTTAAAAACCCATAAAAGAGGGGTTCTAGAACTCACCTTCGCAGCTCTTCAGTATGGCTTCTTCCAAACTCGTTTGTAATTGAGTTCAACCACCTAGAAACCCACTAAAAACATAGTTGAACACAAACAAACACACATAAGCATAAACCCAAGGATAAAACCAGTCAAGAATATCATGAACACGTGAATTCTTACCTTGAATTAGAATTCTTCTTGTTCTTCTTTCTAAAACAAAGAGTTCTCTACTGCACTTGCTACTTTCTCCCTCTAAAATCTGAAGATTTGTGATGTGTGTGACATATGGGCGGCCATACCACCTTTTACACCCATTTTTGAAAGATTTTGTCCTTTTGGACACTTTTTACCCCTCAACTTGGATAAAGCATCTTTTCTTTCTTTTTCTTTCCTCTTTCTTCACTTTATTCTTCTTTCTTAGATGCAATAAAATAACCAGGTGTTACAAGTCCACCCCCTTATTTGGGTTTCATCCCCGAAACCCGTTATTCCTCAAAGAATTATGGGTAATGTTGTCCCATCTCTTCTTCAGTCTCCCACGTAGACTCGAATCCCTTCCTGTGCTTCCACTGTACACGCACAAGAGGAACCTCTTTATTCCTCAGCCTCTTCTCTTTTTGATCAATGTTTGCCACTTGTTGCTCCATATAATTGAGCCGTTCATCTACTTTGATATCCTCCAAGGGAACAATTGTATCCTCATCCGCTAAACATTTCCTCAGATGAGACACATGGAATGTCAAGTGAATTCCACTTAACCCATCTGGTAATTCCAGTCTATAGGGCACCTCTCCTACTTGAGCAATGATTAAAATGTCCCTATATACTTTGGGCTCAACTTGCCCCGCTTTTTAAAATGAATGATACCCTTCCAAGGTAAGATCTTCAACATAACCCTGTCACCCACTTGGAACTCAATCGGTCTATGTCGTTTATTAGCATACGACTTTTGTCTATCTTTGGCTGCCTTCATGAAGGCCTTGATCCTTTCAAGCTTCTTAGTCGTAGCCTTGATCACCTCGACGCTTCCTAACTCCTTCTAGCCAATATCCCCCCAACACACGGGTGTTCGGCATCTCCTACAGTAAAGCATCTACTAAGGGGCATACGAATGCTCGCATGATAGCTATTGTTATATGAGAACTCAGCTAATGGTAAGTGATCATCCCAACTTCTTTTGAAATCAATGACGCATGCCCGAAGCATATCTTCTAGCATCTGAATCGTCTGTTTCGACTGACCATCCGTTTGAGGATGATAAGCCGTGCTAATATGTAACCTCGTCCCCATCGCGTCGTGGAATTTCTTCCAAAATTTAGATGTGAACCGGGTGTCACGATCAGACACAATAGACACTGGCACACCATGGCGAATAACAATCTCCTTAATGAAAAGATCCACAACCTCTCGGATGAATATGTCTCACGGATCGGTAGAAACTGAGCACTCTTCATCAGATGATCAACAACCACCCAAATAGCATCATACCCTTTCGGGGTACGCGGTAGCTTTGTAATGAAGTCCATGGTGATGTGCTCCCACCTCCATTCTGGTATATCCAAAGGTTCGATAATCCTATATGGCTTTTGATGTCCGGCCTTCACCTGTAAACAAGTAAGGCATTTACTCACATACTCTACCACATCACAATTCATATCCGGCCACCAATAGTCTTTCTTCATGTCTTGGTACATCTTTGTAGCACCAGGATGAATAGAGTATCGAGTCTTCTGAGCTTCATCCATAATCTTCCGACGTAGATCCCCAAAACGAGGAATCCATATTCGTCCAAATTGTATCCTAACACCGAGTGTGTTTTCACCCAATTCTACGACCAGACCTCTCATTCTTTCAGAGTTAAGATGATCTTCTTTCAATGCCTCATCTTGGAACTCCTTGACTGGCTTTATCACATCCGAGGTCATGTTCAACTGATATGCTTTCACCCGAATCAGCTCGGGCCTCTCTTTTCTGCTAAGGGCGTCCACCACCACGTTGGCTTTGCCCGGATGGTAATGGATATCACAATCATAATCTTTTATAAGCTCCAACCGTTGTCTCTGCCACATGTTTAGGTCTTTCTACTCGAAGAAGTACTTCAAGCTCTTGTGTTCAGTGAATATGGTGCACTTCATCCCGTAAAGATAGTTCCTCCAAATCTTTAATGCAAAGACCATGACTGCTAGCTCCAAGTCATGAGTAGGATAATTGACCTTATGAACCTTCAACTATCAGGATGCATAGGCTATAACCTTCCCTCTTTGCATTAACACACACCCCAACCCCGAGTAGGAAGCATCAGAATAAACCACCAGATCTTCACTTCCATCGGGTAATGATAGAACAGGAGCTTAAGTCAACCTCGCCTTCAATTCCTCGAATGCCTTCTCCTGAGCTTGACCCCATGCAAACTTTACATCTTTCCACGTTAACTTGGTTAGTGGAGAAGCGATCTTAGAAAATTCTTGGGTGAATCTTCTGTAGTAGTAAACCACCACTTTACATCTTTCCCGCCAAACCCAAGAAACTACGATTCTCGGATGGAGTCTTTGGAGACTTCCATTGCATCACTGCCTCCACCTTTGTCGGGTCCACCATAATCCCGTGAGGATTCACCACATGACCCAACAATTGAACCTCACACAACCAGAACGCTCACTTGAAGAACTTGGCATACAATTTCTCTTTTCTCAAAGTTTCCAAAACCTCCTGAATATGACCGGCATGCTCAATCTTGTTTTTGAATAAATCAGGATATCATCAATAAACACAATCATTGATTTATCCAACATCGGCCGACAAACTCGATTCATCAGGTCCATAAAAGCAGCTAGCGCGTTGGTCAAACCAAAAGACATAACGAGGAACTCGTAGTGACCGTAACGTGTGCGAAAAGCTATTTTAGGAACATCTTGCTCCTTCACTTTCAGCTGATGGTAGCCCGATCGAAGATCTATCCTTGAGAACCAACTGGCACCTTGAAGCTGATCAAACAAATCATCAATTCTCGGTAAGGGGTATTGGTTCTTTATCGTCAACTTATTCAGCTCACAGTAATCAATACACATCCTCATACTACCATCTTTCTTCTTCACGAATAAGACCGAAGCACCCCAAGGAGAGATACTTGATCTAATAAACCCCTTATCAAGCAGCTCTTGCAATTTCTCCATCAATTCCTTCATCTTAGTCGGAGCCAATCGATACGGTGCCTTGGCCACAGGTTAGGCACCTGGTATCATATCAATCTGGAACTCGATCTCTTGATCAAGTGGCACTCCTGGTAAGTCTTCTGGGAACACGTCTGGAAAGTCACACACAACCGGTACATCAGATAGTTGTTGTGTTGGTGTTTCCACATCCTTTACATAAGCCAAGTAGGCGCTACATCCATGCCTTATGCACTTTCCTGCCACCGCCATCGAGATTACTTTCGGGATTGTCGTGACACGATCCCCATAAATCATTACCGAACCATATCAAAACCACCTAAGGTCATCACGAACGATCTAACCAAAAACTTATGACCTTCCAATTCCACATCACAGTCTTCTATCATCTCGGAAATCCTGGATGACTTACCTATGGCAGTTTCTACATCAAAGGGCAAATTTGTATTCTTACCATTAAGAGGAAGTTTAGCTCGGAAAGCAGCAGAAATAATACTTTTACTAGCACCAGAATTGAATAACACAGAGGTTAAAGTTTGGTACTAGAAACATACCTGACACGACATCAGGGTCTGTCCTAGCCTCCTCCAGCGTCATTGTGAACGCTCTGGCACTCGCCCTCGGTCCTTCACCTCCAGTCTTCTTCACCCCAGAACCATCGGCCCTTGGCTTCTTATATTCCCTACTCATATGACCACTTTCCCCACAGTTGAAACGCCTCATGCCCCCACAGTATATAGCCATTATGACGAAGCTTCCCACACTTAAAACAGATGTTTGATCCCAACTTGCATTCCCTCGAATGCTCTTTCCCACATTTAACACACCTCTTCGATCCTGCTCCTGATATGACCACCGACGGTCATCACCCGTACCTTCTTGTTACCCATCGAGGCACCACCGCGACAAAACCTCTTCCCGTTCCAACTCCAATCACCACCACCCTTCTTGCTTGCCCCAACCACCACCACCTCCCGGTCATCATACGATCTTCCTGCTAAATCAACTGCCGACCTAAGTGTGCTCAGTCGGGCAGAGATCATGTGCCTACGGATATCCGATGGCAAGCCCTGAACATACCGCTTGATTTTTCGTGACATGGGTGTCACTTGGTCCGGCACCAAACGTGCCATCTCATTGAATTTGGTTGTGTATAGCTGATGTGTCATCGTTCCCGCCTCCAGCTGCAGGAACTCCCTTTATACCTTATCCATTTACCTGTGAGGAAAGAACTCCTCGATCACCAACTTCTTTCTTCTGATAGCCCTACTACCCTCAGCTTGGACAATGTTGTCCCACCAGCACAAGCTGAGTCCATGAAAGAGTGGGGGCAAACTTCACCTTCTGGTCTTCCCGTCACTCACTGATACTTAGAACAACTTCCATTTCTCTCACCAACCGGTGAGCAGCAGCAGCAGTGTCGTTACCATCGAAAGTAGGGGGCTTGCATCGTTGAAACGCCCCGTAGTTACAGCCTCATGCCGCCTCCAGCGCAGGCTCTTCTTCTTCCTCTTCTTCTTCGTCATCAGACAGGACCATCTTAGTCTCGGGTTGTCTCCTTTCGCCCGTAGGTCTACTTCTTTCCTTTCTCTCCCCCTCCCATACAACTTTAATCACTTTAGTCACTACACACGGTAGATTGTCTGCATAACTTGATGCACCTCTTCAATCACACCCTCTTTCACCGAGGCCCTTAGTTTGCACTCTCATCACCACCCTCCGGTGAGAGGTCTCTCATTCTTCATGACCACCTTTTCAACTCTAGGTCTTCCTCTCGTAACCCGTGGTTCAGTACCACAATCACCACCACGTGAAGCTTTAGATGATCTACCACCGGCCGTCATCTAACTCACACACTGAAAGATTCAAACACCAACACGGTCATTCAAAGGAATAGCTTAGTTTATGTCAAGTACAGTAGTCCCTAATTACAGTAGCCAGTTGTGATTAGCCACTTACTTTACTCTTCATACCCCAAGCATTACCTATCCTGACTACATCCGTATTTAAATCTACAAACAACACGTAACCACATAACATGCGCACATAATACCGGTTAACATTACAAAAATACCTTACTCATACTGGCATTCCTTCCCTTCCGTCCCATTTTAAGTTTAAGTTTAGGTTTATTTTAAAATTTTACTTGTTTCACTTAAATTTTGGCTCTCATACCAACTTGTAAAGCCCCATTCCCGGGACGCTTATAGCTGGCTAATCATTGCTCATAAAACATATAATTACATTAACTTGAAATGAACGTTGCAGCAAAAACATTAAAAAAACATCATTTTCAATGTAAATGCTTTTGCAAAATAATACAACAGTCATTACATGTTTTCATTTGTTCGCATTACAATGCAAAAACATTAACAAAAGAATGCTCTTTTAAATGCCAAGTAGCTGCCCCGCACCATCCTCAGCAATGCTCAGCTGCCAACTGGAAAATGCATAAAAAGGTCAGCGTTACCGAGTGAATTCTAGTTTTATAATAGAATATACTTTGTCTTTTGTTTAAAACTGTTGGACCAAAAGAACCAATGAGCCTGATTAGAGAAACCTCTAAGTCCCACAGGTCATCACAACAGCTGAAGAAGACCTGATCAGCTGTTCTACAAAGTCTGAAGAATACAACTGCTGAAGTACGTCTGAAGTACTGAAGACAAAGACTGAGACAACAGCTGAAGATCTAAAGTCTGAAGACTTCAACAAGTACTAAAGACAAGACTGAAGATCAACAGCTGAAAGACAAAGTGTGATGTTCAAGTACTGAAGACATCAGCTAATGTTAACAGCTGATGAAAACAGCTGAAGAGGGCTTCTTCAGTTGTTGTGATGTTTTTCTTCTTCAGTAGTTTTCTTTTACTTTCAGTAGTTTGTTTACTTTTCTTTTCAGTACTTGTAAACAACTGAAGAGGTGTTCTTCAGTTGTTGTAGTGTCAGTAGTTTTATGTTTTTCAGTAGTTGTAAATAACATGTTTAACACTTAGGAACATTTGTAAGAAGATGTCAGTTGTTGACATCTTCAGTAGTTGTTAAACATCAGTAGTTATAAAACGGTTACATGTCACTTTCAAGTGACATCAGCCTACGTCATTCTTTCCTTTATAAGGAAAGATGACTCACCTGTAATCGTGCTTTGAGGCCGACAATCTTAATGCAATATTCTTTTTGTCGGATATTTCTCTCTCTATAACAAAATTCTTTTATCGCTTTATATCGAATGTTCTTGTTTGAATTTGTCTAATTCTGAGCTATTCCGCTGCTATATCTGTTCAATCGATTAAACCAAGAGGCTGAGATCCTAACAAATGGTATCAGAGCAGGTTAATCATTGATCGATCTAACAATTGATCATTGAAACTGTTCAATCGCTCTAAGTTTAATCGAATTAGCAAATTCGCAGGATCTGTTATAGAGATTGAGAGTGTATCGCTTCTGGCCGTTTTATTTGAGGTTTTGTGTGGTTTTGAGCTAAATTCATTGTGATTTTACTTGAATCTGTCTGATCTTCCACAATGACTACTTCTTCGAATGATCCTTTCAATACTGGATCCTCTACCAAGCCTCCGATCTTGGTGAGGAATGAGTATAACATTTGGCAGAGAAGATTGCTCCATCACCTGTCTGTCAATAGCTTAGGTTGTTGGACATCTGTGGTACATGGACCACATAAGCCAATGGTGAATGATCCGGAAACAAACCAGTTGGTTCCAAAGAAGAAGGAGAGCAATACTCCGATGAGGACAAGAAGTTGTTTGAAATCGATGCAAAAGCCCATGGAATTTTGGCTATGGCTATTCCTAATGAGATTTACTCTGGGCTTCTGCATTGTGAGTCTGCTCAGACCTCTGGAATGCCATCAAGAACATTTGGTGGTACTGATGAGGTTTAGCAAACAACAGGGAAATCCTCGCCCAACAATATGAGACTTTCTTTCATAGAAAGGGTGAGACTCTGACTCAAAAATTTGAGCGGTTTTCATGTTTAATCTCTGAATTGAAAATGGTTAAACATGAATATACCAGGAGTCAGATGAACCATAGATTCCTAAGATCACTGCCTGAGAGATGGAACACATATACCATTGTTCTACGCTCAAATGCTGATGTTGATCGCCTCTCTCACCCAACTTCATGGGAAACTGCTTACATTCGAGAGAGATAGAGCAGAATAGGAAATTGGTTCATCTGGCAAGCTCACTGAGGATTTTGTCCAAGGGAACACTGCCCAGATTGGACATCAAGAGTCAGAATATGCGTCATCTGAAGGCCAGTATGATGAGCATATTGATTTCTCTACAAACACTTCTGAGCCTGCCTTTGTGAGTGTTGATAGTTATTCTGCTGGTAGTAATAGTGACAATCTATGTTTCATCATGGATGATCTCAAGGGGATTGCTGATGATGACTTAGAAGAGATGGATATTTTGAGCCAAATGGCCTTGATAAATATCAGATCTCAGAAGTTCTACAAAAGAACTGGAAGGAATTCCCAGGACTCTCTGGCAAAACCAAAGTTGGTTTTGACAAGAGTAAGTTGAAGTGCCATAAATGCCACAGGCTTGGGCACTTTGCAAGAGAATGTAGATCATCTGGATCTAACTCTCCTGCACCTTTTGTGACTTTCCCTGGCAATAGTCAACAAACAGAGGGCAACAACCTATCAATTCTGGTTATCATCATCAACCATAATCTCCTGCATATTTTGTTCCACAGGGGCCAATGCCATATCCATACCCCTGCTATTACATGCCACAACCAGGCCAGGTTCAAGCACCTACTGCTCAGCAACCACATGCACTCCCTGAGCCTCAACCATCCCAATCTCATCAACCTAATCAACTTCAACAACACAGCTTCTTCACACCAGGAGTTGTTGACTGGAGCAGTTACCAGATGATGTGTCTGGTAATGAACAACTGTTCTCAGGTGCTGGTCAACATGGTGATGAGCATCCTTTTGGAAATCTAGCTCTCATGGCTTTGGAATCCTCTGATGGATCATCCTCAAGTACCTCTTCAACACAGGTATCACAGGTATCCTCTGAGGCTAAGGCCAAATTATGTTCTAAAACTTGCATAGCAGCATTTGCCTCTATTAGAGAAGCAAATGTGGCTTTAATTAATAAAAATGTAGAGCTAGAACAAACAATTTCCAAAAAAAAAGCTGAGTTTGAGTCTGTGCTAAAGAGAAAACTGATGAGATTTACAAATTAAAATGCCAAATTTCTGATGATAAGGCTAGGGAGGATGTACTCTTAGAGAAGTACAAAGACCTCAAAGATACTCTTGCTGTCACCCAGGTAGAGTGTGATCGATGGGTACAATCTTGCAAGGGCTTTGAAATGCTTCTTAGTAAGCAAACAGCTTCCAATGTGAAGTTTGGAATTGGTTATAATCACACTGCTCCTCCTACAGTTTTTGCTCAAGAGCAGGAGCAGAATCTGATGGAGAAAGTAATGACCAATCCACCTCATCATGTGATTCACTACTTGATAAAGCACCATCAGTAGTTGAAGTCAGTAGTAATCCTCTGTGAACCTATCAGCTGAAATTGATGGTTCAACTGCTGACACTCACATGATCAATGAATTGATCAACCCAAGTGTTATCCCAGAAGTACTAAGGGTACTGGAGGGCCAGGGGATAACATCTGGAGTTCAAATCCTAATGACTGACAGCACTGAAGAGAAGAAAACTGTCAGTAGAAGGATTTGAAGCCTACTAAGGAAGTTGACAAGAAGGCAAAAAGTGCTTCTAAACTGCTGAAGAGCAAGTCTTCAGTAGTTTCATCTTCTTTAGTTGATGATCAACAGAAGATGAAGAAGAAACCATGTGAAATATGTGGTCTATTCAATCATCTCACAGATGTTGTTGGTACAAAAAGGGATCCAAACTCAAACAAAAGGAGAAAATTAAAGAAAACTTGGCTAAAATGAAAACTGAGTTTGAGTCCAAGTTTGTACCAGCAGCATCAAATCCTGTTACTCCTATGTCCAAAAAGAAATCTAAAAGAGAAGGAGTGCAACAGGCAATAGCTGAGGTTGCTCAAAAGAAGATGGTGCAACACAAGAACTCATCATCAAACACCAATACCAAAGTGTCTGAAGAGCTGAAAGCTCTTCCCAGAATCAGACACAGCTGGTAATGATGGTTCAACATCTGTTGGGAAGAGTTAACCAACTTGATGGCCCTGTGTTGAAACCCCAAAAAGGAGATCCAAGCCAAAGGATTCCTCTTCTACACCATCTCCTTCACCTCAAGCTGTTGCTCAATAAACCTGTTAGCTTACCATCTATTGATGAGACCAGGCCCAAAACCAAAAAGGTTTGGGTCTCCAAAACTAACTGATTGTTTATTAATGCAGGTCTCTTCAACATGCCAAAGTAGCATCTGGTATGTAGACAGTGGGGGATCTATGCATATGACTGGGAACAACTCACTTCTTAATGACTACTCTCCAGGAAGGAAGGTTTTGTTTCCTTTGGCAATGATGCAAGAGGTTACATCATCGGGAAGGGCTTTGTTTCCAATGGGAAATAAAGTTTGATGATGTCAACCATGTGGAAAATTTCAAGTATAACCTCTTGAGTGTCAGTCAATTGTGTGACAAAGGCCATGTTGCCCTTTTCACAAGCCAGAACTGCAGGATTCTGTCATCCAAAGTTCTGAGTTTGATTGACAAGGTATTGGATGCTCACACTCTCCTGAAGGCCAACAGGATAGGAAGAGTGTATGCCTTAGATCTTTCCAAGAAAATAGATCTCAAAGGTCATCCTTGCCTATTTTCCAAGGCCTCTCCTCAAGAATCTAATCTATGGCATAGAAGGCTGGGACATGTTAATTTCAAGAACATGAATCAGCTGATACACCATAGTTTAGTAAGGGGAATGCCTATGAAGGAGTTCAAGTGTGAAAACAACTGCACTGCTTGTTTGAAAGGAAAACAGCACAAGGTTTCATTTCCACCTATTGAAGAACCAAAGTCCACTGCCTGCTTACAACTTCTTCACATGGATCTCTTGGGTCCTGTGAGAGTGATGAGCATGGCACAGAAGAAATACTGTCTGGTAATTGTGGATGATTACTCCAGATTTGTATGGACTTTCTTTCTACATTCAAAGGATGAAGCTGCACAGAAGATCATAAACTTTGTGTTGTATGCTGAGAAGCAGTATCCCTCTCAGTCAAGTGTATTAGAAGTGATATGGAACAAAATTCAGGAACAATACACTTGATGAGTTCTACCTTTCCAAGGGAATAAAGAGACAGTTTAGTATTCCAAGAACTCCTGAACAGAATGGAGTTGTGGAGAGAAAGAACAGGACCCTCATTGAAGCTGCAAGGTCTATGTTGGCTGATTCTGGACTGCCATTGACCTTTTGGGCTGAAGCTGTCAACACAGCATGCTTGTGCAGAATAGAGTGCTAATAAATCAGAGGTTGATGAAGACTCCATATGAAGTTCTACATCATTTGGCCCCTCTCATTTCATTTTTTAGAGCATTTGGGTGTCCCTGTTTCATTCTCAACACAAAGGATCAGCTCCAGAAATTTGATCCTAAGGTGGATGCAGGGTACTTTGTTGGTTATTCATCAACTTGCAAGGCATACAGAGTCTTCAACTGCAGAACAAAGATGGTTGAAGAGACTCTACATGTCAAGTTCAATGAATCTCCAAAGGACAAGATTCCACAAAGCCAGTGGAGCTCTTTGATTTGGACATACTGCAATATGTTCCTTATCAATCTCCTGTTGTTGCTCCTGTCAACAGTTCACCACCTGGTGTTACTACTGAAGATGATGATGATAGTAGTAATCACCTCTTCAGGTTTAGTGACCAACTGCCTGAGTCCTCTAAACCTGATGCTCCTGTAGCTCCAGCAGCACCATCCACAACAAATGCTGATGAGATTTCTGCATCCTCAACTTCATTTGAGTTGCCACCATCTTCATGGTTTCAAGAGTCTGCATCAACATCTGCTGCTGCTGAAGATCCTACAAACACTTGCACAGATTTGATTGTTTACCAAGAGCTGAAAAATCACCCAATGTCTCAAATCCTTGGTGATATCAATGCTGGTGTTTCAACCAGAAGCCAGTTGTCCAATTTCTGCTTCTATGCTCTCTCATCAGTCAGTTAGAGCCAAAGAACTATCATGTAGCTTTGAGAGACAATGGATGGGTGAAGCCATGCAGCTTGAGCTTCTTCAGTTCAAGAAACAGCAAGTGTGGGAGCTTGTTCTCTACCCCCAGGTAAGTGTGCAATAGGCACTAAATGGGTGTTTAGGAATAAAACTGATGAAAATGGGCTAATTGTTAGAACAAGGCCAGACTGGTTGTGCAGGGGTTGCACAAGAAGAAGGTATTGATTATGATGAAACCTTTGCCCCTGTAGCCAGACTGGGGGAAGGCATAGATTGTTTTTAGCCTATGCTGCACTCCACAATCTTAAGGTTTTTCAAATGGATGTCAAAAGTGCTTTTCTATATGGTACAATAAAAAGAGAAGTTTATGTGTGTCAACCACCAGGCTTTGAGGATAATAAGCACCCAGAATGGGTATATAAGCTTGATAAAGCTCTTTATGGGTTGAAACAAGCACCTAGAGCCTGGTATGAGACCTATCAAACTTTCTTCTACAGAATAATTTCACTAGAGGCTCCATAGATAAAACTTTATTTATTAAGAAGGTGGATCAGCATAAGCTACTTGTTCAAATTTATGTTGATGATATTATTTTTGCATCCTCTGATTCCCAATTGTGTGAGGATTTCCAAACCTTAATGCAACAGAAGTTTGAAATGAGTGCAATGGGAGAATTACAGTTCTTTCTAGGTTTGCAAATCAAACAAAAAGCTGATGGAATTTTCATTCATCAGTCTAAATACACAAAAGATCTTTTGAATAAGTTTGATTTACAAAACTGTAAACCCTGTTCTACTCCCATGTGCAACACCACACAATTGGATGTTGATCAGAAAGGTAAAGGGTTGATGAAACCCTTTACAGATGTATGATGGTTCCTTGATGTATTTAACAGCTTCTAGACCAGATATTATGTTTGCTACATGTGTTTGTGCTAGATTTCAGGCTGCACCTAAGAAGTCTCATCTGATTGCAGTCAAGAGGATCTTTAGATATCTGCTCAAGGTACACAATCTCTAGGCTTATGGTATTCCACTGGCCATTCTTGCAAATTAGTTGCTTTCTCTGATAGTGACTATGCAGGGTGTAAGTTGACCAGGAATCAACTTCTGGTGGATGCCAATTCCTAGGCAACTGTTTGATTTCTTGGCAGAGTAAGAAACAAACATCAGTTGCTACATCTACTGCTGAAGCCGAGTACATTGCTGCTGCAAGTTGTACACCAAATACTCTGGCTTCAGAATCAACTTTTGGATTATGGCATTACAGAGACTAAGACTCCATTATTAATGGATAGTGCTTCAGCTCTTTGCATTGTCAAAAATCCAGTCCAGCACTCTAGGACTAAACATATAGAAATTAGACATCATTTTATAAGAGATTGTTTTGAAAAGGGTCTAATTAATCCTATGTTTGTGCCTAGTGCTGATGAGCTTGCAGACATTTTTACTAAGCCTTTGGATAGTTCACTTTCCACAACCTGGTGTTAAGGCTTGGTTGTATGCAGCTAGAATAATGACAACTACTGATGATCTCAGTAATTACTGATGATCATTGGTAACCATGTCACATATAAGTACTGATGATATTTTACCCTCAGTAGTTTTTATAACTACTGAAGGCTAAATGCTTTAAGTACTGTACTTTATCTGTTCTAAACTACTGATGTAGTTACAACTACTGAAATCAGTAGAAACAGATAAGTACTGATGTCCTATGAAACACCTGAAACAGCAAAAAAGGCTGATGAGTAAGTGTTGAGGACAGTATGAAACAGCTGAAAGGCTTTGAATTGACGACAACTACTGATGAGTACTCTCTCTTCAGTAGTTCACAAACTGCTGTTTCTTCATAAACAACTGAAGCAATACCATGTCTTCAGTAGTTTCACAACTATGATGACTAACACCAAGTCTTCAGTTGTTTACAACAACTGATGGCAAAACCACGGTCTTCAGTAGTTTCACAACTACTGATGACTAATACCAAGTCCTCAGTTGTTTCACATCTGAAGTCCAACTTGTCTTCAGTAGTTTTTAAAACTACTGATGCCTAAATCAGAGACTTCAGTTGTTTCAACGTCTGATTGTAAACACCATGTCTTCAGTTGTTTTAAATGCTGACCACACCAATACCATCAGTCGTTTCAACCTCTGAAAGTTAATACCACGTCATCAGTGTGTTTCAAAAACTGATGACTAACACCAAAACCTTCAGTCGTTTCATAACCCGTACCCTATATATATCTGATTCCTCTTTCAGAGTTTTTCATTCTCTCACGACCTAAAATTCAAAAGCTCTGAAACCTTTCACCTTCATTAATGGCGACCATGCAACTCAAGCCTCGAACAACTGTGTCGCGTACCTCACAAAATCGCCCTTCTGGACCAAATTGATAATGCTATAGATCTTATGGTCAATCCCCACTGAAACGGCTTTCCTCTTAAATCCAATCATTTATGCCGATTCGCTACATCAGTTTTGGATGAATGCGACCGTTAATGGAGAAAATCTATCCATTCGTCCATCAACTCATAAGGTGGTCATCTCTACTGCTACCATCCGTCAAGACATTACTGTTAGATGATGCTGCCTACCCTGTTGGATATCCTAAGCGCCAGCTTGATCTTTCATTTGGACAACATGGATATCAGGGTGATCTTAGTGCTTCAACAATCCTGAAGAAACATTTTCCAGATGCTGAACGATTAATATTTCATATGGTCAATGTTTGCCTGCCCCGAAGACTCCTCTTGGGATCAACTATCTTCCAGATGGCAACAGGTACTGTTCTCTATCCTTGAACAAGAACCATTAAACTTTTCTGAAATAATTTTTCTTGAACTCAAGGATATGGCCACAAAACCACTTTCTAACCGTTGGATACTATATCCTCGGTTTATAATGGCCATAATAGAGAATCAGCTTTCTGCTGAGGGACTATGGTTGGGAGTCCCTGCTTGGGCTGTATTGCCGGAGGTATACTCCCGACACAACACTGACCAAACTCTCAAACAGGCTGCCAAGCTGCGCAAACCCGCGCTGGAACCCACAGTCTCCACTTCCACATCCAAAGTCCCCTCCAAACCCACTAAGAAGAAGCCTAAGAAAGCCACTCAGGGAGTTGAGTCCCCTGATGATGCTCCTGCACACCAAAGCAGGTTATCTCTCTGGCAATAACCCCAGTAGAGACTATGACTCCACCAACCGAAGCCGCTCAGGTTTCCTCTCAAAAGGAACCTGCAGCAACCATTCAAAGGGAAGCCACACGCTGGGATCCTCCTCACTTGAGGGGATTACCATTGAAGAGCACCACTTGTCCCGGGTGTGCCACTGCTTCCACCCCCTCTCCTGATGCAAACGCCCCTCAAAGCCTACAATAATTGTTGCAAAGGTGCTGACACAGTTGCATTCCTCACCCCCCACCCAGACACCAATCCCTACTGGGATAACCTCAACACCTGAGGGGGAGGATCACAATGCTTCTGTCAACCCACAGCACCGGGGTTATCATGTTCCATCTTCTAGTGTAGATAAGGAGGTGCGAACTTCTGGTGCGGCTGCCACTGCCCTGACTCAGCAAATGATCAGGAGCAGTTGGTAACATCTCTAAGACCTCACCAGCGGCAACAGCTGATGAAGGACATAGTCCTGAGGCTGGAAGTCCCCAGAACCAAGAACAAGGGGCACATGCTATAATTGATCTACACTCAAGGCATGTTCATTCTGACTCTGTCAGGAGGTCAGGTGATTCAGTTTCAACTGATGATGACCTGAGCTTCTTTATGATGTAGTTGCTCAAAAACCATCTAGAGGATGAGGTTAGCAGACTCAAAGAACTGCTGGCCAAGATGTCTCAGGATGCAAGTCCATCTGCCACCACAATACACCCACAGATGGCACTTCTTCTGAAGGTCCCCTACACACGAGCCAAATATATACTTCCAAGCCACCAGCCTCTGCTTTCGGCACTGATTCTTAGGAACAGAACCATCCTGATCAATCAGTTGCTACCTTCAAAAATCCCTACCTCTCATCACTCCATGATCACAGATATAGTGATCAAAGCCATTGATGAGAGGCTTCCTACAATAATACAACCCTTGGTGGAGGAGTTGGTGACTAAATCCCTTTCTACTGCTCAAACCCTTGCCCCCAATGCAACCAAAAAGGGGGAGAGTCAGTCAGTTAAAGGAAAAAGGAAGAGGATAGATGGGGGAAGGAGAAAGAATCAGAGAAGGTAACTGAAAGGAGAAGGAGAGTGAGAAGGGAGCTAAAGTGAATGAAAGTCAAAAAGACTTTCATGTCACATATCAAAAGAGAAAAGGAGAGTCTGAGAAGGAGAAGGAGCTGAATGATATGGTGAAAGAAGCTGACGCCAACCATAACCGTTCAATGGAAAAATCATTGAGCAGTTATATAGGCAGGGTTTGACATCCAACAACTAGACTCCGAGATCAGAAGGTTGGAAACAGAGGAGATCAACTCAAGATGGGCCAGCTATGATGCCTTAGAAAGAGAAAGGCTGGAGATAATGATCAGATTTATAGCCAAATATTTGGGAAGATCTCTCATTGAAATAAGGGCCTGGACCAGGGACAACATCTTGGCAATAACCACCAAGATTTGTTCGTCTGAAGCATATTCCAAAGGTTTAGTGATTGAGGTATTGAATGAAGCTGGGGTTGGGAATCGAAAAGAACTGACAAAATTTACCAAAGCCTCCCTTACAGCCAAAATGCTACAACAGTCTGAAAAGCCTCAATCCTCAAAATCACTATCTCCACAACCCACTAAAACAACCCCTTTACCCTCTAAACCAACCATCCAACCCACAAAACCAAATCCTTTTCCCCCAAAACCCACTGCCAGTGATGTACCTAGCCAAAAGAAAAGAAAGGTACTGAGGCCTGATGAAGATGAAGAGGAGGATGAAGACAGACTGCCACTCTCTGCAGTTTTTACTTTGCCTAAGGCTAAACCAATGTCCATCACTCCTGCTTCTCAAATGCATGATGTAATGATAAAGATTGAAAAGGAAACAGATGCAAGACATGATGAGGAAATGCTGAAAAGCATTGACAAAGCATATGCCACATCTTCTTCCATCATTAGCATGAAGAAAGAAGTATTAAGATGTACACCCTTGCTAATACCTCAATACCAAAGGGAAAGAGTAAGGATATGGCCTGATCCTAGGGTGGCACATCGGATTGTCAAGAAAAAGAAATTCCTTCAAAATACAAGGGCCAAGTGAAGAGAGTTGTCGACGAAGACATCACTGTGGTTCTTGTAGTGTCACCTTGGGAAATTGTTGAAGAGTTCAAGAAAGCCTATGAAGCCAAACAACCACCTCAAAAGATGTTAGAGAACAAAATTATAAAAGAAGGGATTGGTTTACAAAAGACTTGAAAACTTCAAACAAGAAGAGCTCAACCTGCTTTTAGAAGGGACTCATCCAGATGAGTTTGCTTATAGACAAATAACCACGGTTGAGCTCAAGAATGGAACACAAAAACAGGCCAAGTACATATCTGAAGCCGAGAAGGATTATTTGATGGTGTGCCCGAGGTTGCTGACAATGGATGAGCAAATCATGTTTCTAAGGGCTTACACCAGGGAATCATATAGGCTGATACACGGGAAGTAGATCTCATGGTTGGGGTACAGCTCGGTGTGCTGTCCAAGTCCCCAATACAGAGCTCCCAACCATATCATGCCAAACAGATCATCAGAGACTTCTTCCCAGGCCGGTGCTGAAAAAGGGTCTCTATCATCAAGAGGATAAAAAGACCAATCTATCTGCCAAAATAAGTGGGACTCATAAACTTAGAGGTTTTGGCTGCATTGGTTCAGGGGGAGTTTGTTGGACCAAAAGAACCAATGAGCCTGATCAGAGAAACTCTAAGTCCCACAGGTCATCACAACAGCTGAAGAAGACCTGATCAGCTGTTCTACAAAGTCTGAAGAATACAACTGCTGAAGTACGTCTGAAGTACTGAAGACAAAGACTGAGACAACAGCTGAAGATCTAAAGTCTGAAGACTTCAACAAGTACTAAAGACAAGGACTGAAGATCAACAGCTGAAAGACAAAGTGTGATGTTCAAGTACTGAAGACATCAGCTAATGTTAACAGCTGATGAAAACAGCTGAAGAGGGCTTCTTCAGTTGTTGTGATGGTTTTTCTTCTTCAGTAGTTTTCTTTTACTTTCAGTAGTTTGTTTACTTTTCTTTTCAGTACTTGTAAACAACTGAAGAGGTTGTTCTTCAGTTGTTGTAGTGTCAGTAGTTTTATGTTTTTCAGTAGTTGTAAATAACATGTTTAACACTTAGGAACATTTGTAAGAAGATGTCAGTTGTTGACATCTTAAGTAGTTGTTAAACATCAGTAGTTATAAAACGGTTACATGTCACTTTCAAGTGACATCAGCCTACGTCATTCTTCCTTTATAAGGAAAGATGACTCACCTGTAATCGTGCCTTGAGGCCGACAATCTTAATGCAATATTCTTTTTGTCGGATATTTCTCTCTCTATAACAAAATTCTTTATCGCTTTATACGAATGTCTTGTTTGAATTTGTCTAATTCTGAGCTATTCCGCTACTATCTGTTCAATCGATTAAACCAAGAGGCTGAGATCCTAACAAAAACCGTTCTTTACTTTCATTCAATCATAATAGGTTTTAGAATGTGATCACACATCGTACGTACACATAGATAATATTTATTATCTTCATCATCGTTCATTCATACTTTATTATCTTTGTTTTCATCTAAGTCCTGTCATATGCTTAACCCCCCCCCCCTCTAGAGCACATGCAATTCATATAGGTTTAAGCGACAAGCACCCCATACATCTGGTCAATCACAAATATTGAACCTATGTGCATCCTCATGGGGTATTTAACCTGCACATAGTTGAGCTAACAACCCCTCATTGGGTGTGAACCTCCATACATATGCTTGATCACGTGGATCAAGCCCCATGTGCATCCTCAGGGGGGTAGCAACCCACATACTGTCACACCCCCGCTAAGAGCGGAAACACGGGGTTGCGACGAGACGGGAATCGTATAACACATGGTAAGCGATAGATAGATGCAATAATAAAATGATGACAAGCGTGTCATGACGACACCCGACAACAAGGGGACTTGTGTCGTGTATAGTCAATGTTCACGTCAACATAGCCATATGCATAACAGGATAAACGATTCACATAATCACATAAAGATGAAATTGTAATGTAAATTCCACAACCGGGAACAAGTTTCAAAAGATTGTAATTGTTACATAGTTCAACATTGTTCAAAATAACAGTTTGTCAAACATGTTTAGTCCAAAAAAATGCATCCTAGGGTCTCCACTAAGGCAGCACACCTAGAACCTCAGCTAGCTGATCACTGAAAAGATATGCTCAAAATGGTCAACAAAATTGTTGGTGAGCTCGCAGGTTTAAGTAATAAAAATGTAGGTGATGCTGTAATAAGTAAATGATATGGAATACCGTGAATACAGTTATATACACAAGTAAAATCACATGACATGAGCTTTGCAACCAAACCTAACGACGTACACAAAGAAATTGTCGGCGTATATTCACCCAGGCCCGTACTGGCTATTGTTGGTACTAACTAGTATACCAACACGAGGGTGGGTGTCAACCCAGTAGTACTACCAATACCTAACCGTCGGTCCCACACTGGAATTAAATAGTTGCAAAGATAGAACCACACAGCAGACCCAAGCATGTATCAGATAAGTACGTGCAACACAGTATCACGTTGATTCCTTCTATGAAAATTGTATGTATGTTGTACAGCATAGAAAACGGGCGAGCATACTTTCCCCCATGTTGTAATGTGGTAAAATAGTATAAGCATAAAAAGGGGCCACGAAACTCACATGTTAAGTGGTAAGTATGAAAGGTCGAGATTTCCAATAGTTGAATGCAATGATCGGTCAAACACCTATTGACAGTTATGGTCAAGCATTAATGACATGTATAAAGCGTATAGTAATGTTTGGTCGGTTCGGGTTGTATCGGTTCGGTCGTGGGTAGCACACACAAAGCAGACACACGCATCATCAGACACACGACGGGACCAGACGCTCGACCCACGTTCCATTCGTACGAATCAACCTTCAATCGTGCGAATTAGCTACTTTCGTGCGATTGAACCTTCATTCGTGCGATTGGACTCAGTCGCACCACACAAAACACACCCATTCGCACGACCCAACCTCCATGCGCACGAATCAACCCTCAATCGTGCGAATTAGCTACTTTCGTGCGATTGAACCTTCATTCGTGCGATTGGACTCCAGTCGTGCGAAACACGCACAATCGCATACACTCAGTCGGTCACCTGAATCACTCGCACACAATCTTTCATACGCATGACTCAATCGCATACAAACACCCAGTCGCATGACTCAGTCGCACGACTTGCCTAGTCGCACAACTCAGTCGCACGATAGACTCAGACGCATGATTCAGTCGACGACTCACTCAGTCGCACGGCTCATCGCATGACAGACCCAGTCGCCCGAATGCAGAATCGCGACTGTGGCGGGCTGAGCAGCCCCGAGTTGCTCTAGCGTGGGTTTTATACCACGAGGACCTCCAGAAAACACTCAACAAACATACACAAACATGAATGAAACACAAGCAGAAAGACCTCACACGCACCCACTCGACCTCATGTGCTCGGATGAACCCGAGCACCCGAAACCCTAGAATTCGCAGCAGTAAAACCAAACCAAAAACGGGTTGAACAAGGTTGTCTACCTGCTAGGAACGCGTACACACGATGATACCCAAGATTTGGTAGTGAAAACGCGACAAACGTGACGATTTTGGGTGCTAAATCAAGAGAAAAAGTGGAGAAAAGGTTGAAGGTGAAGAAGATGAAGTTGGGGGTAAATGGCTGGGAATGGGGTTTATATACCCAGCCCAGGTTTGCAAAATTACAAGTTTAGTCCCTGCACTTAACCCTCGAGTTTCCCAAAATTGTTTCGGTTGATTACGATCTTAAAATGTTCGTTATATTACGGTTAAAGCGTGTTTAATGACATTTGATAGCCTAAAATGGTTTTATTAATGACAATGGTCGAAATTAAAAATGATTATTTGGTGGTAATGGTGACGAAATTTAAAAGTTTTATGCTTAACACACGTTCTCGAAGGAAGTACAGGCACAAGGGAAAATAAGCAGACATGACTCGTAAAGCAGGAGTTCATGAAGAAAAGGAAGATTAATAAAAGTATTTCCATGTTATTTATGTCGTTCAACGGACCTTGAGGTGACGGATGTCACACATACGGTTGAGCTAACACTCCTCTGAGTGTGAACCTCATAAATTTGCTTGCAAGACTTTCTTATGTTCGTTCGTATATTAACACATGCATTCTTCATTTCGTTTCTCTTTTCATTATCTTTCACTTTACGTGACATAAAACTTTTCATTTCATCCATTAACATACCACATAAAGCCAGGGGAAATAATCATACATAATAATAAAGACCATAACATACACATACAACAGCATCATACAGGGCACCATACATACATAACATACATCATTACATGCTCATCATAACAACTATGGCCTTGAAAGTCAGCTTACATGAACCCCCAGGACATCTCAAGTCCAAGCCTACATTCATCTTTTTCCCAGAAGGTCAGAAAACATTCTAAGTGTTCATCCGCATTTGCTATAGTTCATCCGCATTTGCTATAGTTCATCCGCATTTGTTTTACTTCATCCGCATTGTTTATTTCATCCGCATTTGTTCCTGTTCATCCGCATTTGTTTTACTTCATCCGCATTGTTTCACTTCATCCGCATTTGTTTCACTTCATCCGCATTTGTTCCTGTTCATCCGCATTTGTTCATCCGCATTAACCTTACTCATCTGCACTTCTCATACTTAGTCAATGTTCATCCGCATTTCATCCAATACTCATTCGCATTGACTTACTTAGTGGTTAATGCTCATCCACATTAACTGCCCATCCGTATTGACTTCCATTACTCATCCACATTGACTTACTTAATGGTTAATGCTCATCCACATTAACTGCTCATTCGCATTTGCTTCCATTACTTATCCGCATTTTTTTGCATACTTAGGCAAATTCTAAAACTGAACTTATGAGCCTTAAACATCAGATTTCAGTTCCCAATCACCATCCATCATGTTTAAGTCTTACCTTCTAAGCCTTAGAAACCCAACCATACATCATCAAACATGAACATAGCCACACATTATATCATAACACCAATACACACAGTCAAACATACGGGTTGAAATCCAATTAAAAGAAAACATATATTCATGCATTTCAGCCCCAAAATCATTAAAAAGCCGTTAAAAGAGGGTTCTAGAACTCACCTTCGCAGCTCTTCAGTATGGCTTCTTCCAAACTCGTTTGTAATTGAGTTCAACCACCTAGAAACCCACTAAAAACATAGCTGAACACAAACAACACACATAAGCATAAACCCGAGGATAAAACCAGTCAAGAACATCATGAACACGTGAATTCTTACCTTGAATTAGAATTCTTCTTGTTCTTCTTTCTAAAACCGAGAGATCGTTGCTGCACTTGCTACTTTCTCTCTCTAAATTCCGAAGATTTGTGATGTGGGTGACATATGGGTGGCCATACCACCCTTTGCACCCATTTTTTAATGATTTTGTCCTTTTGGAAACTTTTTAACCTCAACTTGGATAAAGCATCTTTTCTTTCTTTTTCTTTCCTCTTTCTTCACATTATTTTCTTTCTGAGATGCAAATAAAATACAAGGTGTTACATATTTAGGTTAGCTAGATATTCCTCTAACCCTATATGGGATAGAGTGGGTCCAGCTGGAAATGGAGACTGTGTGGATGGACCTGCTTGGTGAGAGGTGGTGGTGGTAGTGGATGTGGTGAATATGGGAGGTGGAATGTGTGTGGGCTGTGGTGGAGTGGCTAAGGTAGTGGTGGTGGGATGAGAGATAGTAGTAGTGGGTGGAGTGATGATAGGAGGTGTGGTAGTGGTGGTAGTTATGGCAGTGGTGGTGGAAGTGGTAGTGATGGTAGTTGTGAGTGTGATAGTGGTGGTGGTGTCTAAAGAAGTAATCAAGGTAAATCTTGGCCTCTTGCTCTTCGTCCTGTAAGGTTGGGCCATCCTCCTCTTCCTGGTGCTTGTTGCCATAGGCATTCCCCCTTGGATGTTGGGCTGGTCAGGGGTGTAAGAAGGATCTGTGCCATCAGTAGCATCACCCCTAGACTCAGCCTGGCGTCCACCAACCGCCCTCATCCCTCTCAGTGGCCACAACCTAGCTCCCGACCGTCCGTACCAGAGGCTCTTCATCTGACTCCTCATCCTGATAAATTAAGAAGCTTTACTGGAAGGCAGCCCCTTTAGTTTCATCAGGTGCATCACCACCCTAACCTTGGTCATCATTGTTGTCGTCATCATCGGATGTGGTAGTCATGAGGGGCTCTGTATCTGAATCACTATCATCGTGACGCCATTTCTTGCGAGTAGGCGCCATGTAATCATCCATGTCCTAATGCCCAAACAATCTCCTGACAAGGGGATTCACCTGCTTCCCCCTGTAAACCTTCATCATTCCTAATGTTGTGTCATCCATAACTTCTAGCACAAAAGCATCATCCCTTTCCTTTGGTAGTGAAGGAAGCTTCTTGTCTATAATAAGCTGTAAGAAGCGTGGGTACATACAGAAGCCTTCCTTGCCTTTAGCCTCATAGTTCTTAATCAAGTAGGAAAAGATCATATAATAGAAACTGAATGGGTGGTTCAGTACCAGTGCAACTATGCGTTCTGTATTTGGTTGGACAGGTCGTCAAATCCTCCACGCTTGGAGGCTATGCACTTCAGGATCACCATGTGGCAAATACTTGAACTAAGGGCACATGTTGCTCTTGTTCAGTACGCTAGCAGTTATGTCACTGGTGTACTTGATCCTCATGAAATATCCCCGGACAATCAGGGGATGTAGCTTTGTTAGGTAGGTTTTGTCCTCCCCCAAATCTAATACCCGCCTCAGATCCGCCTCAGTGATCTCGATCTCTTGACCAAAAATAGAACTCCTTATACAATGTGGCTCAACTGATCTGTCAACCCTAGCACTTTCCCAGAATGCCTGCTAGATGGATTAGTAAGGTGTGCATGGAGTCAAGATAGCCTTAAAGATCCTTGATCTGCGCAGAAAGGCAATAATCCCTTAGAACTCAACAGCATTCATGGATGTAGAATCAAGGTGAACACAGATGTTGTGCTTGGCGTTGATAGTCCACCTATCAGCCATGTTGCTATAACACAAGACACATAAACATTAGATTTGTGCATAAGATATGACTGTTGTAATTAAACTGTTTTGAGCAATCTGGTTCAATCGTGCGATTGAACCATATGACTTAATTCAGTCGTGCGATTGAACATGTGACTGAGTTTTGTCATGCGATTAAGCTTGCGACTGAACTTAGTCGTGTGTTAAGCCATGCGGTTGGATCAGTTGTGCGACTGAGTTACTGGATAATTCATTCATCCGATTGAATCGCACGTCTGGCTCAATCATGTGACTGAAGTTCATCCGGGGTGTCTATTCGCATATGACTCTGTTCGGCACTCCGACTACGTATCTTGGACAAAACTTGATGTCAGACGTTTTGTTTAGACTCATTTGACTCGCAAACACTCTAAGTAGCACCTAATGTGATTTAAATCAACTATTTTGTTCATTTAAGTGGTCTATCATAGTCAAAGAAGAATGAGGGTCTTTTCCCAGTGGGGGGGTGGTGTATCTTTGAACGTCAACGTAGCACCACACTTCTACCTGACCCGTTGAGTTGTTGTAAACTCTCTTGTCTGGTATGTTATATCTGAGAAATATCCCTTCTTCTGCCTTCTCACTGAACTTCCCATTCTGAGTCTTCTTAACAATGTACAAGGTGCGCCAAACGGTTCTAAATACTCCAAATTAGGTTTACGTCGCTTGAGTAGTTCATAACACATTTTTCCATATCGCTTGACCATTAAGACTCGATTGAGTGTGTAACACGCATTTGCCACTGCCACATTCCAAAATTGAATAGGCAGTTTTGAGTCAGTAAACATTGTTCTGGCTGTCTCAATCAAACTTCGATTCTTTCTTTTAGCTATGCCGTTCATCTGTGGAGTGTATCCAGATGTGAATTGATGAACAATTCCTCTTTCTTGACAGTACGCCTTCATCCACTGATTCTTGAATTCAGTTCTGCTGTCTGATCGAATCTGCCTAACTTTCAGCTTGTAGAGTGATTCCAATGTAGTTACTAGATGTTTGAATGATTCAAAAGTTTCTAATTTGGCTTTCAGAAACATCACCCAAGAAAATCTTGAGTAATCATCTGTTACTGCAAAGAAATACAGATCTCCTGCAATGCTCTTTGTGCTTACTGGGCCAAACAGATCCATGTGCAGAAGCTCGAGAGGCATATCAATAGAGTTAACTTTCTTTGCCTTATGAGCCTTCTTGGTCTGTTTCCCTTTCTTGCAAGCTATGCAGAAGTCTCGAAGCTGGACGTTCTTGATATTTGCACCATTCATTAGATCTTCTGAATCAAGTGATTCATCTTTCTAGGATTGATGTGCCCCATTCTCCTATGCCACGAGACTGAGTCTCTCTCAGTTGCCTTTGACAAGAAGCACTGAACTGTGTGATTAGTTGTGGATGCTTTTGATAGATCCCAGACATACAGATCGTTATATCTTGAAGCTGACATGAGAACCTTATCTTCCTCAATCACATAGTCCTTCTTCAACATGTAGCACTTCTTTTTGTCATATACAACCTTAAAGCCTTTAACACAGATTTGGGAGACAGAAAGTAAATTGTTTTGAAGTTGTTGAATGTGGTTTACCTTGTCAAACTTTACTTTCTCGTTTCCTACTTCCCCTTGTGTTGTGATGTAGCCTCATTTGTTCCTAGAAAATGAAACATGTCCCCCTTTGATTTATTTGATTTTGAAAAGGAGGGACGAATTTCATGTCATGTGCCCGGATGCCCCACTATCAATAATCCAGGATTAGTAATAGAGTTGTAGTGGACACCCTGCATAGTCAAAGAAACTTGTTAGTTCAGATTTGGGACCCAAGCCTTAACTGCCTTGGGTGACCCAGAGGAATCACACATCATAAACTTAACCCATTGTCCTTTAGAAGTTGAGGGCAAATCTTCTTCTTATTGTTCTCACTATTAGATGCTAGACTTGATTTTTCTTTCCATAAGCCAGTTTTATGTAAGGCTTGTTTATGGTAAATAGACGTCTAACTGATGGTTTGAACTTTATGTTCACTAACACTCTTAGGTGGAGTGTTAGGTCTTATTTTAGAAGAACTTGGTTGTGTATCATAAAGTTCAATTTTCTTTCTTAGTGTCTTATAGTAAGGACACTTAGTAGAAATAGGTCCTCATTTTCCATAACTGTAGCAAGATCATGCTTCTACAGATTGGGGAGAACATTTGTGTGATATTGAGTTTAGTGAAGGTGTGAGGTGTGCCTAGTTTGGTTTAGTCACTACTCTTTTAGATGTTTCACCCTTATTAACAAAATTAATTGTTTTGACGTTTTGAACATCTTTTATGTGTCCTCTGGTTGGACTTTGATGATTGACACGTTTGGGGTTAATTGGTTTAGTCAGTTTAGGTTCTGAAATGGACTTTGGTGAACCTGACCTTACATTAACCCTTTTAAATGCATCATCTAAGTTCTCAACTGGCATCTTGCCTTTTGATTTCAAAGTAGCCTCCTTCTGTTTAATGTCAGATTTCACCGGTTCACCCGTGGAATCAGGATCACTAACTAGAGGAGTAGACACCACATGATCCTTAATGGGTTGTTATTTATCGGTCTACATTTTGAATTCAATAGGATCTCATATGGTGGTGGAACTACTTTGAATCCCAACCTTCCCCATTGTTTCATTCTTTCACTAAGTTCTTTATTATGTGAGAAGAACTATCCCAACTATGCAGTTTTTATTTTATTGAATTAACTTTGACTTTCAAAAATGCTTCTCATTTTTGGTTTCTTCTAATGATAAATAAAACTTTATATCATTAGATTGATTTAAGGCAACAACCTCGGTTTCCCTTAGTTGTTTATCCAAAAGCTCTATCTTTTCTTTAAAACTGCACTTATTTTGTTTTAATATATGATTGGCTTCAATGCAGAGTTGGAAGTCATTTACTAAGTTATCATTGTGTTCTAATAACCTAGCAAATTTTAGATCTATGCTTTCCCTAAAATTTTCACATTTAGAACAAGCATGTTTATTAAATAGTTGATCTAAAGTACTTACCTGTGAGGATTCTGTTGGATAAGCCATCAATGCAAAGGTAGACTCTTCTGTTGTTGGAGATTCTGAACTTGTTGCTAGCTCTTCCTCAACTAAGTGGTTTACCACATTCACAGCTTCTTCTGTATCTGACATCACTTGCTTAGCTGCAACTAGAGATGGTCAAAAAAAACCGGTTCGGCCAAAAAAACCGGAACCGGTTTGAGGCCCAACGGTTTGGCCCAAACCGGTTTCAAACCGGCCCCGAACCGCCGGTTCTTAAGCAGTTTCTCCTTTCCAATTTTCAAACCGGTTTCAAACCGAATCGGTTTTCAAACCGGTTTTCAAACCGGTTACCGTTACCCAACGGCTATATAGCCGTTTGTACCCATTTTTGACCGTTTTTTTATTTTTATTTACCATTATACCCCCACTAGGTTAGTATATATATATATATGTATTTGATGTTTTGATTGAATCACAACAACTTATAACACTCTCTACTCTCAAAAATCTCAAAACGCTCTCCACAAATACTTTCGTTTTAGACGCTCTCACAAAAATCTCTGAAATGGCTTCAACAAGTGCTCAATCATCCGTTGGTTGTGAAGCGTCTTCAAGCAACATGGTGATAGCAATCCTTCCTACGAATAGGAACCCCGAAGTATGGTGCAGTTACGATTTATGTCAAATGGCTAGCGATCCAAACAAGGCTCGGTGCAAGTTTTGTCATAAGTTTTTCAAAAAAGATGCAAACACAATGTTGAAAAAACATATTGCAAATAAATATTGTAAAGCATTAAAAGGTGAACCTTCTCAAGGTCAAGCTTCGATGACAAACGAAGGAAATATTTGGGCTTATAACGTGATGCGGTTCGGGAGCAAATGGCGTAATTTGTAATTCAAGAAAGCTTGACATTCAAACATTTCGACAACGAACGTTTGACTCGACTAATTCAACGAACTCTCCAACCACGTTACACCAATGTAAGTCGTGCTACTCTTCGAAGAGATTGTTTAAAAATGTGAAAAAAAGCGAAAAATGAATTCATATCTTATTTTGAAAATTTACAAACTGGTGTTAACTTAACTAGTGATGTTTGGTCGACACCTCACGGTTCACCGGACTCGTACATTTGTGTCACCGCCCATTGGGTTAAACCCGATTCGTGGCAAATGATGAAACGTACGATTGCGTTTGAATTCTTTGATTATCCTCACACCGGCCAAAACATTTTTTATCTTATTGATAAAGTTATTCAAACGTATGAATTAGAAAACAAAATATTTTCTATATCTTTTGATAATCGTCAAACAACACTCTTGTGATAGGTCATTTGAAATTAAAATATAAACCAATATGTGAGGTGTGTTTTTTCATAGTCGATGTGTTGCGCACATCATAAACTTAGCCGTTCAAGACGGTTTAAAAACGATTGAAACAGTTAATATTGTTTTAAAAGAATGTTACGTGATATTTTTAGTAACAACCAAAGATATACTAAATATCGCAAGTTTTGTAAAGACGCAAATACTAAATGTTTAGGTCCGAATTGGGACGTACCAACACGATGGAATTCCACATGTAACATGTTTGAAAAGGCTATTGAACAAAAAGAAAGTTTAATAGCCTTTCATAATAGTTTGGTAAGTCGGGGAAAGGCAAATTCTACCATCCATCGGGTTGGGCCATCATCGAAGAAGTAACAAAAATGCTTCAAGTATGTCCAATGTAGCAAGTATATCATTCTGTCTTAGGTTGGACACAAATGAATTCCATTTCTCAGGCAAACCATCTACAAAGCTTGAAACTTTATCTTCCATAAACTTTCCGCTGCATCTCTGTAAAGTCACCAACTTATATGAGTTGGTGAAAAGGTCCATGCTTTTGGTAACTGTACATTGAGGTCTTGTGTCTGTAAACTTTCAACTTCATATACTTTATCCTTTTTGTAATTGATAAGGATGTGAGTTGTTACACCATGAGTGTGCAGCTCACTCATTAGATGGTTGAACCTGTCGATGATGACATCCAAGCTCTCGTTTCCTATAGAAGAGAAGTTATCGAACTCCTTCTTGAGAGCCTTTGCCTTTAGTGCCTTTAGTGCCTTTAACACTGCATTTCCATCACACCTCTTCTCTAATGCCTCCACAACTTTTTGGCCTACTTGTTCTCAGAAATATGGTGGAAGATGTCTTTCGGGATTGACTGAGTCAGCAGAGCACAGACTTTCTTCTCAGCATTAAAGAGTATCTTCTAAGCCTCGCTCATTCCACCTAATGTTAACTTTACTCCATTTGCGCTTACTGGTATCGTGTAACCAATCTCTATAGAAGTCCAGAGGTTAGGATCCACTCCATTTAGGTAAATCTCCAACCGTTGTTTCCATTATGGATAGTCATCCAACGTTATAAGCTTCGGCGGTTTATTATGATTTCCTATTTCATTTTCCAGAAGCAGAAGGTTCTGGATGCGTGAGTCCTTCCTAGTAGTAAATGCTGAAACTGATCTTCCATTTGTATGAACTTCGTACTTTGAGAACAGGGCAACTTCAATCATGCGAATGGACACTGTGTATGGATCACTCGTGCGAATGAAGAGTGCGATTGGATTCAGTCGTGCGTACGGACAAAGCGAATGGACTCAGCCAACTAAAGGTGTTCAGTCATGCGGATGAAGGATACGACTGAGTTCAGTCATGCGGATGGAGTGTGCGAATGAGTTCAATCGTATGAATGAGCTATTCGTGCGACTGAAGGCTACTGTGTTTGTAGAAATCGAATTTTTGGCACTTAGACACGAATATCGATTTACCCAGAAACCCTAATCTGCCGTATGATGAAAACCTTCAACTTTAATGCCTGGAAACGTCGAAAAACACCTGTGGACTGAAAAAGATGACTCTTTTGAGTTAAAACGTGAGTTTTAGCACAATTCTATTGAATCAAATGCAAAATCAAGAGCCAAAGCTCTTATACCACTTCTTAGGACTGTGTACGTACGGAATACTAACAGATTCTACATTTGTACCGAATCAAATAGTGTGGATTCCTATTTGATTGGCGATCCAATCAGTGAGAACAATTACTGGTTGATATATAATTGAAACTAAACGTTATGACAAATAGAGATCGATTAGGAATAATCTATGAACTTTGATAGGCAGCGTAGGACGTTCTGGATGGCTAGGGTTTGTAACAGTATCAAGTGTTTTGAATTCTTTTTTTCCTCGAATTAAGTGGATTTATAGGTTAGAGGTTTCCAGACGTGCGACTGAACCAGTCTCCTAGTTCAGTCGTGCGACTGGTCCATAAGCATGATGTATTCATGCGTATGGTCCATGAGTATGGGCCATTAGCATGAATACTCATTCGTCTATGTTGAACACATTACTCAATCATTATTTAACTTATAATTGTGTACAACAACCTCAAACCTATATAGTAAGTTCATTATATTTTAACACTATAATAATATGAAATATTAAACATTATAAACATCAACCACACATCATATTTCATTGAACCCATTCATTACATATGTGTAAGACATGAAAAACGTTTACATTAAGCTCATAAACTAGGTACACATGTATCTACACTTTTGCACATAACGCACCAACAACATTAGTCATTGCTTGATTGCGCTTAATAGTTATTCCATGTGGTTTGCTCATTTTTATGGTCATCCGCACACATTTGTGGTGTTTTTTTTGCTCGTCACCCCTTATTGAAAATGCGTTGATTGTGTTAACCATGGATTAGATGAAAACACAGCATGTTGAACAAATTAGTTTTAATTTGATTCACCAATGCAAGTTGAACAAATTAGTTTTCATTTGATTCACCAATGAAGTCTACTCATCTATTGTGATGAATCTACCAACACATCATATAAAAAGCTAGCAACCCCTAGGCCTACTTTCTCTATGTTACCTCAGTAGTAGACTAGTTTACTATCATTTTTCCTTTATTTTGCTTAGACTTCTCAGACTTGTAATTTTAGTATAGCATTTTGATAAGTTAAATCCTTTTGATGTCCCAAACAATTAGTTCCCTGTGTACTATCATTTTCTATAATTTTTGAATCAATATCATAGATTTGACTTCTTTGCTTTCAGCTTATATGCCCACCCCTCTTTTTAAGTAATTTAAATACTGAAACTAAACTATTCTCCCCCTAAAATTCTAAAACCGAAAATGTTTTTGTGTTTTTGGATTTGAAAGACAGGAAAATAAAATAAAAAATAAGAAAAATTTGTTGGACTAAGAACTTGATTCTTCTAGAATCACAACACTTTTCACCAAAAAGGATAAAGTACATGAAGTAGAAAGTTTACAAACTCAAGACCTCAATGTACAGTTACCAAAAACATGGACCTTTTCACCAACTCATGTAAGTTGGTGACTTTACAGAGATGCAACGGAAAAGTGTCAAGCTTTATGGAATAGTACATCAGATAAAGCATGTTACTAAAAGTCTTCGGAAGAAATCTGTCTTCAAGAGTTGAGGCTTGGGAAGACTTTGTCTCTGAAGCTTCGGAAGACTTCATCTTTGGCTTTGGAAGATATTAGTCTTGGCTTCGGAAGATTTCACACTTAGAATATTCTTGTTGTATGTGTGAAACTTCCGAAGCATTCTTCTTCAATACTTATGTAGCATGCATGCAGAAAGACTTTGGTTTTTTCAGCCTCTATGCATATTCTCTACAAACTCCGCCTAGGCTGATGCTACCAAAACTTTTGAAGACTTCAGATATCAACAGTCCTTATCAGGATGATAACCAACCCTTTCTTCATGAGATGATCAGGATCATTCAGACTGTCAAAATGTCTTCTCATGTCAAAGAGATCTTGCAGAGGCAACTGAAACATGTCTTGCCAAGTGTAGACATTCTCATTGCCATGATCTCTGATGACATGCCACCTTTCTGGATTTGTAGTGTATGTCTAGGACTGGATGGGTCTTTCTGATGCAAGAGGAGCTATTGGAATAGGAGATGATGGAGCATCCTCTGGCTGCACATCCTCAGAATGTTCTGACTCATCATGAGGTTTGGAAAAGGATGCAGTCTTCTTTTTCTTCTTTGGCTTTGGTTTAGAAGACATCATTTTCTTTCTCTTTACAAATTTTAACTGAGAAGACTGGCCTGCAGTACCTGATTGATCTTCATGTCTTTCTTAGTTGGGTCTTCAACTCTCACAGGTTCAGATTGAGAGTGAGTCTGACCCTGCTGTGGATCAGAAGATGAAGCTGTTGAGATTCAGCAGGAGGTCCAGGTTGTGATGTCTCTGGTTGTTCAACCTTAACCTCCACTTCAGGTGGGGCTTGACTTGGAGGGGAATGTAATTCAACCAGCACTCCACTCTTGATCTTCTGCTTGATCACCTTGATATGCTCATCCATAGTGTATAGAGACATGGGGTCAAGTCTCCTTCTAGAGAATCCATACAGCTTCAAGAAACTCATCATCCTCTGCCTGTCAGCAGATTTCTTCATGCTTTTGTGAATGATGGCTCTTGACTTAGTAGCTTCTTCCCTCAGCTTGTCTTTCTTTCTCTGACTATCTCAAGTTCAAGTTGTTTGAGATACTGAAACTCAACATAGTCATAAGACAGGGGAAGAAGTGCTTCTGCCTGGTAGAGGCCTGTGGCACTCAGGTAGTTGATCATCTTGATCCTTTCTTCTCTTTATCTACCTGAGGTTCTTGTTGAACCACATCCTCTTGTCAGGACTTTCTTGAACTGTGGAGAGGGTAGGCACATGCTTGTGCAATCTTTTCTTTCTTCTTTCTTCTTTCTTCTTTCTTCTTTGATTTATATTAGAAGCTCTGCATCTTCAGCCTCCTTCTTCTCCCTTGACCTTTCCAGGTCAACCAGTTCATTAACTCCTCCAAGGGGAGAGAGATGACACTATCTATGTCATAGTTCCTTGTCTGCAGATAGTTTATCTTGACTACACGTAACTCATCATTCTGAGTATCTAGTCTGGGGGCAGCCCTGATTGCAGTCTCCATGAGTCTTGCAGACCCAAAAGAGGAACCTTCTCCCCACAGCTTCCATTTCCTCTCTCACTTCCTCAATCTCCTCAGATGTCATCTTTCTTTTCCTTTGTCAATCACAAACCTTTGTGACTCAGGGTGGAGAGAGTTTTGGCCTTCATTACTTGATGGCTTCTGAGCTCTAGCCAGAGAGAGGTTGAGAAGCACCTTCACTAGAAGGTGTCTCAAAAAGGGCATTGATGTCTGCAACAGTTGTTGGTGATAAGACTGGGCTCTTAGGTTCTGTCACTAGGCCTTCAGTCAAGGTTTCCCCTGTGAAGCTAATCTTAGGGTCTGCCTCAACATCCAGTTGATCAATGACATTGCATGATTGCCATAGTCTTCTTCTTAGGCTGAACTCTGCAGTGATCCTATCATGGATTCTTTGTGCCAACTTGTCAGCTTGTCGTGATTGGCTTGGATTGACAAGTGGCATGTTGACTAAATCCAGACCTTTATAGAAGTTCAAGGTCTGAAAGTTGAAAATCTCCTGTTGCCCTTGAACTCTTATGATGATTAGGGCTTTCCTGTTGTTGTCATACCTCCACCCAATGATGTGATTAGAAGATGGTGGAGATGGCATAGCCCTTGGTATCCTATCCTCAAACAGACTCTGTATGAAGGAGTCTGTGTAGTCCACATCAATGTGAATTTGAGGAGGTTGCTGAGAGTGCACAATTGCAAGTGAGGATGGTGAGTCCTCAGTGTCCATTTTCTCTGAAGAACTCCCAGGTTATGTAGCTTTAATGACTTTCTCCCCCTTTTTGGTAGCATCACCCACTTACATAGGTAAGCCAGGAGTTAGGTCAATCACATTCACAAGTTCTTGTGTTCCTGGTTGAGCTTTTCTTAAAGGTCTCCCAGATAGTTTTTCCTTAAGATATGAAATCTCAAGTTGTTGATCATTGACCCTGTTATGCAAGGTATTCACTTGAGATTCAAGGTGACTAACCTTGGAGACTAAATAGGTGCATGTTTTAGATAGTTTGTGCACCTTTAGTCTTAAATTCCCCTCATCTTCATAAGAAGAATCATTGGGGGATGAGATGATTGGACCAAAGTCCTCTCTCTGACCACCAGCTTTAGGTTCTTGGCTGCTGGATTTCCTCTGCTCACTGTCAGTCTCAGTTGAGATGACAGTGAGCTGAGTTGCCATGGTTGAGGTTTTAATGATATAATCACTTTCAAAAGTGAGAGCCTCTTCCATATGGACATCCTGAACAGGTTTAGAAGTGTCCACCTCAGCAATAGGTGACTGATGGGGGCTAGAAGTAGGAGCCTCAGAAGCACTCATCTCTCTTCGAGTAGGGGAAAAGAAGAGGGAATCATGGTACTCATTGAAACCTAGATCTTCATCAGTGTAGAAATCAAGGTTGGGGATTGGTTGGTTGAGATCTAAAGGCTGGGGATGGTAACTGTCCCCTGAAGGTTGATCACTTAAGTGTTAAGACTCAGAGTGATGGATTAAGGAAGTTTGGCTTATGAGCTCATCAGGCTGAGCATGAGGAACCTCAGCATTGATCCTTGAAGAGATAGGAGTGGTCTGCTCCTTAGGAGAAGCGGGAGCTCTAGTTTCCACTTCCTCCTGTATGGGTGAGTGTATGGGGGCCTCCACAGACTGAATATTCTGAGTAGGGGTTCGATTGGATTTTCTTTGGTAGGTGATGGTAATTTGTGGCTGTGTAGGTGGTTGGGAAGTAGTAGGTATGGGTTCAACACTAGCTGGTGCTGCTAGGTTGTCACCTTGAGCAATAAGCTCTAACATTTTTGGGACCATGGCTGTTTCCACCCCTAAAAAGCCAACAGTGGGCTTTCTCAATATTTTAAAGATGTCGGGCTTCATCTGTCCTAGTTTAAGAATGTTACCTGTTCCTCTTAACTGTGAGCCCAGTTCACAGTTAATAATGTACTAAACATATCTAGGAAACATGTAATATTTTAAGGAATCTAAGTTTGCAAGTAAGTTAGTATAAACAAGTTGAGAATACCTGAACTTGATCCCCTGAATCATTCCATGGATAATGAAGGAGAGATCCTCAGGAACTTAGTCCCATCCACCATGCTTGTTTGATAAGCTATGGATGACCACATGGAGCAAGAATCTCCACTGGGATAAGACCTTCCCTTTCCTGAAGGTCTTAACAGAGTAATCTCCCTCATACCCCATCTGCGCAAAAGAATGATTAACAGCTTCTTTTGGGAAGAACACCTCACCTTCTTCATAAAGTGGAGGATCAATGGTTAGGGAGGTGAAGTAGTTGGACAAAGCTAAGAAACGACAAACCTCTGAGAAATGAGGATCTTTCTCAGAGCTTAACAGAGGAACCTGGTGTGTTGCCTATGGAGCTACATGGTAAAGTTTGGGTCATTTCTATGAATGGGGTGGCCATTGTGAGGTAGCTTAAGGATGAAGAAAGAAGAAGAAAGAAATTTCAGAGAGAAATTTGAGGTTTTAGGTTTAGAGGAAGAAGCAGATGATAAAAAGAGGGGGAAACCGTTGGGTTTATATGTGAAAAGGATTTCAGATAAAAGTTAATGAAAGTGGATAAACTGTGAAATCTGGATGTCGGTCCCACCTCTGAAAAAGTAGTTTACTTTTGCTCAAAAAGTAGTTTTCTTGGAAGTCAAAAAGCTACCGAAGGTAAATTATATTTGGAAGTTTTAATAAAAAAGCTTCCGAAGGTAAAATGACTTCGGAAGAATTTCTTGACAGTTTTGAGAATTTTTCTTTGGAAGAGAAATTAAGACTTGAATGCTTTGTGTATAAAGAATAAAGCTTCCGAGAGTTAATTTTGCTTCGGAAGAAGAAGGTCCTTGAAAACATATAAGTGTCTTAGACAATCATTTAAGCTTGGGAAGATACATTAGAAATCTCTTCCGAAGGTAAAATTTCTTAGTCAGTTATTTGTTTTGAAGGCATGATTTTCTTCTAAAGTTAATACCAAAACTTCTGAAGGATCAAAATTTTCATAAATCTAAGGAAAGTCTTCAAAAGGATTTCCATCCAAAGAAAACAAGAGCTTATGAAAGTGATGAACTAGACAACTTAGGACACACATGTTTTAAGAAATAAAAGAATTAGTTTTAAGAAAAACCTACTCAAAGTTGATCATCCCAATAGCTGATACAAGATATTTAAATCTCTGTTCATCAAAGGCCTTTGTGAACAAATCAGCATATTGTTCATTTGTGTGAACTTTGATTAGTTTAATTAATCCCTTTTCATAATTATCTCTTATTAGATGATACCTGATATTGATGTGTTTGGTCCTTGAGTGCTGCATAGGATTCTCTGTGATAGAGATAGCACTATTGTTGTCTATGTGAATGCGAGTCTCCTTAAAGTTGAATCCATAGTCCAGCATCTGATTCTGAATCCAACGCACTTGAGCACAACAGCTTGCAACAGCAATGTATTTAGCTTCGGTAGTTGACGCAAAGACAGAGGATTGTTTCTTGCATTGCCATGAGACAACCCTTCCACCAAAAAACTAACATCCCGCAGATGTAGACTTTGCAGTCATGTTGCAACCACCATAATCACTATCTGTATAAGCATACAGATTGAAATCAGGATTTTTAGGATACCATAAACCAAGTGTTGAAGCACCTCTAAGGTATCTTAGAATCCTTTTGATTGTGATAAGATGAGACATCTTAGGGTTGGCTTGATATCTTGCACAGATGTAGGTGGTAAACATAATATCAGGCCTGCTCCAGTAAGATACATAAGAAACCCAATCATAGCCCTGTATAAGTGTTCATCTACACACTCGCCCTCAAGAATAGGTCCAAGGGAGTGGTTTCTGGCTATGGGTGTCTTAGCAATCTTACAATCAGTCACGTTGAACCTCTTGAGTATGTCCTGAACATACTTTGACTGACTAATGAAGATGCCATCTTCATTTTGCTTCATTTGAATTCCCAGAAAGAAATTGAGTTCCCCTATGGCACTCATTTCAAATCTATCTTTCATCAGCTTCTCAAAGTCTTTGTAGAGCTTTGGATTAGTTGAACCAAAGATGATGTCATCCACATATACTTGAACTGGGAATATGTCATTTCCCTGTCCTTTAATGAAGAGAGTTCCATCTATAGTACCTCTCCTGTATCCATGTTTGCAACGATACTCAGATAGTGTCTCATACCACTCCCGGGTGCCTAATGCAGCCCATAAAGAGCTTTGTCAAGCTTGCAGACATAATCAGGATGATCAGGATCTACAAAACCAGGTGGTTGTTTGACATAAACTCCTCATCAATCACTCCATAATAAAAGCACACTTCACATCAAGTTGAAAGACCTTGAAGTTCTTGGATGTAGCAATTGCCAGGAATATCCTAATAGCTTCCAGTCTTGCTATAGGAGCAAAGACATCAGTGTAATCAATCCCTTCTTCTTGTGTGTACCCTTGAACAACTAGTCTAGCCTTGTTCTTGATGATAATGCCACTATCATCCTTCTTGTTCCTAAACACCCATTTGGTTCCAATGGTAGTCTTCCTATGAGGAAGAGGACAAAGGTTCCAAACTTTCTACCTTTTGAATTGAAGCAGCTCCTGTTGCATTGCTTCAACCCAACTTCCATCCTTTAGAGCCTCATCAACTTTCTTTGGCTCTATCTAGGATAAGAAACAAGAGTGAAGACAAACATTTGCTTCATGGGTTTGTCTTCTTGTTCTTACCCTTGTGACAACATCTCCAATGATGTTTGTGGTGGGGTGGGACTTGTGGATCCTTAGCTGAGGGATCATAGCAAGTTGCTGAGAAAGATCTAAATTACAAAAATTTAGATCTGGCATAGATGTTTCACCCACCATATTAGCACACTTATCAAGAGAGACTTGATCCAAGGAGTGTGTGACATCATTGATGTTGTCATCTATGGAGTGGTTATCAGCATCAAGAAAGTCTTGATCATTGTCACCACTACCATCATTGTCTTCTGCAATTGAAGCATCTTTATCTAGTTATGGAGCCTCTGAGCTAGAATTTGAAGGCATACCAGATGTATAAGTTGAGTTTGTCATTGTAGTGCTGATAGAAACCTCATTTGCAAAAGTAGTTCTAACTGGAGCTAAAGATGTGTTACTTAAAGGACTTCTTAGCTCAAATCTTGGATCAGGATCACCTGTGTTTAAATTTTTGCAAATCCTGAAACAGTATCACTAGGTTTGTTAAAATAGTTGGTAACCAAATCAAGATCAAAGAGCCAATCAGGACCAGTACCAGCCACACAGGTTGTGTGTTCATTGAAAGTCACATTGGCTGACTCCTCAACAATTCTAGTTCTAAGATTGTATACTCTGTAAGCCTTAGCTTGGGAAGATTATCCAATGAAGTGTCCATCATCTGATTTCTTAGCAAATTTGGTAATATGATCCTTGGTATTCAAGATGGTGCGAGGACATCCAAATGACCTAAGAAAACCAATGAAAGGTTTCCTCTTGTGCGAAAGTTCATAAGGAGTCTTGCCATGAGTCTTAACCACTAAAACTTTGTTTTGCACATAGCAGGCAGTGTTGACTGCCTGTGCCGAGAAGGTGATGGGCAGCTTAGAGTCAGACAACATGGTTCTTGCAGCTTCAATCAGTGTCTTGTTTCTCCTCTCAGCAACACCATTTTGCCAAGGAGTCCTTGGAGCACTGTATTGTCTTGAAATACCTTTTTCATCACAGAATGCATCAAGGATTTAGTTCTTGAATTCAGTTCCCTGATCACATCTTATGATTTTGACCTTGTGATCAAATTGATTCTCAATCTTCAAGCTGAAATTTTTCAGAATCTCAGGAGTCTCATCCTTTGGTCTAAGGAAGAAGACCCAAGTGAATCTTGTAAAGTCATCTGTGATCACTAAACAGTATGAGGTCCTTCCTAGAATCATTACACTGGTGGGGCCAAAGAGATCAATAACAAGTGTAGGGGTGTAGTGATGATGTTCCTTTCCTTAGGCTTATGAGATACCTTATGTTGCCTCCCTTTCAGGCATGCAACACAGTGGTCATCACTTGTAAACTCTTTCGTTGGCATTCCAGTTACCAATTCATTTTTAATCAGTTTATTCATGTTTTTAAAGTTTACATGGCACATTCTTTTATGACATAGGAAAGACTCGTCACTATTGGCTTTAGACAGAAAGCATGAAACTTCTCTAGAGGGAGATGTTTCTTTCAAATCCATCTTGTACATATTCCCTTTCCTGGGGGCTCTAAGCAGAATATGCTCATGAGGAATGACCACCCCCGGCTTGAGAACAATGCACTCATGCTTAGTAAAGAGCATGTTATGACTCGGATCACAAAATTGGGATACACTCAGAAGATTGTACCCAAGCTCCTTGACAAAGTTTACCTTTTCGATACTGAGCTTACCATTTGTGACCTCGCCCCTTCCTAAAATGTAACCACCTTCATCTCCTCCAAAAGCAACTAGCCCTCCATCAATCCTTTCAAAGTTCTGGAGTAGTGACCTATTGCCTGTCATGTGCTTGGAACAGCCACTGTTAATGATCCAGATAGTTTTGTTTGTCTTTAGCTGTCCCTGCACAAAGAAAATGATTAGTTACATTTGGAAACCCAAGCCTTACTTGTCTTGGGCACATTTAGAGAAACAGAAGGTAATGCAATAGTAATAGATCCTATGGTTGTGCTAGGAGGATCTTGAGCTATTGTTGATGGAGAATTCGCAGTCACTTGGTCTTTCTTAGACTTCCATACCACCTTTGGAGTCTTGGACTTGACCTTCAATACTTCGGAAGCTTTTGATACTTTGGAAGTTTTGATGACTGAGCCTTCGGAAGAACCTGCGGACACTGCAGCAAACTTTAGTGCTTCGGAAGTATTCCTTCCTTCCGAGACCAATTTTTCTTCCGAAAGCAATTTTCCACTTGCCTTCTTTTTAGATTTGGAGCTTTCGATTGGTCATGTGAAGAGTACCTTTAGGATTATATGGACAATCCTTAGCAAGATTAGCAGTACTTTCACACATGACACACTCAATTTTCTTCTTCCTAAGAGCCTTCTACTGGGAACAAGACTGACTTTGGTCACATCCCCTCTCTACCCTTATCTTTGTAGATGCTAAGATAGTCCTTTTGGCTGGGAACTATTCTTGGAGTTTGATGGTCCAGGCTGTGCAGCAGTGGTACACAGCAGATCAGTCTTCTTCTTGGTACTGAGTTAATTTGAACGAGAACCAGAACTCTTAGCAAAAGAGTTTAGGTTGATGTCTTCAGTCTTTGCTACTTCAAATCTTACAGAGATAAACACTTGTTTCTGCTTGAAGTCAAAAGTAGCCTTGATCTCTTGAGCCATCCTTGCTTTCCTCTTGCTCTTCCTGATCAAATTCTTTCTCATTGACTTGGTCATCACAGTCTTTTTCTTCTCCTCAGAAGGATAGTGGCCCTTCTTAGAATCCTCCTCTTCACTCTTCTCAGAGGAATTCTTCACTATCACTTCTTCAACCTCTTCAATCAAAGGATCTATGAGAGGAAGCTCATCTTCACAAGTTCCACACCTAGGTGATCTTACAGACAAGATTGGGTGTGGAGGAGCTATCTCATTTGATCCTAGTGCCTACTTGTTTTGATAGAACACTTTGTTGTGCAGGGATGAGGATATCATGTTCTTGAAGGTCTCTTCTTCAAGAACACACTTGTCTGCCTTGGCCTTGCTAATCACGAGCTCAGCCTGGCACTCAATCAGCTTGGTTATGAGATCCTTGATCTGAGTCTTAAAATCTGTATGCTTATGTTTTAGAACTGAAATTGTTTTTTCTAAGTCCTTAATCTTTAGTTTATAATCATTTTCGAACTTTCCACTAGTTGCATTGCTTGGAAACTTCCTTCCCGTCTACTCATAGAACTTCTTGGCTCTGTGAGTGAGAAGACCCATTTGCTGGACTATCTCCAAGTACTCCAGATCATCTAGATGGATACAGTCTAGGTCTTCAAGGGTGAAAAGAAAGCTGCCACAACTTTCATCAGAAGACACAAAGGCTTGAGAAGAACTTGTCCCTTGGAATGGGCTTCCTTGGGTGTAGTTCTCTCTTGGTGTCTCTGTGAAGGTGTTGAAAGGACCCTTAGGTGAGTTGTCAGGATAGCATATGAGATGATGTTGGGGTTTTATGCTATCCCTTTCAACCACATGCAGGGCTGAACCCATTTGATTGTTGGAGTTGCCAGATGAACCTTGCATGTTCATCTCCATCTGGTAGCCACTTAGAATCCCATATAACTCTGTCAGAGTAAGAGTTTTTAGATTCTCAGTCCTCTTGATCACCACATAGTAGTGTTTCCACTGCCTAGGAAGTGAGGATATGAACTTCTTTACAATGTCTGTATTCTCAAGAGGAACTCCTCCATCCACAAGGGTATCCACAATCTCAACATACCTAAAGTATTGCTGAGTCAAGGTTTCACCTGTTTTAAAGGTGAAGTTTTCAAACTGCTGCTTTAGGAGATCTTTCTTGTTCTCCTTGGCTTCAGAAGAACCCTCATACATCAGTTTCAGTGCATCCCACAACTTGTTTTGCACTTCTTGAAACATCTGTATACAGAGTTTCGAAGGGCTGTTTGAAGGGTTGTCATGGCTTTTCTATCAATCTCTACTCTCTTCCTATCATCATCAGAGTAGTTTTCCACATCCTTAGGGATCATACCAGCACCAGTAGCAGAAAGAGTGCTAGGTATGAAAGGTCCATTTTTAACAGACTCCCACATTCTTGAGTCCAGAGACCTGATGAAACCTTCCATTCTTAGACATGAGTTATCAAAGTCATCAAGAGTTATCAGTGGGGACTTGTTCATGGTTCTAGTTTCCATATCAGTCTTGGAAATGGTTGCCATTTGAAAAGTTTAGTATTTGTGTGTGTGAGGGATCTTAAGATGGTGAGATCTTATATCAAGAGCCTGGAATGCTCTGATACCAAATGCAGGACCAGTGAAGGGGGGTTCACTTACAACACAACAACACAAAGAGGAGATTAACTTAAACTTAAAGAAACAGTGAACTGGATTAACCACAATAAAGACACTAGGAACACAAGTAATGTAAGAGACAAAACACAAGTATATGGTTTTCAAGAATGCAATATATTGCTTTCTCTATGTTCTATTACAATTGTTACAAAGCATATCCATACGGTTACAAGAACATGAGATACTTATACTACATCCTACAACCAGCCATACTATAAAAGCCAGTTG
Source organism: Flaveria trinervia (assembly GCA_025506515.1). Lineage (NCBI taxonomy): Eukaryota > Viridiplantae > Streptophyta > Magnoliopsida > Asterales > Asteraceae > Flaveria > Flaveria trinervia. The sequence continues at coordinate 31,303,004 of CM046441.1, forward strand.
GATACAATTAACTAGACTTAAAACAAAATCAATTGTAGAGTCAAAAAGGCAGATTGCCTTTTGAATTTATGACTATGACATGCCATAGCTCACATCCTTATCAATTACAAAAAGGATAAAGTACATGAAGTAGAAAGTTTACTGATTCAAGACCTCAATGTATAGTTACCAAAAGCATGGACCTTTTCACCAACTCATGTAAGTTGGTGACTTTACAGAGATGCAGCAGAAAGGTGTCCAGCTTTATGGAATAGTACATCAGATAAAGCATGTTACTAAAAGTCTTCGGAAGAAATCTATCTTCAAGAGTTGAGGCTTGGGAAGACTTTGTCTCTGATGCTTCGGAAGACTTCATCTTTGGCTTCGGAAGATATTGGTCTTGGCTTCGAAAGATTTCACACTTAGAATATTATTGTTTTATGTGTGAAACTTCCAAAGCATTCTTCTTTAGTACTTCTGTAGCATGCATGCAGAAAATCTTTGGTTGCTTCATCCCCTATGCATATTCTCTACATTTCTTTTTCACGCCATTGACCTCCAAAAGATATAAAAACCGAGGTTTGTCAAAAAAATTGGTGTAGAGGTTGGCGCGTTGAAAATCCGTATTAATTTTAAGAACACCGATTATTGATTTTCAAAACAGTCACTTATAAAGTGATATTTAATACCGATGTGTTTAGTTTTGGGTGTTGGACCGGATTTTTAGTGACAGGTATTGCAGCAGAATTATCAACAAAGATAGGGGTGTTAGAAAATTTCAAACCGTAGTCTCGCATTAACTGTTGAATCTAAATGATTTGTGAACAGCAACTTGCAGCAACAACATATTCAGCTTCACATGTTGATAGAGCAACAAATGTTTGCTTCCTAATCTTCCAGGTGACTAATCGTCTTCCAAAGAACTAACATCCCGTTGATGTTGACTTGTAATTCATCTTGCAACCACCATAGTCAGAGTCACTATACACTGTAAGCTCAAAGTTGACTGGGTGGTGAGATTAAGATTCTCACTAGGATTGAATATAGTGATCAAGTCAATGATTGAATGCCGGAAACAAACAATCAATAAACATTTAATGCAAGAATATACTCATAAATACTTTGTATATATTGATGAAGGTGGTTGGTTACAATAAATGCTAGGGTTTCAGCAAGAACAATAATAATGCACCTTGAGAATGTGTAATACAAAATATTCTGATTGTCTATCAATAGTCACCTCATGTACGAGGTATTCTATTCTATTTATAGGCTAACAAGATGCCTTTTTACAAAATGACTAAACTAACCCTGACCTATACATCAGAACTAGTCTAAGTCTTCATCAGCATTTCTTCTATTCATCCGCATTGACAAATGTGGATGAGTTGTTCTTGATCAGCATTTCTTCACTTGTCATCCACATTAGTAGTTGGTCATCCGCATTGGGTGATGCGGATGAAAAAATACTTATGCGCATTTGTTGGTGGTCATCCGCATTTGCAAATGCAGATGAACAAGTCTTGTCCTCGTATCTTTTTTACTATCCACATTTGTTAATGCGGAAGAACAAACACTTGTTTGAATTTGTTCTATGTCTTCCGCGTTTACAAATGCGGTTAGTCAATACTTGTTCTTCTTCTGCAGATTCTTCTTTCATATTAGTTCTTGGACTTAGGGAGTTTCTAGCAGAACAACTCACAACTCACCAATTGAATTGGCATGTATGATCCTTTCAGGGTCTGACAAAAGTCATCATCATTCGGATACCACGACCCGAGTGTTGGAGTACCCTTCAGATAACGAAAGATCCTTTTTACCCCAATTAGATGATTCACTTTTGGTTTAGCCTGATATCTGGAATAGAGACACGTGGCATACATAATATCAGGACGAGAGGCTGTGAGGTACATCAGAGATCCGATCATTCCTCAGTACATAGTGGCATCTACCAGATCACCATTTTCGTCGGATGCCACATCGTGGTTTGTGGCAAGTGGAGTCCCAGCAACCATTGCATTCTCCATGTCGAACCGACTAAGGATATCTCCTACATATTTGGACTAATGTAGGAAGATTCCATTTGGTGTCTAATCCACCTATAATCCAAGAAAGAACTTCATCTCTCCCATGGCACTCATCTCAAACTCAGCTTTCATCACGGATTCGTATTCTTTATACATTGCTTCATTTTTTGAACCGAAGATTATGTCATCCACATATATCTGTACCAGAAGTAAATCACCATCTTTCTCTTTGATGAACAACGTGCAGTCAATAAACCCTCTATGAAAACCATGTTTCATCAAATGAGTAGAGAGTTTCTCATATTAGGCTCGAGGGGCTTAATGAAGCCCGTAAAGGGCCTTGTCCAGTTTATAAACTCTATCCCGATGATAAGGATCCTCAAATCCTTCGGGTTGACTGACGTACACCATTTCACGGATTTCACCATGAAGGAATGCACTTTTCACACCCAATTGATAAACTTTGATCTTCATGTAAAATGGATAGGCTAAGAAGATACGAATTGCTTCCATCCTTGCCACTGGTGCAAACACTTCATTGTAGTTAATACCTTCGACTTGTCTAAACCCTTGAACGACAAGCCAAGCCTTGTTTCTGATTATAACCCCTTGGTCATCTTTCTTACACTTAAGAACCCATTTAGTCCCAATCACCTTTGCACCTTTTGGTCAGTCCACAAGAGTCCATACTCCTAACTTCTTGAACTGAAGGATTTCTTCTTGCATAGCACTAACCCATGCCTCGTCATTTAAAGCTTCACTTACATATTTTGGCTCAAATTGAGACATAAAACATCGATAAGCACCATCGTGTAGATATCCTTTTTCCATGACTGCGGCATAATCAGCTGAGTATAGCTGATTTCGTGTCTGAACTCCCGATAGAATATCCCCGATGATATTATCCAGGGGATGATGCACATTAACTTGAGTTCCAAGTGTGATGGGAACAACTACCTCATTATTCAGACATTGAACCCCAGGTTTAGTTTCTGTGGTTGTTGGAGTATGGGGTTCAGAAGTTCCAGTGGCATCAAGATCAGATGCTTGTGTACTTTCGGTAGTGGGAACCTATTCCTCCTGGTCCAAATTTGTAGTCTCAACTACTTCATCATCAGAGGAAGAGTCACTTACCTCAATCTCTCCCCCTGGAGGGCTAGAAGTATCATCTAATGGAACCGATGATGTCAAGTCTAGTGTAGGAGTATTCAGAACATTGTACATCATTCGAGCAGGTAACATATCATCATGAGAGAAGGAGGTAGATTGAAGGACTTGAAAAATCCATCATAGTCAAAGAAAAAGAAAGGTCCTTTGCCATTAGAGGGGTGGTGTATCATTGGACATCAACATTGCACCACACTTCTACCTGACCTATTGAGTTGTTATAAACTCTCTTGTCTGGTATACTATATCCAAGAAAGATACCTTCTTCTGCCTTCTCATAAACTTCCCAGTTTGAATTTTCTTTAATAGCATGCACGGTGCTCCAAATGGTTCTAGATACTCCGAGTTGGGTTTACGTAGCTAGAGCAATTCATAACACGTTTTTCCATGACGTTTGACCACTAAGACTCGATTGAGAGTGTAGCATGCATTAGCCACTGCCTCGTTCCAAAATTGAATAGGTAGTTTAGAGTCGGCTAACATTGTCCTTGCTGTCTCTATCAAGCTCCAATTCTTTCTTTCACCAACCCCATTCATCTGTGGAGTGTAGGCAGAAGTAAATTGATGAACAATTCCTTTCTCTCGACAAAATTCCTCCATCCACTAATTCTTGAACTCTATTCCAATGATCGAATCTTACTTACTTTCAGCTTGTAGACTGATTCCAATGTAGTGACTAGATGCTTGAATGATTCAAATGTCTTTGACTTGGCTTTCAGAAACATGACCTAAGAGAATCTTGAGTAATCATCAGTTACTACAAAGCAGTACCAATCTCCAGCAATGCTCTTTATGCTAACTGGGCCAAACAGATTCATGTGTAGAAGCTCGAGAGGAATGTCGATAGAATAAACTTTCTTTGCTTTGTGAGACTTCTTGGTCTGTTTCCCTTTCTTACATGCTACACAGAAATCTAGGAGCTGGAAATTCTTGACTGTAACTCCATTCACCAAATCATTCTGAACCAGATGATTCATATTCCTGGGATTAATGTGTCCTATTCTCCTATGCCAGGAGACTGAATCCCTCTCTGTTGCCTTTGACAAGAAGCGTTGGGCTATAGACTAAGTTGTGGAGGCTTTTGATAGATCCAAGAGATACAGATCGTTATATCTTGAAGCTGAAATTAGAATTTTATCCTTCTTGATAACATACTCCTTCTTCAACATGTAGCATTTATTGTTGTCAAACACAACCTTGAATCCTTTATCACAGATTTGGGAGACAGAAAGAAAGTTTTTTTGCAGTTGCTAAATGTAGTTGACCTTGTCAACTTCACTTTCTCGTTTCCCACTTCACCTTGAGCGGTGATGTAACCTCCTTTATTCCTAGCGAATGATACGTGTCCCCCTTTAATTTGCTTAACATTGAAAAGCAGAGACAAATTCCTGGTCATGTGCCTGGAGGCCCCATTATCAATAATCTAGGTATTAGTGATAGCGCTATAGCGGACACTCTGCACATACAAAAGAATTGATTAGTTTAGGTTTGGGACCCAAGCCTTAACTGGCTTGGGTGTCCCAAAGGTATCACACATCATGAACTCAACCCATTATCCTTCAGAGGATAAGGGCACATCTTTCTTCTTCTTGTTCTCACTAACAGACACATTACTTGTTTTTTTCTTCCATAAACCAGTTTTTGTGTAAGGCCTATTTGTGATAAACAGACGACTGGTTTATGGTTTGAACTTTAGGTTCACTAATAATCTTAGGTGTAACCTTAGGTGACAGATTAGATCTAATTTCAGAAAAACTTGGTTTTTCATCAAAAAGTCCAATTTTCTTTTTAGGTGTCTGATAATAAGGACAATTCAGAAAGATGTGTCCTTGTCTTCCACAACTGTAGCAGGATCTCCCTTTGACAGTTTGAGGAAAGTTTTGATGTGGGGTTGAGTTTGGTCGGGGTTTGAGATATGTCCGATTGGGTTGTTCTCTTCCTTTTTAGGTGTTTCACCTTCTTTAACAAACTTAGTTATTTTCAAATTTTGAACATCTTTCACTTTCATTTTATTAGGATGTTGATGATTAACACTTTTAAGGTTGTTGATCCATATGTACCTAGTTTACGATCTTAATGTAATATGTCTGTCATGTCCTAAATGTAATGAAACGAATGAGTTGAATGAAACATAATATGTGGTTGTTGATCTTAATGTTTAATGTTTCAGTGTATGTTTTAATGTTTATTATTTATTAACGCATATTGAACCAACTATATAGGTTTGAGGTAATTTGAATAGATCTTAGTCAAGTAATGATTGAGAAACATATTCAAACTTAGCCGTATGAAGTTTTCATGCAAATGGACCATGCTAATGGTTCATACGCATGAATACTTCATGCTAATGGACCAGTCGCACGACTGAACTAGGAGACTGGATTAGTTGCATGACAGAGACATACGGATGACTCAGTCGCACGACTGAACCTTCAGTCATGTGATTGACTCAGTCGCATGCTTTAGTCGCACAACTGAACCATGCTAATGGTCCAGTCGTACGATTGACTAACCCTAACCTATAAATACCACTTAATTCGTGAAAAAAACACTTTCAATATTTCGACTCCTACTCGTACCCTAGCCATCCAGAACGTCCAAGAAAGCTGGTCCAAGTTCATAGATCAATTTTGATCGATTCCTATTCATTCTTAACGTTTAGTTTATTCTTATATCGATCGGGTTAATGTTCTCACTGATTGGATCGCCAATCAAATAGGATTCCGCAATATTTGAGTTGGTATACATGTAAATCAGTTAGTACTCCGTCCATAGACGGTCCCTAACAAGTGGTATTAGAGCTTTGGCTCTTGATTTACGTGTGATTCAATCGATTTTGATATAAAAATCATATTTTTCACTCAAAAATGCAATCTTTTTGTGTCAAACAGTGTTTTAGACATCTCCACGTCAAAAAGTTAACGTTTTCCGGCATACGACAATTAGGGTTAGTGAGAAATTCGTTTTTTTTGCGTCAAAGTACCTTAAACCTTCGAATTCTCAAAATTCAGTAGCCTCAATCGCACAACTGAATCCATCCGCATCTCTCATACGCACGATTGGACTCAGTCGTTCATCCATTCGTACTACTGAACTGCCCATTCGCAGTGTTCATCCGCACCTTCCCATTCACATGATTGAGCCATACGCATTTGCTCATTCGCACGTCTGAGCCAACCGCATTGTTTAATCGCACGAAGTTTCCATTTGCACTCCTTCAGTCGCACAAGTACACCAGTTTGTTCTAAAGTTCAAAGTTGATAGTAATGGAGGATCAATCTTTAGCGTTCACCGCATGAAGGGATTCAAGGATCTAGAATCTATTACTTCTGGAAAATGAAGTGGGAAATCATAATAAGCCCCCTAAGCTAAAAACGTTAGATGATTATCCATAATGGAAGCAAAGATACGAGATCTACTTAAATGGAGTAGATCCAAATCTGTGGGAGTCTATAGAGACAGGGTACAGCATGCATGTAGGTGCAGATGGAGTCAAACTTACCTTGGGTGGCATGACTGGTGGCCAAAAGGTGAAATACAATGCTGAGAAGAAAGTATATGCATTGCTAACTCAGTCAATTCCTAAGGACATATTCCATCAATTTTCTAAGAACAAGCAAGTTAAGAAGTTGTGGGATGCATTGGAAAAACAGTATGACGGGAATGTGTCACTAAAAGCTCTAAAGGCAAAAGCATTGAAGAAAGAGTTTGACAACTTCTCGTCAGTGGTTAGGAGAGCTTGGATGACATCATCGATCGGTTCTACCACTTGATGAGTGAGCTGCACACTTATGGAGTAACAAAATCTATAGAAGGCAAAGTGTCGAACTTTGCAGATGGGTTACGAGGGAAGTGGGTTTCCTTTTTCTCCAATCTCAGATAGAATGATATGCTAGCGAAGTTAGATATCAATGATTTCATTCTGAAGCTGAGAGAGGAAGAGTTGAGGATGAAGTACAGGGCCCAAAAGTCTTCATATGATCAGAATCCGGCATTGTACAACTCAACTCCACAAGCCAAAACATCTGGAGCGCCACTTCAAATGGCATTTGTGTCGAGTTCAGCTACCCCAACTCAAGCTACTACTTTAGGATCTGACACACCAGGGTCGTCTTGTACCTAATACATAGCACCTGAAGCCAATGCTATAAAACTGAAGACCGAGAATCTCGGGAATGTGACTATAGAGGTAGCTAAAGAACATATGGATCTCTTAGCATCTGTCGTTCACTCCTATGACGGGCTAGTTGCTAGGAAAATTGGGAACTGCCATCTGGCAGATGAGGACTACAAGCAGGTAGATGAGACAGAGCTGGAGAGAATGGACATCATGTGGGCCTTAGCAAGTGCTACCCGGAGAGCTAAGAAGTTTGTCAAGATGACTGGACAGAACTTGATTGCCACTAAGGACACAACTTTTGGTTTTGACACGACCAAAGTTACCTGCTTCAACTATGGGGAAAAGGGGCACTTCAAACATGAATGTGTGAAGCCCAAGAAGATAGGAAATAGGAATCCATTCTCATCTTTCAACCGTCAGGATAAAGCCACAAGTAGCCCTACTTCATCAAGCAAGGATCCTAAGTCCTTGACCGCTCAGGATGACGAAGGACAAGATTGCAGCTTTCGGTTTGTGTCTCCGGGAGAATCAAACATCGCTAGTGTTGAGGATTTAGATGACGACTCAACAAGCGAAGGTGATATTGTAGTGGAACTCACGATGTCAAATATTGAAGAAACTGCAACTGTGGTTGATCACCTACCTGAGGAAAGGACAAGTTCAACAAGGTCAAAATCACCAGAACCAGAAAAGTCAGACTCTGCCTTGATGGCTGATTCAACCACACCCTCTCAGGTAAGTACTACAGATGAATTATTTAATAATCATGCTTGTGTTGAATGTAATAATTTTGGGAAAGCTTTGATTTGAAATTTGCTAGGTTATTAGATCATAATGATAGCTTAGTAAAGGACTTGCAACTGTGCACAGAAGCAAATAGAGTTTTAAAACAAAATGAACACAGTTATAAAGAAAAGATAGAACTGTTAAATAAACAACGTAGGGAAACTGAAGTTGTAGCTTTTAACCAAGCTAATGACATTAAGTTCTATCTAAACTCCCTAGAAGAAACAAAGAAACAAAAAGCAGTTTTGGAAGTAGAAGTAGATTCATTAAAACAAAAACTGCATAGTTGGACAAGTTCTTCTCACATTGTCCAACACTTAGTGAGAGAACGTAACAACGGGGAGGGATTGGGTTATAAAGTGGTTCCACCACCACATGAGACCTTGTTGAATACCAAAAGCAAACCAATAAATAACAATCCAATCAAGGATCATGTGGTGTCCACTCCTCTTGTAAGTGATCCAAATTCCACATGTAAACCAAATGAATCTAGCACTAAACAAAAGGAGGCAACTTCTAAATCAAAAGGTAAAATGCTTATTTTTAATTTGGATGAACTTTGAAAAGGTTAATATAAAGTCAGGTTCAACCACGTCTAAATCTGAAGCTAAAAAGACCATACATGTTAACCAAACACGTGCATCATGTCCAAGTCTAGGTAAACACAAGGGTAAAGATGTTGAAAGGGTTCAAGCAAATGTGATTAAGAAAAGTAAAACCTCTAAACAATAAGTCTTAGAAACCAAATAGAATAAAGTCACACGTGTGTCACACACTTCTCCATAGAAATAATTACACGAACATGTCGAAAGTATATCTTGCTACAACTGTGGAAAGTATGGACACATCGCGTCTTACTGTCCTTATTATCAAACACCAAGGAAAAGAGTTGAACTTCGTGACACTAAACCTAGCTCTTCAAAAAGGAGATCTATGACTCCACCAAAAAGGGTCAGTGAACCTAAAGTTCAACCCATTAGCCAGTCGTTTGTTTACCACAAACAGGCCTTACACAAAGCTGGCCTATGGAAAGAAAAATTTGTTTCAATGTATGGTAATGAGAACAAGAAGACAAATGATTTTCCCTCACCCTCTATTGGACAATGGGAAGAATTTATGATGTGTGATGCCTCTGGGACACCCAAGCCGGTTAAGGCTTGGGTCCCTAACCTTAACTAAGGTTTTCAATCGAATATGTAGGGTGTTCGCTATATTGCTGAAACAAACACTTGGATTGTAGATAGCAGAGCATCCAGGCACATGACTGGGAACCGGCACTCCTGTCAAACGTCAAACAAATCAAAGGAGGTCATGTTTCTTTTGCTGGAAACAAAGGAGTTACATCACAGCTCAAGGAGAAGTAGGGAATCAAAAAGTGAAGTTTGACAAGGTAAACTATGTTTAACAACTTCAAAATAATTTTCTTTCTGTTTCCCAAATATGTGATAAGGGATTTAAGGTAGTTTTCGACAATAAGAAGTGCTATGTCCTGAAAAAGGACTATGTGATTCCGGAGGACCAAGTCTTAATGTCAGCCTCAAGATATAATGACCTTTACATCTTGGATCTATCAAGGCCTCCACAACGGATCATCAAGTTTAGTGCTTCTGTCCAAAGCTACTGAGAAGGATTCTATCACTTGGCATAGGAGAATAGGGCACATCAATCCATGGAAGATGAATCACTTGATCTAGAATGATCTAATGTGAGGAGTCAATGATAAAAACTTCCAACTCCCAGATTTTTGTGTCGCCTGCAAGAAAGGCAAACAGACTAAGAAGTCTCAAAAGGCAAAAAAAATTAATTCCATAGAAATGCCTCTTGAGCTTCTTCACATGGATCTGTTTGGTCCATTGAGTACAAGAAGCATCACAGGTGACTTGTACTGCTATGTAGTTAGAGATGATTGCTCAAGATTCTCTTGGGTGATATTTCTGAAATCTAAATCTGAGACATTTGAGTCATTCAAAGAGTTAGTAACTACACTGGAATCTCTCTACAAGCTAAAGGTTAGACAAGTCCGCTCAGATAATGGGACAGAGTTCAAGAATCAATGGATGGAGGAATTCTGCAAAGAAAAAGGAATTGTACATCAGTTCATATCTGCTTACACTCCACAGATGAATGGGGTTGCTGAAAGGAAGAATAGAAGCTTGATAGAGACTACCAGGACTATGCTAGCAGACTTAAAACTGCCTATCCAATTCTGGAACGAGGCAGTGGCAAATGCATGTTATACCTTGAATCGAGTCTTGGTGGTTAAACAACAAGGAAAACGTGTTACGAGTTGCTACAACGACGTAAACCTAATCTGAAATACCTTGAACGTTTGGCGCACCATGCACATTGCTGAAGAAAACTCAAGAAGGCAAGTTTAGCGAGAAGGCTGAAGAGGGAATCTTTCTAGGATACAACATACCAAATAAGAGAGTGTACAACAACTCAACGGGTCAAGTAGAAGTGTGGTGTAACATCAACGTTCAGAGATACACCACCCCTCCTGCTGGAAAAGGGCCTGCATTCTTCTTCGACTATGATGATTCTTCAAGTCCTTCAACATCCCTCTCTCCACTTCTGATGATGAGTTAGCAACCAAAATGATGTATGATGTCTTAAACACACCAACACAAGAATCTACAACATCTGGTTCACAAGGTGAGTTGCCTAGCAATCAAGGGGAGCACTCGAGGTAAGTGACTCCTCCTCTAACGATGAAGCCATGGAAAATGATCAGAATGATGAGGAGGAACAGGATCCTACTACTGAAAGTCCACAAGCATCTGACGTTGATGCCTCAGAATCTTCGGAACCTCACACTCCTATTGCCTCAGATACAGAACCAAACGTTCATAATCTTGATTCTGAGGTAGTTGTTCCCAACACTCCCAGCTCACGCCTCAATGTATATCATCCTCTGGACAATGTCATTAGGGATGTCAGATCAGGATTTCAGACGAGAAATCAACTATACTCAGCTGATTATGTCTCGGTAATGGAAAAGGGATACCTTCACGATGTTGCCTACCGTTATTTTGTGTCTCAGTTTTTGCCCAAATACGTCAGTGAAGCCCTAAACGATGAGGCATGGTGAGTGCCATGCAAGAAGAACTTCTTCAGTTCAAGAAGTTAGGCGTATGGACACTGGTGGATAGACCTAAAAGTGCTAAGGTCATTGGCACCAAATGGATCTTGAAATATAAGAAGATGACCAAGGTGTCATCATCAGGAACAAGGCTTGACTTGTAGTTCAAGGATTTCGACAAGTCAATGGAATTGAATACAATGAAGTATTTGCACCTGTGGCAAGAATGGAAGCCATTCGTATCTTCCTAGCCTATGCCTCTTACATGAAGATTAAAGTCTATCAACTGGATGTAAAGAGTGCATTTCTTCATGGTGAAATCCGGGAAATAGTGTATGTCAGCCAACCTGAGGGATTCAAGGATCCGTATCATCAGGACAGAGTTTACAAACTGGATAAGGCTCTCTACGGGCTTCACCAAGCCCGGAGAGCATGGTATGAAAAACTCTTAACGCACCTGGTGAAACAGGGTTTCGCAGAGGTGTAATTGACTGTACACTGTTCATCAAAGAAAAGGATGGTGATCTACTGCTTGTTCAGATTTATGTTGATGACATAATCTTCGGTTCTAAGAACAAAGACTTATGTAAAGAATTTGAAGCAGTAATGAAGGTAGAATTTGAAATGAGTGACATGGGAGAGATGAAATTCTTTCTCGGGTAATATGTGGATCAAACACCAAAGGGGAAATTTCTACATCTGACTAAGTATGTAGGGGATATTCTCAGTTGTTTTGACATGGAGAATGCTTCCACAGCTGGGACTCCACTTGCTACAAACCATGATGTAGCACCCGACAAGAATGGTGATCTGGTTGATGCCACCATGTACCAGGAATGATTAGATCCCTCATGTACCTCACTGCCTCAAGACCTGATATCATGTATGCTACATGTCTTTGTTCAAGATATCAGGCAAAACCAAAAGTTAACCATCTTATAGGGGTCAAAAGGATATTTCATTATCTGAAAGGTACACCAACACTAGGATTGTGGTATCCTCATGATGATGACTTCGAGCTTACTGCTTACAGTGACTCGGATTATGGCAGCTGCAAGATGAACTACAAATCCACCTTAGCAGGTTGTCAATTCTTCTGGAGAATATTAGTCACGTGACAGTGTAAGAAGTAGACATCAGTTGTGTTGTCAACTTATGAAGCTAATATGTTGCTGCAGAAAGCTGCTGTTCTCAAATCATCTGGATTCAACAGCAGATGCGGGACTACGGTTTGAAATTTTCTAACACCCCTAAAATCTAGTGTTCATGTTTTAGAACTGAAATGGTTTTCTCTAAGTCCTCTATCTTTAGTTTATAATCATTTTTAGACTTTCTAAAATCAGATTTTAAAATGTTTAAGGACTCAAGGTCAGATCTCAGTTCCAAGTTGTAGGACATGTATCTGTTAACTTTAGCAATGCATTTAGGAGTACAAAGATGTTCCAATACCTTGGCTTCATCATGATCTGCCATTAGTGCTTGGTTTGGAGAAGCATCTTCCACCTGAAAGCTCTAGTCAAAGCCTCCTTCTTCAATAGCAACAACAGCTTGCTGCTTTGACTTCTCATTCTGGAGAGCTTTGTTAGTGTAGTTTGGTCTGGATTGTGTTTGGCCACCATTTGTTCTAGGTGCCTTACACTCTCTAGCAAAGTGGCCCATTAAGTTACAGTTGTAACACTTGACTTTGCCTTTGTACAGTCCAAACTTTCCACTGGTTGCATTGCTTGGAAACTTCCTTCCAGTCCTCTTGTAAAAATTCTTGGCTCTGTGAGTGAGAAGAGCCATCTGCTGGTCTATTTCCATGTATTCCAGATCATCTGGATGGATACAGTCCAGGTCTTCAAGAGTGAAAAGAGAGTTGCCACAGCTTTCATCAGAAGACACAAAAGCTTGAGAAGAGCTTGTCTCTTGGAATGGGCTTCCTTTAATGTAGTTCTCCCTTGGTGTCTCTGGGAAGGTGATGAAAGGACCCTTTGGTGAATTGTCAGGGTAGCATAAGAGATGATGTTTGGGTTCTATGCTATTCCTTTCAACCACATGTAGGGCTGAACCCATTTGATTGTTGGAGTTGCCAGATGAACCTTGCATGTTCATCTCCATCTGGTAGCCACTGAGAATCCTATATAACTCTGTCAGAGTAAGAGTTTTGAGATTTTCAGTTCTCTTGATCACCACATAGTAGTATGTCCATTGCCTAGGAAGTGAGGACATGAACTTCCTTACAATGTCCCTGTTTTCAAGAGAAACTCCTCCATCCAATAGGGTATCCACAATCTCAACATACCTGAAATACTGTTGAGTCATGGTTTCACCTGTTTTGAAGGTGAAGTTTTCAAACTGCTGCTTCAGGAGATCCTTCTTGTTCTCCTTGGCTTCAGAAGAACCCTCATACATCAGTTTCAGTGCATCCCACAGCTGCTTGGCTGTTTTGCACTTCTTGAAACCTCTGTATACAGAGTTTGGAACGGCCGTTTGAAGGGTTGTCATGGCTTTTCTGTTTATCCCTACTCTCTTTCTATCTTCATCAGAGTAGTTAGCCACATCTTTGGAGATCATACCAGCACCAGTAGCAGAAGGGGTGTTGGGTATGAAAGGTCCATTTTCAATAGACTCCCATATTCTAAAGTCAAGAGACCTGATGAAACCTTCCATTCTTAAACACCAGGTGTCAAACTCATCAAGAGTGATCAGTGAAGGAATTGATCTACCCAAGATACATATTAAACTGATGTGGCTAGTGTGATATGATCCAAGTCGGGTCATACCCAATAACAAGCCAAACAACACCAATAAGTATTTATTCGTTGATAAGATCATACAAATAAATACTGACACCAATTTAGAAAATAGCTTTCTAAAACATTGCTTTGTAATTGAACAACATTATATGGATAATTTGTTCATGAGAAATGTTTTGTTTTATTATTTAAGTTGGTTAAGTAATATCAAACAAAAGTGTGTTATTTTATAAAAGTAAAAGGTTTTAATTTTATAAAACTATATTGCAAGAGTGTTAATTTTATAAAATTCATAGGGAGGGAAACCCCATGTGGGACCCCATTTTTTTCGGCCAGCCTTATGGCTTTGGGAACTTCTTTTTTGTTCTTGGTTAATGCAAGATTAAAGACAATTGAACACTCTTCCAATTAACACACCTATTCTCTCACCCCATGTGGGACCCCATTTTTTTCGGCCAGCCTTATGGCTTTGGGAACTTCTTTTTTGTTCTTGGGTTTTGCTTATTAAAAGAGTTTAATAATCAACATATCAACAAGTTTTAAAACTCTTAATCCGCTGCGTTTTTTTTCATATAAACAAGTTTATATGGACTTTGATAAACTTGTTAAATCCCTACAATGGCATCAAGAGACACTTATACGAGTGCATACATGTATTGTTCATATTTTCACGGTTTTATGGTGTATTAACCATATGGCCGTAGCCTTTAGGGCTGTTGGTTGCCCCTTTTGTTTTCTTTTAAGATTATACTTTACATGCATGTGGTAATCTTAGAAAACCTTGTTTCATTATTGATTGATTGTTTTGCTTGGACAAAACCAAAAGTTTTCGTTTTGATTAACCTTGGCCGAAAACTTTAGGGTTCAAAAGGGGAACCATTTTAACTTATAATACTTGCATATTTGGATGTGTATTTAGATGTTCATAACCTAGCCAATACCTTGTGTTTGGATGTGTTTTGTGTTGTGATATTGTTTGATTATTCAATTGGGTTGTAATATTTATTTATTTGGTTTGTAATCTATTTATTATTTTGTTGGTTTGTAATAATAAGTAGATTAGTTGTATTTCTTTTACTAGTAAAAATGTATTAGGATATATTTTGTAAAAGAAGTTCAACAAGACTTGGTTTCTTTGGTTTGGGCCATTTTAGGCCCAAATGGGCCTCATAGCCCAAGATTGGTTTTAAACCCAATAACCAAAGCCCATAGCATAAAGGTCCAAGGAAGCTAGGAGCTGAAGTTGGAGCCCAAAAGAAAGCCCAAATAAAGCAAAATGATGACAACACAAAATGGACACTTGATGCATTAGGATGCGGGATCAAGTGGGAGCACACCATCTCAATGCCTTGTGTCATGTTTATGTTTTATAATTGACCCTCTTGGCACACTTGTTTTGGCCAACAAGTGTTGCCAAACCCATTGGCTATGGTTATAAACTTGTGGTTGTTTTATTATGCATGTATGGTTGATATATGTTCATCTTATCTTATTATGGAATTGGATAGTTAACAACACGAAATCAACACTCGCATAAAATTGGTTCCTTAGAAATCAATAAGTAATAAAATGGGTTTTACCAAAGGTTATTGATTTCATAATTAATTGGGCTATTAAAAGGAATTTTAAAATAAGTTTTCAAACAAACTACCATGCATTTGAATGCATGCAAATGCAAGGTATGAAAATAGTTTTCCAAACTAGAATTTTGTAAAACTCAAATCCCTTTTCAAACAAGTTTAACACCATCCTTTTAAGCAACACTCATTCACTTGTAACTTATTTATGGGATAAAGGTCACCTAACCATAAATATATAAACTTATGAAGTTGAGGTGAAATTACCATATTTGTGGGATAAGGTCACCTAACCACTTATATATGTAAAGTCACACGTGTGTCTAAGTAGGACGACTTGATCTTGAAATCATGCATTAGGATCACCGAAGAATGACGTACAAACGGTGTTGATGGGATAAGCATGCCAAACAAAACATAAGATGTTTAAACCGATCCCATACACTAGAAATTGTAATAGGTTACAATTGTCAAACGTTGACTACCTTGTTGATTAAATAAAGGGATAAAGGTCACCTAACTAATATTTAAATGTAACGTTGGATTCTAGATTTCAATTATTAATTGTCTATGAGACATAAAAGGGTATTAATAATTAAAATACTTTGATATTAAAAAAACTAAAAATTGAACTTTGTTATATTGTAGATGGCAAACAACAACAATGCAATCCCGACCGTCCATAACCTATCACTAAGAACAATCCTTGAAAAGGAACGTCTAAACCATGGGAACTTCATGGATTGGTACCGAAACTTGAGAATCGTTCTCAAACAAGAAAAGAATCCTATGTGTTAGACGATCCCATTCCTGATCAACCCGATGAAAATGACGTTGAGGCCTTTGCCGAGTGGGTCAAGTACACCGAAGACTCTGTGCAAGTCTCATGTCTCATGCTAGCGAGTATGATACCCAATTTGCAAAAGGACTTTGAGAACCACAATGCCTATGACATGATCACCCAGTTGAAGGAAATGTTCCAACAACAATCAAGGGTGGAGCGCTTCAAAATGGTTCGAGCACTTCATGCATGTCGAATGGACGAGACCCGATCGGTATCATCTTACGTTCTTAAGATGAAGAGCCACATTGATCGCCTTGAAAGGCTTAACTATCGTGTGTCCAACGAGTTGGCAACGGATTTGATCCTCAACTCCCTATCCAAGAAGTTTGATAGCTTCGTTATGAACTATAACATGAATGGATGGGACAAGAGCATTGGTGAGCTCCACTCAATGCTCAAAATGGCTGAGGCAGGCATGGGTAGAAAGGTTCTACCGGTCCTTACGATCAATGAAGGTGGTAGTAGGAAAAGGCACCTCCCCGACCCTAGGGCAAGTGTTGCCAAAGGAAAGGGGCGCGTCAAAGGGAAGGGTAAGGGTAAAGCAAAAGTGGAACCGCCCAAACTGAAAGAAAAGAAGCAAAAGGTTGCTCAAGATGACCCGTGTTTTGAGTGTGGTGAGGTAGGCCATTGGAAACGCAATTGTCCGGTCTATCTCAAAGCGTTGAGATCGAAGAGGGACGCGGGGCAAACCTCAGGTACAATCTTTATGATACATGTTAAGTTAAATGTTATTTCTTCTAACACATGGGTATTGGATACCGGATGTGGAACTCATATTTGGAATTTGTTGCAGGGGTTCAAAAGAAGTGAGCATTATGCAAAAGGGGAAATTAGTCTCTTTATGGGCAATGGTGCAAAGGTTCACGTGGAAGCCCAAGGAGACTACATTTTGAAGCTTCCAAGTGGTTTGGAAGTCATTTTAAAGAATGTATTGTATGCTCCTAGCTTGACTAGGAACATTATTTTTGTTTCCCGTTTAAGACAATGTGATTATGATTTCAAGTTTGTTGACAATGATATTCATGTTTCTTTAAATCATGTGTTTTATTTTAAGGCCATACCTTGTAATGGTATTTGTGAATTGATTCATAATAACACAACATATGATAGCTCAATGTACCAAGCAACCACCAAGAGGCTCAAACTAGATTTGAGTGATTCCTATCTTTGGCATTGTCTCCTTGGTCACATAAACAAGAATCGTATGCAAATACTTCAAAAGAATGGTCTTTTGAAAACCAATGAAAATGATTCATTTGATGTATGCAAGTCTTGTTTACAAGGTAAAATGACAAAGGCCCCTTTTAGTGGGACTAATGAAAGGGCAAAAGATTTATTAGGGATCATACATTCGGATGTATGTGGACCTTTTAAACCAACAACTAGGAATGGTGAAAGATACTTCATTGCCTTTACTGATGATTATAGTCGTTATGGGTATGTGTACTTGTTAAGACACAAACATGAATCTTTTGAAATGTTTAAAATCTTCAATAATGAAGTAGAAAATCAACTCAACAAAATGGTCAAGATTCTTTGTACAGATAGAGGAGGTGAATACCTTAGTAGTGAATTTCAAGAATATCATAGAAGTTGTGGGATTGTCTCACAACTTACTCCACCTGGAACACCACAGCATAATGGTGTGTCTGAGAGGAGGAATCGGACTCTATTGGATATGGTTCGATCTATGATGGCTAGAAGTACACTACCTCTATCATTTTGGGGTTTCGCGTTGCTCTCCGCGGCCCGTATTTTAAATATGGCCCCAACCAAGAAAGTGGAAAGGACACCTTTCGAAGTATGGAATGGAAGGGTTCCATCATTATCATATTTAAAAGTTTGGGGGTGTGATGCTTATCCTAAGCAATACACTCAAAACAAACTAGAAGCCCGATCCACAAAGTGTATCTTCATTGGATATCCCAGAGATTGTATTGGATATTATTTCTATGATCCGATAGAGCAGAAAGTGTTTATTGCTCGAAAGGCAGAGTTCTTGGAAACTAAGTTTCTTTCGGAAGAAACTAGTGGAAGAGCAGTGGAACTTGAAAAGGTTCAAGATTCACAAAACGATACACAATTGGTTGATACTAGCAATCAACATGAGGATGTTGAGAATGATCATATGGATGATCAAGATATACAAAACGTTCGTAGATCTGGTAGAATTAGTGTTCCTCCTGAGAAATATGGATTTTTCATGGATGGATGCTATGTGGTAGATTCAGATGAACCAACCACATACCATGATGCAATGTCAAAACCTGATTTTGACAAATGGCAAGAAGCCATGAACGTTGAGATGCAATCCATGTATGATAACCAAATTTGGGAATTGGTTACACCACCTCTTAAGTCCAAGATAGTTGGAAGTAAGTGGGTTTTCAAGAAGAAAACCGATATGCATGGAAACTTGGATACTTATAAGCTAGACTCGTAGCGAAAGGTTTCACTCAAACTCAAGGGATTGATTATGATGAAACTTTCTCCCCTGTGGCTATGCTAAAGTCTATTAGGATATTATTTGCCATAGCAGCATATTATGACTATGAGATTTGGCAAATGGATGTCAAAATTGCTTTCCTTAATGGATATCTTAAGGAAGATGTCCATATGGAACTGCCTGAAGGTTTTGTCGATCCAAAACATCCTAACAAGGTATGCAAGTTAAAGAAGTCAATCTACGGATTGAAACAAGCGTCAAGAAGTTGGAATCACTGTTTTGATGATGAAGTAAAGAAATTTGGCTTCATCAAAAATGCTGATGAAGCTTGTGTGTATAAGAAAGCTAGTGGGAGCATTATTACTTTCCTTGTATTATATGTCAATGACATTTTACTTTTTGGAAACGACATTCCAACCTTGGAAGGTGTAAAAACCTGGCTTGGAAGCTGTTTTTCCATTAAGGATCTTGGTGAAGCCACCTATATTTTGGGAATAAAGATCTATAGGGATAGATCAAGGCGGTTAATAGGTTTAAACCAAAGTGCATACATTGAAAAGATCTTGAAGAGGTTCAAGATGGAGAATTCTAAAAAGGGATTAGTACCTATTCAGAAGGGGACTATATTGAGCTCATCTCAATGCCCTAGTTCAAAGGTTGAACAAGAAAGACTGAATGAAGTCCCATATGCATCTGCTATAGGGTCCATCATGTATGCAATGATATGTACTAGGCCGGACGTGTCATGTGCTCTAAGCATGACAAGTACATATCAACAGAATCCTGGTAATAGTCATTGGATGGCTGTTAAGAGTATTTTGAAATACCTTAGAAACACTAAGGATATGTTCTTAATATATGGATCTGGTGAGGAGGAGCTCGTTGTAAAGGGTTACACGGATGCGAGTTTCCAAACTGATCGAGATGATTCTCGATCACAGTCGGGATATGTATTCATTATGAATGGAGGAGCAGTCTCTTAGAAGAGCTCAAAGCAAGATGTAGTGGCACTATCTACAACAGAATCAGAATACATCGCCGCTTCATTGGCAACTCAAGAAGCTGCGTGGCTTAGGAAGTTCATTACTGATCTAGGGGTCGTTGCTACCATTCAAGACCCCCTAGATATCTTTTGTGACAACGAGGGTGCGATTGCTCAAATCAAGGAACCTCGTGCTCATCAAAAGACTCGGCACATTGAACGAAGATTCAACTACATAAGGGATGAAGTTGAAAAGGGAAAGATATGTATTCGCAAAGTTCACACCGATCAAAACATTGCGGATCCATTCACGAAGCTCCTAGATAGGTCAAAGCATGAAAGTCATACTTGTGCCCTAGGACTTCGATATTCTAGTGACTAGACTTGATCAAATTTTGTATTTGGATATTGGAACTTATGTTATTTGACTTTATTATATGGTTATAATTTTCATTTGTTCTTCTATTTTAGCATGTTTTAAGTAAGTTATTCTAAACGTCCGTAGTCGATCATACTTGTGGGAACAACTATGAATGTAAGACTATGATGAACTTGGATTGGTTGATATTCATAAGGTATGAATATAGAACAAGAGGTTGCTACCAAGGTTCATTGATATCTATGGGATATAGATATAGGACTGACCCGCTCTCAATTATTTCAGCATGGAATCTTTGTGATTAGTCATAAGAGATTTTGGGTAAAGGCGAATATCATTGTATCCTCAGACCTGAGATACATATTGGGTCTTGATTTTCACCAAGTGTTGTACTTTGACTTAGTTTTTTTTTGTTCTGAAAGATTGGCAGTACATAAGGCTGAGTTCAGGTATGATATAAGGTGATTGTGAGAGACCTATGTAGTCAAGATGGAATTTTTTCCTCTTATTCGTTGAGAGTTAGATGTCTAAGGCCTGTTAAAGTTAAATCAACGGAGAATGACAATTCTGTGTCTCTGGGATTTAACATGACATCTGTAACAAAAGGATAAATGATTAATTCACCAAAACATTTCAAGTAAGGTACTTGAAAAGGATGATGTTATTGAATGGCACTTAGTCATATACATTAGGGGTAGCAAACTGTTGCTAGGCGTTATTTGCTGCTTGCATCAATTTATATGAATCTTGTGCAAGTGGGAGATTGAAGGAATTGATCTGCCCAAGATACATATTAAACTGATGTGGCTAGTGTGATATGATCCAAGTCGGGTCATACCCAATAACAAGCCAAACAACACCAATAAGTATTTATTCGTTGATAAGATCATACAAATAAATACTGACACCAATTTAGAAAATAGGCTTTCTAAAACATTGCTTTTGTAAATGAACAACATAATATGGATAATTTGTTCATGAAAAATGTTTTGTTTTATTATTTAAGTTGGTTAAGTAATATCAAACAAAAGTGTGTTATTTTATAAAATTAAAAGGATTTTAATTTTATAAAACTATAATGCAAGAGTGTTAATTTTATAAAATTCATATGGAGGGAAACCCCATGTGGGACCCCATTTTTTTGGCCAGCCTTATGCTTTGGGAACTTCTTTTTTGTTCTTGGTTAATGCAAGATTAAAGACAATTGAACGCTATCCAATTAACACACCTATTCTCTCACACACACAAGACAAAAGTTCTCTCAAACATCTCTCTAAAATCGGTTTTAGAGCTGAAACAAGGCTGATTTTTCCAGCTTTGAATCAAGAGTTCTTGGCTGAAAAATCGATTGTGCAAGAGGGTTTTCAAGTCGGTGTCACACAACCTAGAAAGTGGGTGTTTGAAGGAGCTTGTGGGTATCATCCCTTGAGGACTTCTACATTGAAGTCTTGACCATCTAACATCATCATCTTGTCCTCCAAATCCACGGTTCTAAAGGTGTTTGTTGGTGGTTTCGGGTATAGCTTTCTTGAGGTCATCTTGGTTGAAGATTCAGCCATAAAGTTCATCCTTAGCACCTCCACAAACCCGTTTTCTAGCAGCTTGAAAGGTTGTCTTCTAAACCTCCTATGGTTGTCCTCTTGTATGCATTTCGTATTTGGATCCATGGTTTGGGTTTTGCTTATTAAAAGAGTTTAATAATCAACATATCAACAAGTTTTAAAACTCTTAATCTGCTACGGTTTTTTTTTCATATAAACAAGTTTATATGGACTTTGATAAACTTGTTAAATCCCTACAATCAGTAGGGATTGTTCATGGTCCAATTTCCATATCAGTTTTGGAAATGGCTGCCATTTGAAAAGTTTTAGTATTTGTGTGTGTGAGGGATCTTAAGATGGTGAGAACTTATATCAAAAGCCTGAAATGCTCTGATACCAAATGTAGGATCGTTGAAGGGTTAGTTACAACACAACAACACAAAGAGGAGATTAACTTAACTTTAATCAAATAGTAAACTGGATTAACCAAGTGTTGAGATACTAAGACCACAAGTAATGCAAGAACAGAACACAAAGAACACAAGTATTTGATTTTCAAGAATGCAGTATAGTGCCTTCTCTATGTTCTATTACAAGTGTTACAAAGCATATTCAAAAGATACAAGAACATGAGATACTTATACTACATCCTACAGCCAGCTATACTTTGAAAGCCAGCTGGATACAATACTAGACACAAACAAAATCAATTGTAGAGTCAAAAGGCAGATTGCCTTTTGACTTGTGACTATGACATGCCATAGCTCACATCCTTATCTATTACAAAAAGGATAAAGTACATAAAGTAGAAAGTTACAGACTCAAGACCTCAATGTACAGTTACCAAAACCATGGACCTTTTCACCAACTCATGTAAGTTGGTGACTTGCAGAGGTGCAGCGGAAAGGTGTCCAGCTTTTGGAATAGTACATCAGATAAAGCATGTTACTAAAAGTCTTCAGAAGAAATCTGTCTTCATGAACTTGAAGCTTCGGAAGACTTTGTCTCTGAGGCTTCGGAAGACTTCATGTTTGGCTTCGAAAGATATTGGTCTTGGCTTCGGAAGATTTCACACTTAGAGTATTTTCATGTTTCATATGTGAAACTTCCTAAGCTTCTTCTTTAGGAATCTGATCCCATCCATGGATTATGAAGGAGAGATCCTTAGGAATCTGATCCCATCCACCATGCTTCTTTGGTAAGCTGTGGATGACCACATGGAGCAGGAATCTCTATTGGGATGAGACCTTCTCTTTCCTAAAGGTCTTTATAGAGAAATCTCTCTCACATCCCATCTACTCAAAGGAATGATTAACAGCTTCCTTTAGGAAAAACACCTCACTTCTTCATCATCCAGCTGAAGATGCCTATTGATGATGGCTAGAGTGATGAAGATTGTTCTCCCCTGCACTGTGGCAGATAGTGCCTTCTCCCTGTCCATAATGACCTCTTGTAGGTCTTCCAGAATTCAAGCAGCTGATCCTTATAGAGTGGAGGATCAATGGTTAGGGAGGTGAAGTATTTAGATAAAGATAAGAAACGGCAAACCTCTGAGAAATGAGGATCTTTCTCAGAGCTTAACAGAGCAACTGATTATGTTGTCTGTGTAGCTGCATGGTAAAGTTAGGATCATTATTGTGAGCAAGGTTGGCCATTTTGAAGTAGCTTAAGGATGAAGAAAGAAGAATGAAAGAAATTTCAGAGAAAAATTTGGGGCTTTAGGTTTGGAGGAAGAACAGATGATAGAAGAGGAGGAAACCGTTGGTTTATATGTGAGAAGGATTTTAGATAAAGTTTAATGAAAGAGAATAAACTTTGAAATCCGGATGTCGGTCCCACCTCTGAAAAATTAGTTTACTTTTGCTCAAAAAGTAGTTTTCTTGGAAGTCAAAAAGCTTTCGAAGGTTAATTATCTTCGGAAGTTTTAATTAAAAAGCTTCCGAAGCTAAAATGACTTCGGAAGAATTTTCTGAGAGTTTTGAGTATTTTGCTTCGGAAGAGAAATTAAAACTTGAGTGCTTTGTATATAAAACAACAAAGCTTCCGAGAGTTAATTTTGCTTCGGAAGTAAATGGTCCTTGAAAATAAGTAAGTGTCTGAGACAAGTATTTAAGCTTCAGAAGATAAATGTGAAAGCTCTTCCGAAGGTAAATTTCTTAGACAATTATTTATTTTGAAGGCATAATTTTCTTCCGAAGTTAAAAGCATAACTTGCGAAGTTTTCAAAAATCTAAGGAAAGTATTCAAAAAGAAATTTTTTTCCAAAGAAAACATGAGCTTATGAAAGTGATGAACTAGACAACTTAGGACACACATACTTTTAAGAAATAATAAGAATTAGTTTTAAGAAAATCTTACTCAAAGTTTATCATCCCAATAGCTGATATTAGATATTTAAATCTTTGTTCATCAAAAGCCTTGGTAAACAGATCAGCATATTGTTCATCTGTGTGAACTTTGACTAGTTAATTAATCCCTTTTCATAGTTATCTCTTATTAAATGATACCTGATATTGATGTGTTTTGTCCTTGAGTGCTGTATAGGGTTCTCTGTGATTGAGATAGCACTGTTGTTGTCTATGTGAATGGGAGTCTCCTTGAAGTTTAACCCATAGTCCAGCATCTGATTTTGAATCCAAAGTACTTGAGCACAGCAGCTTGCAGCAATGTATTCAGCTTCAGCAGTTGATGCAGAGACACAGGATTGTTTCTTGCATTGCCATTAGACAACCCTTCCACCAAGAAATTGACATCCCCCAGATGTAGACTTTGCAGTCATATTGCAACCACCATAATCACTATCTTTATAGGCATACAGATGAAGTCAGAATTCTTAGGATACCATAGTCCAAGTGTTGATGCACCTTTGAGGTATTTTAGAATCCTCTTGACAGTGATAAGGTGAGACATCTTAGGGTTGGCTTGATATCTTGCACAAATACATATAGGAAACATGATATCAGGCCTACTAGCAGTAAGATACATAAGAGACCCAATCATAGCCCTGTATAAGTGTTCATCTACACACTCCCCTCAAGATCAGGACCAAGAGAGTGGTTTCTGGCTATGGGTGTCTTAGCAATCTTGAAGTTAGTCATATTGAATCTCTTGAGTATGTCCTAAACATACTTTGACTGACTTATGAAGATGCCATCTTCAACTTGCTTCACTTGAATTCCCAGAAAGAAATTGAGTTCCCCCATGGCACTCATTTCAAATCTGTCTTTCATCAGCTTCTCAAAGTCTTTGCAGAGCTTTGGATTAGTTGAACCAAAGATGATGTCATCCACATATACTTGAACTAGCAATATGTCTTTTCCTTGTTCTTAGATGAAGAGAGTTCCATCTATAGTACCTCTCCTGTATCCATGTTTACAAAGATACTCAGATAGTGTCTCATACCATTTCCTGGGTGCCTGATGCAGCCCATAGAGAGCTTTGTCAAGCTTGCAGACATAATCAGGATGATCAGGATCTACAAAACCAGGTGGCTGTTTGACATAAACCTCTTCATCTATCACTCCATACAAAAGGCACACTTCACATCAAGTTGAAAGACCTTGAAGTTCTTGGATGCAGCAAATGCCAGGAATATCCTAACGCTTCTAATCTTGCCACTGGAGCAAAGACATCAGTGTAGTCAATCCCTTCTTCTTGTGTGTATCCTTGAACAACCAGTCTAGCTTTGTTCTTGATGATGATGCCTCTATCATCTTTCTTGTTCCTAAACACCTATTTGGTTCCAATGGTAGTCTTCCAGAAGGAAGAGGACAAAGGTTCCAAACTTTCTGCCTTTTGAATTGAAGTAGCTCTTGTTGCATAGCTTCAACCCAACTTCCATCCTTTAGAGCTTCATCAACTTTCTTTGGCTCTATCTGGGATAGAAAACAAGAGTGAAGACAAACATTTGTTTCATGGGTTTGTCCTCTTGTCTTTACCCCTGAGACAACATCTCTAATGATGTTTGTGGTAGGGTGAGACTTGTGAATCCTAAGCTGAGGGATCACAGCAAGTTGTTGAGAAAGATCTAAATTAGAGAAATTTAGATATGGCATAGATGTTTCTCCCACCATATCAGCACACTTTTCAAGTGAAACTTGATCCAAGCAGTGTGTGACATCATTGATGTTCTCATCTATGGTGTGGTTAGTGGCATCAATAAATTCTTGGTCATTGTCACCATCACCATTGTTGTCTTCCACAATTGAGATGTTCTTATCTGGTTGTAGAGCCTCTGAGCTGGAATTTAAAGGCATACCAGATGTATCAGCTGAATTTGTCATTGTTGTGCTGATAGAAACCTCATTTGCAGAAGTAGTTCCAACTGGAGCTGAAGATGTATGACTTGAAGGTCTTCCTAGCTCAAATCTTGGATCAGGATCACCTGTACTTAAATTTTCTGCAGATCCTGAAACATTCTCACAAGATTTGTTAAAACAGTTGGTAACCAAATCAAGATCAAATAGCCAATCTGGACCAGAACCAGCAACACAAGGTGTGTGTTCATTGAAAGTCACATTGGTTGACTCCTTAACAATTCTAGTTCTGAGATTGTACACTCTATAAGCCTTAGCTTGGGAAGAGTATCCAATAAAGTCTCCATCAACTGATTTCTCAGCAAACTTGGCAATTTGATCTTTGGTATTCAAGAAGGTGCAAGGACATCCAAATGTCTTGAGAAAACCAATGAAAGGTTTCCTCTTGTGCCAAAGTTCATAAGGAGTCTTGCCATGAGTCTTAACTACTAAAACTATGTTCTGCACATAGCAAGCAGTGTTGGCTGCCTCTGCCCAGAATGTGATAGGCAGCTTAGAGTCAGACAGCATGGTTCTTGCAGCTTCAATCAGTGTCCTGTTTCTCCTCTCGGCAACACCATTTTGTTAAGGAGTCTTGGGAGCACTGAATTGTCTTGTAATACCCTTTTCATCACAAAGTGTATCAAGGATTTGGTTTTTAAAAATAGTTACTTGATCACATCTTATGATTTTGACCTTGTGATCAGACTGATTCTCAATCTTTAAGATGAAATTCTTTAGAATCTCAGGGGTCTCATCCTTAGTTCTAAAGAAGAAAAACCAAGTGAATCTTGTAAAGTCATCTGTGATCACTAGACAGTATAAGGTCCTTCCTAAACTCATTACACTGGTGGGGCCTGTTAGGATTAGAGATCTAAGTTTGATTAACTAGAGTAGATCGCAGCGGAATTTGAACAATGAATTAGACAATTCGCAAGAACACAATTGATATTCAATGAAAAGTAAACGGTTATAGAGAGAGAATTCTGCAAAGGAATATTTTATTCATATGCTTTCGTGGTGGCTGAATGTCACACGTTACAACTAGGTCAACATCTCTTATATAGGAGATGTGACGTCTGCTGATGTCACTTGATAGTGACATCTAACAGAATTATTCAAACTACTGAAACTATGCAAACTACTGAGAATGTTCTCAACTACTGATTACATCTCAGAGAATGCTAAGTACAAAAACATAAAACTACTGAACTACAACTACTGAAACTATAACTACTAAAAAGTAAATTACAAGTACGGAAACCATCACAACTACTGAAGTTGATAACTTCAGCTGTTGTGACAACTACTAATCACTTTGGTCTTCAGTCTTTATCTTCAGTCTTGTTCTTCAGACTTTTACTTTCAGACTTTGTCTTCAGCTAATAGCTTCAGACTTTGTCTTCAGTACTTTACTTTCAGACTTTGTCTTCAGTAGAAGTCTTCAGATCTTGTCTTCAGACCTTGTAATCAGCTGATGTCTTCAGCTATTGTGATCTTCTTTAGCAGTTGTAATGTCTGTGGGACTTAGAGGTTTTTCTGATCAGGCTCATTGGTTCTTTTGGTCCAACAAACTCCCCCTGAACCAATGCAGCAAAACCTCTAAACTTATTGATGATCCCACTTATTCTTGGCAGAAACACCCTCTTGATCAGCTTCAGAGGTAATCAGTTAAGCACAGGCTAGGAAAAGGTTTCTAATCTTTTGATTGGCTAAGTATGGAAGGGAACTCTGTCTTGGGGAAACTGAACACAGGGTCTTGTCCCAACCATGAACCTAATTCCCATTAATGAGTCTGTAAGACTCACTAGCATAGGCCTCAAGGAGAACAACTTGTTCCTCCTTGATGAGTTCTTCTGCTTCTCCCCAAGAAGAACTCTGGGCCATAATACTCTAACAGGTATCTCACTGTCTCCCATTCTTTAACTCGACAGTTGTGATCTCTCTGTATGCAAATTTCTAGGTGAGAGCCTTCAAGCAACAAATGGAGTTCACTCTTCTGAAGATCTTCAAGTCTTTTGTATAACAACCCCTTTTTGATCATTTTGTTCTCAAGAATAGATTGAGGGGTTGTCTTGAAGTTGTGAGCTCTCTTTAATTCTTCAATGATTTCCCAGGGTGAGACTACCATGGCCAACGTAATTGCATCATTCAAGGTCTCTTCACTTGGCCATGATATCTACTTGGTATATTCTTCTTATGAATTCTAGAACTTATCCTGGGGTCTGGCCAAATCCGCACTCTTTCTCTTTGATGTTGAAAAGTATGTCTAAGAGTGTATAGCCTCAGAGCTTGTTTCTTCATTTCTTGAATGGATGAGGACTGAGGGAAATCCTTGTCAACCATCTTAAGAAACTGCTCATCGTGCTGCTTCTGTTGTTCTGCTTCTTCAATCATTACCTTCACCATTTGCATTTGCAAGTCGGGTGTAATCACTTGTTGACTTCTGTGCTCAGGTGTTTTAAGGTTGAGAACAACAGAGATTGGCAGACAATCTTCATCATCATCCTCTTCTTCATCTTCTTCTACCTCAACACCCTTCCCTCCTTCTGGGTGTATCACTGGGTAAGGTTTGAGGTGGTTTTTGGGGTAAAGGGATTGGTTTTGTGGGTTGAGTTGTGGGTGGCTTTGGTTTAGGGATAGATTTGGGAGAATTTAGAGATGAGGGTTGTGTTTGAGTGGGAGTGTGAGAAGACTGATCTAGCATTTTGGTGGTGAGTTTGGCTTTGGAGAGCTTTGCCATTTCAGTTCCTCCCTGCACCTGCTTCATCTAGTGCTTCGATGATCAACCCTTTATTATAGCCTCCAGCAAAGCAGATTTTCTTGGTTATCTCCAAGATACTGTCTCTGGACTAGGACTTTCTCTATCAATGATCTTCCAAGGTATTTGGCAATAAATCTGATCATTATCTCCAATCTTTCCCTTTCCAACACACTATAACCAGCCCATCTTGTTTGAATCTCTTCTATTTCCAGCCTTCTGATCTCAGAGTCTAATGTGGTTGTGTCATGACCATGTCTAAAGAGCTGATCTATAATTTTATCCATGGATCTGCTGTGAGCTTCATCAGCATCTTTGATAAGATCTTCTAAGGATTTTTCTTCATCAGCTTTTGACTCAGCACTTTTCTTTCGTTTGTAGGTGATCAGCTGTTTTGAGATCAGTTCTTTCTCCCTCCTTCTCTTTTTTTTGTTCTTTTCATCATCAACTCTTTTCCTTTTCTTTTCTTTCACTGCCTTAGTAGTCTCCCTCTTTTTGGTTGCATTGGGATCAGGGGCTTGTAAAGGCAAAAGAGATTTGTGAACAGCATCATCAATGAGGGTTTGTAGATTTGAGGAGATCCTCTCATCAATGGCTTTATGTCAATCTCAGTAATGATGGGGTGATGAGAGGTAAGGAGTTTTGAAAGATAGCAACCATCTGCTCAGAGGGGTTCTGTCCCTGAGAGGTGGTGCAAAAAGCAGTGGCTGGTGGCTTAGTTATGTGTGTAGGCAGTTTGTTGGTGAACCTTTAATTGAAGGTGCCATCTGTGGGTTTATTGGGGTAGATGGACTTTGATCCTGAGACATTTTGGCTAGCAGCTCTTTGAGTCTGCTTACCTCATTCTCTAGGATGGTATAATGGCTAAACATCATAGAAAAAGCCCAGGTCTCATCAGTCTTTGCTGAATCACCTGACCTCCTGATTGAATCAGGATGACATGCTCTGAGTGTAGATCAGTAGATGCATGTGCCCCTTGTTCTTGGTACCGGGGACTTCCTGCCTCAGGACTATGTCTTTCATTGGCATTTGCCTCTGGTGAGGTCTTATGGATGTTACCAACTTCATCCTGATCATTTGCTGAATCAGTAGAAGTGGCAGCCTTACCAGATGTTCTAACCTCCGTTTCTACACTTGGAGATTGAACATTGTAACCCCTGTGCTATTGGTTATCAGAAGCATTTTGGTCCTCCCCTCAATGGTTGAGGTATTCCCAGTGGTAATTGTTTCTGGGGAGGGGGTGAGGAATGCAACTGACTCATCACTTTAGCAACTATTAGTGTTGGGCTTTGAGGGGCGGTTGCATGTGGAGATTGGTTCGAAGCAGATTGCACCCGGGGTGAGAGGTGCTCTTCAATGGAGCCCTCTCAATTGAGATAGGTTCCAGTAATGTGGGATCCCCAATTGTGGTTGCAACAGGATCCTGTTGAGAGGATACTTGTGCGGCTTCAGCAGGTTGAGTCTTGGACATAACTGGGGGGTTATAACCAGTATGTGCTTCCTGTATTGGTGGTGCAGGGGCATCCTTAGGGGACTCACTCCTGAGTAGCCTTTTTGGGCTTTTTGGATTTGGATTTGGTGGGGACTTTGGATCTGGAAGTGGAGGCTGTGGGTTCCCTCTGCTTGGGTTTTAGCATCCGGGCAGCCCCTTTAAGAGTAGGGTCTGAGTTATGTCTGGAGTATACCTCAGCTAAAACAACTGGAGCAGGGACCCCAAGACCAACAAGGCCATCAGATTTTAATTAATTCAAAATTATGGCCATCAGAAACTTGGGATAAAGTAACCATCCGTTTGCCACAGGTTTCTAAGCCAGATCCTTTAGTTCCATGAACACTATCTCAGAAAAATTTAGATTTGGGCGTTCAAGATAGAGTACAATACCCGTTGCCACCGTGAAGACATCTGATCCCAAGAGATGTCTTTGAAGCAAGGCAGACATTCACCATATGAAGATAAGTCTTTCGGCATCATGAAAGTTCTTTTTAAATGGTTGTAGCACTTAAGTCACCTGCATACCCGTTATTGATGAAAGACATATCAGTGGTGCCTTTTGGTATTCTTTAGTATAGGTGCCATCATGCAAATTTAGGGTTTTGCGAATGATGTCGGGGTGATGAGCACCTGTTTTTGATTCACCAACGACTGGAGAGTGATTTGGCTATCATTCTCACCAGTTGTGACAGAGACGTTGGTCCAGAATTGGGTTAAGGAATCAGGATATATGGTAGGATTCATAAGAAAGGCTGTTCAGTATTGAGAATCCATCATAAGATCAATGGCAGTGTCAAACTTGTTCCAGAAGGCCGATTTCAAAGGTAGGCAACACAGTTGTGTTAGGGTTTGAGTTTCATGGTCGCCATTGTTGAGAGAGAGAAGGTTTGAAAACGGCTAATGAAACATTTGGCTATAAGTGCAGGTATTTATAGGTTAGAAAAGGCTTAAAGGAAAACGACTAAAAGTGTTTTTGGTTTTAACTATCAGACGTTTGAAAACAATTGAAGACTTGGTGTTAGTCATCAGTAGTTGTGAAACTACTGAAGATCTTGGTTTTGTCATCAGCTATTGCAAACAACTGAGGACTTGGTGTTAGTCATCAGTAGTTGTGAAACTACTGAAGACATGGTTTTGTCATCAGCTGTTTAGAGTGAAACAGCAGTTTGTGGAAATGACTGAAGTGAAAATTCTCATCAGTAGTTTTCGTCAATTCTTAGCTTTTCAGCTTGTTTCATACTGTCCTCAACACTTACTCATCAGACTTTTTAGCTGTTTTCAGTTGTTTCATAGGACATCAGTACTTATTTTTTTATACTGACATCGTAGTTATATACATCAGTAGTTGTAACTACATCAGTTTCTTTTAACAGAATCAGTACATATTTGTGACATGGTTACTAATGATCATCAGTACTTAATACTGAGATCATCAATAGTTATCACTTGTTCTAGCTGTAGCATACCAAGCCTTAACACAAGGTTTGGAAAGTTGAACTATCCAAAGGCTTAGTAAATATATCTGCAAGCACATCAGCACTAGGCACAAACTTTGGATCAATCAGACCTTTTTCAAAACAATACCTAATAAAATGGTGTCGATCTCTATATGTTTGGTCCTAGAGTGCTGGACTGGATTCTTGACAATGCACAGAGCTGAAGCACTATCCATTAATAATGGAGTCTTAGTCTCTGGAATGCCATAATCCAATAGTTGGTTTTGAAGCCAGAGTACCTGAGATGTACAACTTGCAGCAGCAATGTACTCTGCTTCAGCAGTGGATGTAGCAACAAATGTTTGTTTCTTACTCTGCAAGAAATCAAACAGTTGCCTAGGAATTGACATCCACCAGAAGTTGACTTTCTGGTTACTTACACCCTGCATAGTCACTATCTGAAAAAGCAACTAATTTGCAAGAGTGTCCAGTGGAATACCATAGACCTAGAGATTGTGTACCTTGCAGATATCTAAAGATCCTCTTGACTGCAATCAAATGAGACTCTTTAGGAGCAGCTGAAATCTAGCACAAACACAAGTTGCAAACATGATATCTGGTCTAAAAGCTGTTAAGTACATCAAGGACCCAATCATACATCTGTAAAGTGTTTCATCAACAACTTTACCTTTCTGATCTGCATCCAGTTGTGTGGTGTTGCACATGGGAGTAGAACAGGGCTTACAATTTTGTAATCAAACTTATTCAAAAGATCTTTTGTATATTTTGACTGATTTGCAGCCTAGAAAGAACTGTAATTCTCCCATTGCACTCATTTCAAACTTTTGTTTCATTAAACTTGTAAAATCATCACACAACTGGGGATCAGAGGATGCAAAAATTATATCATCAACATAAATTTGACAAGTAGCTTATGCTGATCCACTTTCTTAATAAACAAAGTTTTATCTATGGAGCCTCTAGTGAAATTATTTTTAAGAAGAAAATTTGAAAGTGTTTCATACCAGGCTCTAGGAGCTTGCTTCAACCCATAAAGAGCCTTATCAAGTTTATACACCCAATCAGGATGTTTATTGTCCTCAAAACCTGGTGGTTGACACACATAACCTCTTCTTTTATTTTTCCATATAAAAAGCACTTTTGATATCCATTTGAAAAACTTTAAGATTGTGGAGTGCAGCATAGGCTAAGAACAATCTAATTGCCTCTAGTCTGGCCACAGGGGCAAAGGTTTCATCATAATCAATACCTTCTTCTTGTGAAAACCCTTGTACAACCAGTCTAGCCTTGTTCTTGACAATAAGCCCATTTTCATCAGTTTTATTCCTAAACACCATTTAGTGCCTATTGCACACTTACCTGGGGGTAGAGGAACCAGTTCCCACACTTGCCTTTTGAACTGAAGTAGCTCAAGCTGTATGGCTTCAACCCATCCATTGTCTCTTAGGCAACATGATAGTTCTTTGGCTCTAGCTGACTGATGAAGAGAGCATAGAAGCAGAAGTTGGACAATTGACTTATGGTTGAGACACCAGCATTGATATCACCAATGATTGAGACATGGGGTGATTCTTCAGCTCTTGGTACACTATAAGATCAGTGCAAGTGTTTGTAGCAGGTTCAGCAGCAACAGATGTAGATAGTCAAATGATGTAGAGGAGTTAGAAATCTCATCAGCATTTGTTGTGGATGGAGCTGCAGAAGCTACAGGAACATCAAGTTTAGCAAACTCAGGCAGTTGATCACTAAACTTGAAAAGGTGAGTACTGATATCATCATCATCTTCAGTACTACCAGGTGGAAGACTTGCTGCAGAACATGATTTATCCACATGATCTGCAATAGCTGGAGGTTGATAAGAAACATATTGCAGTATGTCCAGATCAAACAACTCCACAGGGTTTTGTGGAATTTTATCCTAGGAGATTCATTGAATTTCGCATGCAAGGTTTCTTCAACTATCTTTGTTCTACAGTTGAAGACCCTGTAAGCCTTGCATGTGGATGAATAACCTACAAAATATCCTGCATCCACCTTAGGATCAATTGTGGAGTTGATCCTTTGTGTTGAGAATGAAACAAGGACACCCAAGGCTTTGAAAATGAAATTAGAAGAGCCAAATGATGTAGAACTTCATATGGAGTCTTTATCAACCTCTGATTTACTAATACTCTATTCTGCACATAGCAAGCTGTGTTGACAGCTTCAGCCCAAAAGGTCAATGGCAAACCAGAGTCAGCCAACATAGACCTTGCAGCTTCAATTAGGGTCATATTCTTTCTCTCCACTACTCTATTTTGTTCGCGAGTCCTTGGAATGCTAAACTGCCTCTTGATTCCCTTTGATAGATAAAAATCATCAAGTGTATGGTTTCTGAATTCAGTTCCATTATCACTCCTTATACACTTGACTGATAGGGAATACTACTTCTCAACATACAACACAAAGTTTATAATCGTCTGAGCAACCTCATACTTTGAATGCAAGAAGAAAGTCCATACAAATCTGGAGTAATCATCCACAATTACCAACAGTATTTCTTCTTTGCATGCTCATCACTCTCACAGGACCAAATAGATCCATGTTAGTAACTGCAAGCAGGCAGTGGACTTAGGTTCTTCAATAGGAGGGAATGAGACTTTGTGCTGTTTTCCTTTCAAACAAGCAGTGCAGGTTTCATCACAGTGGAACTCCTTTATTGGTAGACCTCTCACTAAACTATTGTGGATCAGCTGATTTATGTTTTTGAGATTTACATGACCTAGCCTTCTGTGCCACAGTTTAGATTCCTGAGGAGAGGCTTTGGAGAACAGGCAAGGATGACCTTCAAATCAATCTTCTTTGACAATCCAGGGCATATACTCTTCCAATCCTATTGGCCTTCAGGAGAGTATGTTCATCCAATACCTGTCAATCAGCCTCAGAACTTGGAAGACAGAATCCTGTAGTTCTGGCTTGTGAAAAGGCAACATGCCCTTTATCACACATCTGACTGACACTCAGTAGATTATACTTAAGATTCTCCACATGGTTAACATCATCAAATCTGATATCTCCATTAGACACATATCCTTTCCCATGATGTAACCCTTGGCATCATTTCCAAATGAAACAAATCCCTTCTTTCCTTGAGAGTAGTCTTAAAAAGAGAACTACTCCCAGTCATATGCATAGATCCTCCACTGTCTACATACCAGATGCTCCTTTGGCATGCTGAAGAACCCTGCATTTATCACAAGAACTAGTTAGGTTTTGAGACCCAACCTTTGGGTTTTGGATCTGTTTTCATCAACAGATTTAACCATAACTTTTTCTCATGTTTAACACTGATAAAGATGGAGATGGTGCTGAAATGATTCCTTGGATTTGGGCTCGAATGCTTTTTAGTGGTTTGATCACAGGTGCATCTAGTTGTAACTCTCCCCAACAAATGCTGAACCATCATAACAAGTTGTGTCTAATTGTAGCTAAAGCTTTCAGCTCTTGGGACATATCAGTACTTGTTTTTGATGAGTTCCTGTGCCCACCATTTCCTCCTTGAAATTCAGACTTAGTCTGATGTTTTTCATGAGGAGCACTATCAGCTGTTCCATGATAAACCTATCCTTCTTTTTTGGATTTGGATGAAAGCTTGGGTTATCACATTGGGATGACTGTGGTACAAACTTGGTCTCAAACTCATTTTTCTTCATCCACTTTTATTATTGAGCTTATCTCTGTTGAGTTTGGAACCCTTTCTGTACCAACATTCATCAGAAAGATGATTGAATTTACCACATATTTACATGGCTTATTCTTCATCTTGGATTGATCAACTGCTGATGTGGAACTACTGAAGGTGTGATCTTCAGTACTTTCCTCCTTTCAGTACTTGTGTTAAGTACTGAAGGATCTGTAACAACTGAGACTTGTTCTTCAGTTGTTCTCTATCCGTCCTGAAGACCGTATGATAGATTCATTAGCATTGTTAATCCTTTTATTTCAGCTGATTTGAAATGCTTTTTAGATGTGTTACTTGCCCTTCGGTACTTGAGGTACTTTGAGACAACATCGGAAGTACTCAGCTTCATGTGCTTATCAGTAGTTAACCCATCAGGCAATTGATTTGCTGAGGTATCAACACTGATTTCATCTTTGATTTTGGGTGATCACTTGAGGATGATGCACATGATGATGTGGTTTGGAATTACTTTCACCTTCAGGTTTTAACCATTGATTTGGAGTAAAATCTATAGGTGGTGCAATGTGATTGTAACCTATTCCAAACTTCACATTCGAAGCAGATTGCTTGTTTGAGCAACATTTCAAATCCCTTGCAGGATGATACCCAGCGGTCACACTCAACTTGGGTAGCTGCAAGTTTTTCTTTGAGTTCTTTGTGGTTCTCAAGAATGACCTCTAGCTTAGCCTTTTCATCATTTAATTGGCATTTAAGCTTATAAATCTCATCATCTTTATCATTAAGAACAGACTCATACTCAGCTTTTCTTTTGGAAAGGGTTTGCTCAAGCTCAAGATTTTGATTTATTAAAGCAACATTTGCCTCTCTAATAGAGATAAATGCAACTATGCAAGATTCAGAACATAGCTTGGCCTTAGCCTCAGAGGATACCTGGGTTACCTGATGAAAAATGCATTGGAGCAGGAACTGAACTCTCAGTAGACTCCAGGGCCATGAGAGCAAGATTCCCAAAAGGATTTCACCACCATGTCCAGCAAATAAATGCTCATTACCAGAGAGATCATCTGGTAAACTGCTCCAGTCAACAACACCAGGGGTGAAGAGCTGTGATGAGGTTGTGATTGAGATGATTGATTGTAGAGGCTTAGGTAAGGCTTGAGGTTGTTGTGCAATAGGAACTTGAACTGGATTTGGCTGTGGCATGTAATAGCAGGCATATGGATATGACATTGGACCCTGAGGGACAAAATATGCAAGAGATATAGGTTGTGCATGATGACCAGAACTAGCAGGATGTTGCCCTCTGTTTTGTGGACTATTGCTTGGAAAAGTCACAAAGGGTGCAGAGGAGTTAGATCCAGTTGATCTACACTCTCTTGCAAAGGGTCCAAGCCTGTGCATTTGTGACACCTCAACTTACTCTTGTCAAAACCAACTTTGGTTTTGCCAGAGAGTTCTGGAAATTTCCTACCAGTTCTCTTGTAGAACTTTTGAGATCTGATATTAATCAAGGCCATTGGCTTAGAATATCCATCTCTTCTAAGTCATCATCAGCAATACCCTTCAAATCATCCATAATGAAACACAAATTGTCACTATTACGCCTGACTGATTGTCAACACTAACAATGCATTATCTGAACTATTTGAAGAGAAATCTATATGCTCATCATAATTGCCTTCTGATGCAGCATATTCTGACTCATGACCAACCAAGGCAGTGTTCCTTGGTACAAAGTCATCAGTGAGCTTTCCTGATGATGCCAGTTTCCTTTTCTACTCTATCTCTCTTTCAAATGTAAGCAGTTTCCATGGAGTTGGGTGAGAGATAGGCTATCCAGATTTGCACTGGAGCGTAGGATAATGGTGTATGTGTCCCATCTCTCAGGCAGTGATCTGAGAATCTGTAGTTCATCTGCTATTAGTGTATCCTGTTTGATCATTTTCAGCTCAGAGATCAAATAGGAAAAAACGCTCAAAACTGTTGAGTCAGTGACTCACCCTTCCTATGAGAGAATGTCTCATATTGTTGGGCAAGGATTTCTTTGTTGTTTGCTAAGACCTCATCTGTTCCACCAAATTGTTCCTTCAATGCTTCCAGAGGTCATGAGCAGTTTCATGATGCATAAGCCCAGAATAGATTCATTAGGCAGAGCCATGGCCAGAATACCATGCGCTTTAGCATCAATCTCAACAGTTTTCGATCCTCATCTGAGTATTGTTCCTTCTTCTTCGGAACCATTTGGTTGGTTTCCAGATTTTTCACCATAGGCTTGTGTGGACCATGTACCATAGATGTCCAACAACCTGAATTGTTAACAGACAGGTGATGAAGCATTCTTCGTTGCCATATGTTATACTCAGTCCTAACCAGCATCGGAGGCTTGGTTGAGGAACCCGTATTGTGAGGGTCATTAGAAGGAGTAGTCATTCTCAGATTCAACCAAATTCAATTAAGTTTTAACTGATTTAGTGCAAAACACAACAAACTCAATACGAACCAAGAGAAACTCAAAGCAATAACCGAAAGCAGCAGAAATTCAATGATCTATAACCAATTCTTGCAATATGCTAATTCAATCAAACTTAGATATTGAAATAGCAGTTCAATGATCAATTGTTAGATCGATCAATGATTAACCAGCTCTGATACCATTTGTTAGATTAGAGATCTAAGTTTGATTAATTAGAGTAGATCGTAGCGAATTTGAACAATGAATTAGACAATTCGCAACAACAATTGATATTCAATGAAAAGTAAACGGTTATAGAGAGAGAATTCTGCAAAGGAATATTTCATTCATATGCTTTGGTGGTGGCTGAATGTCACACGTTACAACTACGTCAACATCTCTTATATAGGAGATGTGACATCTGCTGATGTCACTTGATAGTGACATCTAACAGAATTATTCAAACTACTGAAACTATGCAAACTACTGAAACTATGCAAACTACTGAGAATGTTCTCAACTACCGAGTACATCTTAGAGAATGCTAAGTACAAAAACATAAAACTACTGAACTACAACTACTGAAACGATAACTACTGAAAAGTAAATTACAAGTATGGAAAGGAAACCATCACAACTACTAAAGTTGATAACTTCAGCTGTTGTGACAACTACTGATCACTTTGGTCTTCAGTCTTTGTCTCAGTCTTTGTTCTTCAGACTTTTACTTTCAGACTTTGTCTTCAGCTGATAGCTTTAGACTTTGTCTTTGGTACTTTACTTTCAGACTTTGTCTTCAGTAGAAGTCTTCAGATCTTGTCTTCAGACCTTGTAATCAGTTGATGTCTTAGCTGTTGTGATCTTCTTCAG
The DNA here is from genome assembly GCA_025506515.1 of Flaveria trinervia. Lineage (NCBI taxonomy): Eukaryota > Viridiplantae > Streptophyta > Magnoliopsida > Asterales > Asteraceae > Flaveria > Flaveria trinervia. The sequence goes on from CM046441.1 coordinate 31,341,681, forward strand.
CAGTTGTAATGTCTATGGAACTTAGAGGTTTTTCTGATCATGCTCATTGGTTTCTTTTGGTCCACAGGGCCAAAGGATCCATATGTAACAAGTGTAGGGGTGTAGTGATGGAGTTCCTTTCCTTAGGCTTGTGAGATACCTTATGTTGCTTCCCTTTCAGGCATGCAACACAATGGTCATCACTTGTAACTCTTTCTTTGGTATTCCAGTTACCAAATCATGCTTAATCAATTTGTTCATGTTCTTAAAGTTTACATAGCACATTCTTTTATGGCATAGGAAAGACTCATCACTATTGGCTTTAGACAAAAAGCTGAAACTTCTCCGGAGGGAGAGGTTTCTTGCAAATCCATCTTGTACATGTTTCCTTTCCTGAGGGCTCTAAACAGGATATGCTCATGAGTAATGACCACACCAGGCTTAAGAACAATGCATCATGCTTAGTAAAAGCATGTATGACTCTGATCACAAAATTAAGATACACTCAGAGATTGTATCCAGCTCCTTAACAATTTACCTTTTCTATGCTGAGCTTACCATTTTGACCTTGCCCCTTCCAGAAATGTAACCACCTTCATCTCCTCCAAAAGCAACTGGTCCTCCATCAATTCTTTCAAAGTTCTAGAGTATGACCTATTACCTGTCATGTGCCTGGAACAACCACTGTCTATGATCCAAACATTTTTTGTCTGTCTTCAGCTTCCCCTACACAATGAAAATGATTAGTTACATTTGGAAACCCAAGCCTTGCTTGTCTTGGGCTCATTTGCAGAAGTAATTCAACAGTAATAGATCCTATGGTTGTTCTAAGAGGATCTGAGCTGTTGTTAATGGAGAAATCTCAGTCACTTGGTCTTTCTTAGACATCCACACCACCTTTGGAGTCTTGGACTTGACCTTCAAACTTTGGAAGCTTTTGGAACTTCGGAAGTTTTGATGACTGAACCTTCGGAAGATTTTGCAGACACTGCAGTAGACTTCAGTGCTTCGGAAGAACTCCTTTCTTCCGAGACCAACTTCTTTTCCGAGAGTAATTTTCCACTTCCCTTCTTCTCAGACTTGGAGCTTCCAAAGGAAATAGGTTTTCCTTCTGAAGCTTGAATCTTCTTGAGACCCTTTGAAATCTTTGTTTTGGTCATATGGACATTACCTTTAGGATTGTACGGAAAATCCTTAGCAATGTGAGTGGTGCTGTCCACATGACACAGTTCATCTTCTTCTTCACAAGAGCCTTTTCCTTGGAATAGGACTATCTTTGGTCACATCCCTTCTCCACCTTCATCTTTGCAGATGCTGAGACAATCTTCTTGGGCTGAGGACTGTGCTTGGAGTTTGATGGTCCAGACTGTGCAGCAGTGGTACACAGCAGATAAGTCTTCTTCTTGCTACTAAGATGAGTTGAACAAGAACCAGAACTCTTAGCAGAAGAGTTTTGGTTGATGTTTTCAGTCCCTACCACTTAAACCCTGTAGATAAAAACTTGTTTCTCCTTAGAGTCAAAAGTAGCCTTGATCTCTTGAGCCTCCTTGCCTTTCTTTTGCTCTTTCTGATCAAGTTCTTTCTCATGGACTTGGTCATCATAGTCTTCTTTTTCTCCTCAAAAGGATAGTGGCCCTTCTTGGAATCCTCCTCTTCACTCTTCTCAGAGGGATTCTTCACTATCTCTTCTTTATCCTCTTCACTCATAGGATCTATGAGAGGAAGCTCATCTTCACAAGTTCCACACCTAGGAGATCTTACTGACAAGATTGTGTGTGGAGGAGCTATCTCATTGGATCCCAGTCCCTGCATGTTTTGATAGCACACTTTGTTGTGTAGGGATGAGGAATCATGTTCTTGAAGGTCTCTTCTTCAAGAACACTCTTTTCTGCCCTGGCTTTGCTGATCACAAGCTCAGCCTGGCACTCAGTTAACTTAGTTATGAGATCTTTGATTTGAGTCCTAAAATCTGTGTGTTCATGTTTTTGAACTGAAATCGTTTTCTCTAAGTCCTCTATCTTCAGTTTATAATCATTTTCAGACTTTCTAAAATCAGATTTTAAAATGTTTAAGGACTCAAGGTCAATCTCAGTTCCAAGTTGTAGGACATGTATCTGTTAACTTTAGCAATGCATTCAGGAGTACAGAGATGTTCCAATACCTTGGCTTCGTCATGATCTGCCATTAGTGCTTGGTTTGGAGAAGCATCTTCCACCTGAAAGCTCCAATCAAAGCCTCCTTCTTCAACAGCAATAGCAGCTTGCTGCTTTGACTTCTTATTCTGGAGAGCTTTGTCAGTGTAGTTTGGTCTGGATTGTGTTTGGCCACCATTTGTTCTAGGTGCCTTACACTCTCTGGCAAAGTGGCCCATTAAGTTATAGTTGTACCACTTGACTTTGCCTTTGTCCAGTCCAAACTTTCCACTGGTTGCATTGCTTCGAAACTTCCTTCTAGTCCTCTTGTAGAACTTCTTGCTCTGTGAGTGAGAAGAGCCATCTGCTGGACTATTTCAATGTATTCCAGATCATCTGGATGGATACAGTCCAGGTCTTCAAGAGTGAAAAGAGAGTTGCCACAGCTTTCATCAGAAGACACAAAAGCTTGAGAAGAGCTTGTCTCTTGGAATGGGCTTCCTTGAATGTAGTTCTCCCTTGGTGTCTCTAGGAAGGTGATGAAAGGACCCTTTGATGAATTGTCAGGGTAGCATAAGAGATGATGTTTGGGTTCTATACTATCCCTTTCAACCACATGTAGGGCTGAACCCATTTGATTGTTGGAGTTGCCAAATGAACCTTGCATGTTCATCTCCATCTGGTAGCTACTGAGAATCCCATATAACTCTGTCAGAGTAAGAGTTTTGAGATTTTCAGTTCTCTTGATCACCACATACTAGTGTGTCCATTGCCTAGGAAGTGAGGACATGAACTTCCTTACAATGTCTCTGTTTTCAAGAGAACTCCTCCATCCAATAGGGTATCCACAATCTCAACATACCTGAAATACTGTTGAGTCATGGTTTCACCTGTTTTGAAGGTAAAGTTTTCAAACTGCTACTTCAAGAGATCCTTCTTGTTCTCCTTGGCTTCAGAAGAACCCTTGTACATCAGTTTCAGTGCATCCCACAGCTACTGGTTGTTTTGCACTTCTTGAAACCACTGTACACAAGTTTGGAAGGGCAGTTTGAAGGGCTGTCATGGCTTTTCTGTCTATCTTTTCTCTCTTTCTATCTTCATCAGAGTAGTTAGCCACATATTGGGGATCATATCAGCACCAGTAGCAAAAGTGGTGTTGGGTATGAAAGGTCCATTCTCAATAGACTCCCACATTCTTGAATCAAGAGACCTGATGAAATCTTCAATTCTTAAACACCTAATGTCAAACTCATCAAGAGTGATCAGTGGGGACTTGTTCATGGTTCCAGTTTCCATATCAGTTTGGAAATGGCTACCATTTGAAAATTTTAGTATTTGTGTGTGTGAGGGATCTTAAGATGGTGAGATCTTTATGAAGAGCCTGAAATGCTCGATACCAAGAGCCTGAATGCTCTGATACCAAATGCAGGATCGTTGAAGGGTGTAAGTTACAACACACAACACAAAGAGGAGATTAACTGAACTTTGATCAAACAATAAACTGATTAACCAAGTTGAGATACTAAGAACACAAGTAATGCAAGAGAGACAGAACACAAAGAACACAAGTGTATGGTTTTCGAGAATGCAGTATGTTGCTTTCTCTATGTTCTATTACAAGTGTTACAAAGCATAAAATGAAAGATACAAGAACATGAGATACTTATACTACATCCTACAGCCGGCTATACTATGAAAGCCAGCTGGATACAAATGACTAGACATAAACAAAATCAATTGTAGAGTCAAAAGGCAGATTGCCTTTTGACTTGTGACTATGACATGCCATAGCTCACATCCTTATCTATTACAAAAAAGATAAAGTACATAAAGTAGAAAGTTACAGACTCAAGACCTCAATGCACAGTTACCAAAAGCATGGACCTTTTCACCAACTCATGTAAGTTGGTGACTTGCAGAGATGCAGCGGAAACGTGTCCAGCTTTATGGAATAGTACATTAGATAAGCATGTTACTAAAAGTCTTGGAGAAATTTGTCTTCATGAACTTGAAGCTTCGGAAGACTTTGTCCCTGAGGCTTCGGAAGACTTCATGTTTGGCTTAGAAGATATTGGTCTTGGCTTCGGAAGATTTCACACTTAGAGTATTTTTCTGTTTCATGTGTGAAACTTCCTAAGCTTCTTATTTAATGCACTTGTGCAGCATGCCAGGATAGCTTAAGATGTTTAGGTGGCATCACCTCTTCACTAATCTCTACATATTATTCCGTGACTTACGTGTTATGATTATGAAATGAACGACAATTATTATGTAACAAAGAGGAAGCAATGATAATGAAAAGTGGAACCTAAGTAAGAATGAATGCATGCATTAATGAACGACGAATGTAAGAAAGTCTTGCAAGCGAGTATGGATTTCACACCCAATGAAGGGTTGGTGGACCAAGAACCAATGAGCCGATCAAAAAACCTTAAGTCCCACAGACGTCAAACAACTACTGAAGACCACAACACTGAAGACCACAACAGACTGAAGACAATAGCTGATACAAAGTCTGAAGACAAGTGCTGAAGACAAAGTCTGAAGACAATACTGAAGACAAAGTCTGAAGACAAGTGCTGAAGACAAAGTCTGAAGACAAGTGCTGAAGACAAAGTCTGAAGACAAGTACTGAAGACAAAGTCTGAAGACAAGTGCTGAAGACAAAGTCTGAAGACAAGTGCTGAAGACAAAGTCTGAAGACAAGTACTGAAGACAAAGTCTGAAGATAATTGCTGAAGACAAAGTCCTGAAGACACAAGTGCTAAGACCAAATTATCAGAGTTGTCACAACAGCTGAAGAGTACTTCTTCAGTAGTTGTGACGGTTTACCTTTCAGTAGTTTTATGTTTTTCAGTAGTTTTGTAAAACGACTGAAGAGCTTGTTCTTCAGTCGTTGTAGTTTCAGTAGTTTCTTATCAGTATTTTATATTTGTACTTAACACTCTGATATGTTCTCAGTAGTTGTGAACATTTCAGTAGTTTGTTAAGAGTTAGTTATTTTTGTAATAGATCTGCCAGTTGTCACTTTCCCGTGATAACAGCAGCGATTGCACTCTATATAAGGAGTGTCAACCTATTGTAATAAGTGAATGATTGATCAGAAATATTCAATATTATAGAAACATTCCTTGTTACAGAAATATATTCTCTCGTTATAACCGTATTTGTTCTTAATGCATACGAGTATCAAATTCTTGCTACAATTTGTCTAATTCTTGTTCTTATTCCGCTGCGTTACGCTCTAATACATCAAACTTGTGATCACTGATCCTGACAAATGGTATCAGAGCAGGTTAATCATTGATCGATCTAATAATTGATCATTGAAACTGCTATTCAAGATCCAAGTTTGATTGAATTAGCATTTTTGTGTTTTGCAAGAAACGGTTATAGAGATTGAATTTTCTGTGTTTCTGGTCATTCATCCTGAGATTTTCTCTTGGTTTTCATTGAGTCTGTTGTGGTCTGTGTAAAAACTTTTAAAAGCTTGAATTAAATTGTATTTGGACTGAAAATGACTACTCCTTCCAATGATCCTCACAATACTGGTTCCTCAACCAAGCCTCCAATGCTGGTTAGGAATGAGTATAACATATGGCAACGACGAATGCTCCATCACCTGTCTGTTAACAGCGCAGGTTGTTGGACATCAGTGGTACATGGTCCACACAAGCCTATGGTGAATAACCCGGAAACCAATCAAATGGTTCCGAAGAGGAGGGAGCAATACTCAGATGAGGATAAGAATTGTTTGAGATTGATGCAAAAGCCCATGGAATTCTGGCCATGGCACTGCCCAATGAAATCTATTCTGGGCTAATGCATCATGAAACTGCCCATGACCTCTGGAATGCCTTGAAAGAACAATTTGGAGGAACAGATGAGGTCTTGGCAAATAATAGAGAAATCCTTGCCCAACAATATGAGACATTCTCTCATAGAAAGGGTGAGACACTGACTCAACAGTTTGAGCGGTTCTCTTGTTTGATCTCTGAATTAAAAATGGTCAAACATGAGTACACCAATATCCAGATGAATAACAGATTTCTCAGATCACTGCCTGAGAGATGGGACACATATACTATTGTCCTACGCTCCAGTGCAAATTTGGACAAACTATCTCTCACCCAACTCCATGGGAAATTGCTCACATTTGAGAGAGAGATAGAACAGAAACGAAAACTGTCTTCATCTGGAAAGCTCACTGAAGACTTTGTACCAGGCAACACTGCCTTGGTTGGTCATGAGTTAGAATATGCTTCATCTGAATGCCAGTATGATGAGCATATTGATTTCTCTCAAACACTTCTGATTCTGCGTTTGTGAGTGTTGATAGTCAGTTTACTGGGTGTAATAATGACAATCTATGCTTCATCATGGATGATCTCAAGGGGATTGCTGATGATGACTTAGAAGAGATGGATATTTTGAGCCAAATGGCCTTGATAAATATCAGATCTCAGAAGTTCTACAAAAGAACTGGAAGAAAGTTCCCAGGACTCTCTGGCAAAACCAAAGTTGGTTTTGACAAGAGTAAGTTGAAGTGTCACAAATGCCACAGCTTGGACACTTTGCTAGAGAATGCAGATCATCTGGATCTAATTCCTCTGCACCTTTTGTGACTTTCCCTGGCAATAGTCAACAACACAGAGGGCAACATCCTGTCAATTCTAGTCATCATTCTCAACCACAATCTCCTGCATATTTTGTTCCTCAGGGTCAAATGCCATATCCTTACCCTTGTTATTACATGCCACAGTCAAATCAAGTTCAAGTTCCTATAGTACCACAACCTCATGCACTACCAGAACCTCAACCATCTCAATCTCATCAACCTCCTCAACCTCAACAACACAGCTTCTTCACCCTGGAGTTGTTGACTGGAGCAGTTTACCGATGACATGTCTGGTCATGAACACTGTTCACAGGTGCTGGTCAACATGGTGGTGACAGTCCTTTTGGGAATCTGGCTCTCATGGCCCTGGAGTCTACTGAGGGTTCCTGCTCAAATGCATCATCTTCACAGGTAACTCAGGTATCTTCAGAGGCTAAAGCCAAGTTATGTTCTGAATCATGCATTTGCCTTTGTCTCCATTAGAGAGGCAAATGTAGCATTAATAAATCAAAAACTTGAGTTTGAGAAAACCATTTCCAAAAGAAAAGCTGAGTTTGAGTCTGCTCTTAATAGTAAAAATGATGAGATTTATAAGCTTAAATGCCAATTAAATGATGAAAAGGCTAAGCTAGAGGTTATTCTGGAAGACCAGAGAAGTCTCAAAGAAACCCTTGCAGTCACCCAGGTAGAGTGTGATCGATGGGTACAATCATGCAAAGGTTTTGAAATGCTTCTTAGTAAGCAATCTGCTTCCAATGTGAAGTTTGGTATTGGTTATAATCACACTGCTCCTCCTACAGATTTTGCTTCAAGAGCAGAAGTGAAATCTGATGGAGAAAGCAATAACCAATCCACCTCATCATGTGATTCACTTTTTGATAGAGCATCATCAAAAGTTGAAGTCAGCACTAAGCCCTCTCAGAACCCATCAGCTGATGTTGATGGTTCCACTGCTGACACTCACATGATCAAAGAGATGATCAACTCAGGAGCTATTTCTGGAAGTCCTGAAAGGACTGGAGAGCAAGATTTAACACCTGAAGTTCAAACTCCAACTACTGTCAGCACTGAAGAGAAGAAAACTGTCAGTAGAAAGAGTTTGAAGACTACTAAAGAGGAAGTCAAGAAAGCAAATAATGCTTCCAAAGTACTGAAGAGCAAGTCTTCAGTAGTTTCATTCTCTTTAGTTGATGATCAACATAAGATGAAGAAGAAACCATGTGAAGTATGTGGTTTGTTCAATCATCTTACAGATGATTGTTGGTACAAAAGGGGATCCAAACTCAAACATAAAGAAGGAAAGTAAGAGAAAATGGTTAAAATGAAAACTGAGTTTGAAGCCACATTTGTACCAGCAACATCAAATCCTGTAACCCTTAAGTCCAAAGAAATCCAAAAAGGAAGGTTAAACAGGTAACAGCTGAGATTGCTCAAAAGAAGAAGGTGCAACATAGGAACTTATCAAACTCCAATGCCAATGTGTCTGAAGAGCTGAAAGCCTTATCACAAAATCAGACACAGCTGGTTATGATGGTTCAACATCTATTGGGAAGAGTTAACCAATTAGATGTTCCTATGTTGAAACCACAGAAAAGGAGGTCCAAGCCAAAGGATTCCTTTTCTTCACACCAGCTTCTTCCTCTCAGTGTTGTTTCCAACAAACATGTTAGTTTACCATCTGTTGATGAGAACAGGCCCAAGACCAAAAAGGTTTGGGTCTCAAAATCTAACTAATTTGTTGTATTTTGCAGGGTTCTTCAACATACCTCAGAGGCATCTGGTATGTAGACAGTGGAGGATCCATGCATATGACAGGAACAGATCACTTCTTAATGACTACTCTCAAGGAAGGAAGGGGTTTGTGTCATTTGGCAATGATGCAAAGGGTTACATCATCGGCAAAGGCTTTGTTTCCAATGGGGAAATAAAGTTTGATGATGTTAACCATGTGGAAAATCTCAAGTACAACCTCTTGAGTGTCAGTCAAATGTGTGACAAAGGCCATGTTGCTCTTTTCACCAGTCAGAACTGTCGGATTCTGTCATCCAAAGTTCTAAGTTTGATTGATAAGGTGTTGGATGAACACACTCTCCTAAAGGCCAACAGGACAGGAAGAGTGTATGCCTTAGATCTTTCCAAGAAAATAGATCTCAAAGGCCATCCTTGCCTATTTTCCAAGGCTTCCCCTCAAGAATCTATTCTATGGCATAGAAGGCTGGGTCATGTTAATCTCAAAAACATAAATCAGCTGATAAACCATGGTTTAGTAAGGGGACTGCCTATGAAGGAGTTCAAGTGTGAAGATAACTGCACTGCTTGTTTAAAAGGAAAACAACACAAAGCTTCATTTCCCTCCATAGAAGAACCTAAGTCCACTGCCTGCTTACAGCTTCTTCACATGGATCTCTTTGGTCCTGTGAGAGTGATGAGTATGGCTAAGAAGAAATACTGTCTGGTAATGTGGATGATTACTCTCCAGATTTGTATGGACTTTCTTCTTGCATTCAAAGGATGAGCTGCGCAGTCCATTATGAACTTTGTGTTACACGTTGAGAAGCAGTATTCCCTACCAGTTAAGTGTGTGAGGAGTGACAATGGTACTGAATTCAGAAACCACACACTTGATGAGTTTTACTTATCAAAGGGAATCAAGAGGCAGTATAGCATCCCAAGAACTCCTGAGCAAAATGGAGTAGTGGAGAGAAAGACAGGACCCTTATTGAAGCTGCAAGGTCCATGTTGGCTGATTCTGGACTGCCAATGACTTTTTGGGCTGAAGCTGTCGATACAGCTTGCTATGTACAGAATAGAGTTCTAGTAAATCAGAGGTTGATGAAGACTCCATATGAAGTTCTTCATCATTTGGCCCCTCTAATTTCATTCTTCAGAGCATTTGGGTGTCCTTGTTTCATTCTCAACACACGGGATCAACTCCAAAAATTTGATCCTAAGGTGGATGCAGGGTACTTTGTTGGTTATTCATCAACTTGCAAAGCATACAGAGTCTTCAACTGTAGAACAAAGATGGTTGAAGAGACTCTACATGTTAAGTTTAATGAATCTCCAAAGGACAAGATTCCACAAAGCCCTGTGGAGATATTTGATTTGGACATACTGCAATATGTTCCTTATCAAACTCCTGCTGTTGCTCCTGTCAACAGTTCACCACCTGGTGGTTCTGCTGGTGCTGATGATGATGATGATAGCAGTACTCACCTCTTCAGGTTTAGTGATCAACTGCCTGATTCAGCTAGACCTGATGTTCCTGTAGCTCCAGTAGCACCATCCACAACAAATGCTGATGAGATTTCTTCAAATTCAACTTCCTTTGAATTACCATCCACTGATTGGTTTCAAGGAAATGATTCACCATCACCATCTGTTGCTGCTGAGCCTGCTACAAACACTTGCACAGATCTCATTGTGTATCAAGATCTGAAGAATCACCCTATGTCTCAAATCATTGGTGATATCACTGTGGCGTATCAACAAGAAGTCAATTGTCAAATTTCTGCTTCTATGCTCTCTTCATCAGTCAGCAAGAGCCAAAGAATTATCACATTGCTTTAAAGGACAATGGATGGGTTGATGCCATGCAGCTTGAGCTTCTTCAGTTCAAGAAACAGCAAGTGTGGGAACTGGTTCCTCTACCTCCAGGTAAGTGTGCAATAGGCACTAAATGGGTGTTTAGGAACAAAACTGATGAAAATGGGCTTATTGTTAAGAACAAGGCCAGACTGGTTGTTCAGGGGTTTGCACAAGAAGAAGGTATTGATTATGATGAAACCTTTGCCCCTGTAGCCAGACTGGAAGCAATTCGATTGTTTTTAGCTTATGCTGCTTATCAAAACTTAAAGTTTTTCAAATGGATGTCAAAAGTGCATTTTTGTATGGGAAAATTAAAGAAGAGGTTTATGTATGTCAACCACCAGGCTTTGAGGACAATAAACATCCTAATTGGGTGTATAAGCTTGATAAGGCTCTTTATGGGTTGAAACAAGCTCCTAGAGCCTGGTATGAGACATTATCAAACTTTCTTCTGGAAAATAATTTCACTAGAGGCTCCATAGATAAGACTTTATTCATTAAGAAAGCTGGGCAGCATAATCTACTTGTTCAAATTTATGTAGATGATATTATTTTTGCATCCTCTGATCCACAGTTGTGTGATGCCTTTACAAAGTTGATGCAACAGAAGTTTGAAATGAGTGCCATGGGAGAATTACAGTTCTTTCTGGGTTTGCAAATCAAACAAAAGGCTGATGGAATTTTCATTCATCAGTCCAAATACACAAAAGATCTTTTGGAAAAGTTTGATTTACAAAACTGTAAGCCCTGTTCTACCCCCATGTGCAGCACCACACAACTGGATACAGATCAGAAAGGTAAAGTGGTTGATGAAACACTTTACAGATGTATGATTGGGTCCTTGATGTATTTAACAGCTTCTAGACCAGATATTATGTTTGCTACATGTGTTTGTGCTAGATTTCAGGCTGCACCTAAGGAGTCTCATTTGATTGCAGTCAAGAGGATCTTTAGATATCTGCAAGGCACTCCATCTCTAGGTTTATGGTATTCTACTAGACATTCTGGTAATTATTGCTTTTTCTGACAGTGACTATGCAGGGTGTAAGTTGACCAGGAAATCAACTTCTGGTGGATGTCAATTCCTAGGCAACTGCTTGATTTCTTGGCAGAGCAAGAAACAGACCTCAGTTGCTACATCAACTGCTGAAGCAGAGTACATTGCCGCTGCAAGCTGTACATCTCAGTACTCTGGCTTCAAAACCAACTTTGGATTATGGCATAACAGAGACTAAGACCCCATTGTTAATGGACAGCTCTTCAGCTCTTTGTATTGTCAAAATCCTGTCCAGCACTCTAGGACTAAACATATTGAAATCAGACACCATTTTATTAGAGATTGTTTTGAAAAAGGTCTGATTGATCCAAAATTTGTTCCTAGCTGATGAGCTTGCAGACATTTTTACTAAGCCTTTGGATAGTTCAACTTTCCACAACCTGGTGTTAAGGCTTGGTATGCTGCAGCTAGAATAAGTGACAACTACTGATGATCTCAGCTCACAAGTACTGATGATCATTAGTTCATTATTGTCACATATAAGTACTGATGATTGTTTTTTTCCCTCAGTAGTTTTTTATACTACTGAAGGCTACATACCTCCCAGTACTGAAGTACTTTATCTGTTAAAACAGCTGATGTAGCACACAGCTGATGTAGTCACAACAGTTGTTGTAGCCACAACTACTGATGTCAGAAATGCAGATAAGTACTGATGTCCTATGAAACACCTGAAAAGCAGATGAAAAGTCTGATGAGTAAGTGTTGAGGACAGTGTGAAACAGCTGAAAAGCTATGAATTGACGAAAACAGCTGATGAGTAATTTCTCTTCAGTTGTTTCTACAACTGCTGTTTCATTAAAACAACTGAAGCAAAAATGTCTTCAGTAGTTTACAACTACTGAAGACTAACACCAAGTCTTCAGTGTTTACAACAACTGTTGACAAAACCAGTCTTCAGTAGTTTCACAACTACTGATGACTAATACCAAGTCTTCAGTTGTTTCATCACTGAAGTCAAAACTGTCTTCAGTAGTTTTATAACTACTGATGACTAAAACAGAGACTTCAGCTGTTTCAACGTCTGAAAGTTAATACCACGTCATCAGTAGTTTCAACAACTGATGACTCACACCAAAACCTTCAGTCGTTTTCTAACCCGACCCTTTAAATACCTTATCCCACCTTCAGAGTTTTTATCTCTCTTCTCAAACCTAACGTTCAAAAACTCTCTACCCTCTCTTCATCAATGGCGACCATGCAACTAAAACCACGACACAACTGTGTCGCACATCTCACCAAATCGCCATACTGGACCAAGTTTCACAACGCCATTGATTTAATGGTTCAGTCACCCTACAAAACGGCTTTTCTGGTAAATCCCACCATATATGCCGAATCCCTTAACCAATTCTGGACAAACGTCACTCTGGTCTCTGAGGAGAATGACAGAGTCTCTTCAATCGTTTGTCCATGGCCAAAAAGTGGTCATTACTCCAGACACTCTTCGCCAAACCTTAATCTGGATGATGCCACTTTCCCAACTGGTTATCCAAAGGGCACAACAGATCAATCATTTGCCCACCATGGATACCAGGGTAACCTGAGTGCATCTACCATACTGAAGAAACATTTCCGGATGCCGAACGTCTCATATTTCATATGGTAAATGTATGCCTTGCCTCCAAGACTTCATCATGGGATCAAATGTCCACAAGGTGGCAACAGGTAATGTACTCCATCCTTGAGCAACAACCTTTAAATTTTTCTGAAATACTATTTTTAGAGCTCAAGGATATGGCCCAAAAACAACTGCTAACCGTTGGATATTATATCCTCGGTTCATAATGGCCATAATTGAAAACCAGCTTCAAGCTGAGGGACTTGTTGGCCTGGGAGTCCCTGCTATGGCTGTACTGCCGAAGTATACTCCCGGCACAACTCTGACCAATCACTGAAAATGGCTGCCAAGCTGCGAAAACCCACGCAGCTGGAACCCACAGCCACCACCTCCAAATCCAAAGTCCCCACCAAACCCACTAAAAAGAAGACCAAAAAGGCTACTCAGGGAAATGAGTCCCCTGAGGATGCCCCTGCAACACAAACGCAGGCTATATCCACTGGTATAACCCCCTAGTGGATATAAGGACTTCACCAGCCACAGCCGCTCAGGATTCCTCTCAAAAGGAGCCTGCAGCAACCACAGAAGGGGTACCCACAAATCTGGGATCTTCCTCATTTGAGGAGATTGCCATTGAAGAGCACCATTCTCCCCAGGTGCACACTGCTTTTACCCCATCTCCCCATGCAACCGCCCCCCAAAGTCCAACCATTATCATTGCAAACGTGCTGACTCAGCTGCATGCCTCTCCTCCTCCCCAACAACCACAACAAAGGGGAGAACCACAGCTATTGAGGACGAGGATCACCATGCTTCTGACAACCCACAGCACCGGGGTTTACACGTTCTATCTCCTGGTGTGGATATGGAGATTAGAACATCTAGTGAGGCTGCCACCTCTTCTGAATCAGCACATGATCAGAATGAGGCTGGTAACATAGCTAAGACCTCACTAGAGGCAACAGCTGATGAAGGACATAGTCCTGAGGCTGGAAGTCCCCAGTTCCAAGAAAAAGGGGCACATGCTAAAACAGGTCTACACCCAGTGCATGTACATCCTGCTACAAGCAGGAGGTCAGGTGATTCAGCATCTGCTGATGATGACCTGGGCTTCTTTTATGATGTTCTGGCCCAGAACATTCTTGAGGAAGAAGTCAGTAGACTACAAAGACTACTTGACCAATTCTCTCAAGAAGCAAGTCCATCTGCCACCAACATAAACCCACAGATGGCACCTTCACCTGAAGGTCTCCCCCATACACTCAGCCACTCAAAACTTCCAAGCCACCAGCTTCTGTTTCTGGCACTGCTTCTCAGGGACAGAACCCCTCTGAGCAAACAGTTGCTATCTTTCAGCAAACCCTACCTCTCATCACCCCCATGATCACAGACATTGTGATCAAAACCATGGATGAGAGGCTTCCCTCAATCATACAACCCCTGGTGGAGGAGATTGTGAGCACAAGGCTTTCTGCTACTCAACCCTTGCAACCAATGCAACCAAAAAGGGGGAGAGTCAGTCAGTGAAAGCAAAGGGGAAGAGCAAACTGAAAGAAAAGGAAACTGAGAAGGAGAGGAGTCTGTGAAGGGAACCGAAAATGATCAAGTGGGTGAAAGTCACAAAGACTTTCATGTCACATATAAGGAGGAAGGGTGAAGGAAAAGAGAAAGAACTCCAACTCGATGAGATGATCAAAATGGCAGATGCTACACATAGTAATCAATGGATGCATTATTGATCAACTGTATAGACAAGGGTTCGATACTGCACAGCTTGACTCAGAGATCAGGAGACTTGAAGTTGAAGAAATTAACTCAAGATGGGCAAGTTATGATGCATTAGAAAGAGAGAGACTAGAGATCATGATCAGATTCATTGCAAAATATCTTGGGAGATCATTGATCGAGATTAAATCATGGACCAGGGACAGTATCTTGGCCATAACCTCCAAGATCTGTTCGTCTGAAGCATACACTAAGGTTTAGTAGTCGAAGCTTTGAATGAAGCAGGAGCAGGGAGCAGGACTGAGCTAGCCAAACACTCAAAAGCCACACTCACCTCTAAAATGCTAACTCAGCCTGTCAACATTCCCTCTCCAAAACAACCACAACCACAACCCACAAAACCAACTCCCTTACCCTCTAAACCAACAGCCGATGATGCACCCAAGAAGAAGAAGAGAAGGGTGTTGAGGCTAGAAGAAGAAGAAGAAGAGGATGATGTGGAAGAAGATAGGCTGCCTCTGTCTGCAGTCCTAACATTGCCTAAAGCCAAACCCATGCCCATCACTCCCACCTCACAGATGGAAACTGTGAGAGTAAAGATTGAAGAAGAGCAGCAGCAAAGGCTTCATGACGATGAGATGTTGAAAAGCATCGACAAAACTTATGCTGCTTCTTCATCAATAATTAGTATGAAGAAAGAAGCTCTGAGGTTGTACACCCTTGCCAACACATTTCAATATCAGAAGGAAAAGGTGAGAGTATGGCTGATCCTAGGGTGGCTCACAGGATTGTAAAGAAAGACATTCCTTCGAGATACAAGGGCCAAGTAAAAAGGATCGTAGATGAAGAGATCACAGTGGTCCTTGTAGTATCACCCTGGGAGATTGTAGAAGATTTCAAGAAGGCCTATGAGACTAAACAGCCACCCCAAAAGATGTTAGAGAACAGAGTTATTAAAAAGGGGTTAGTCTACAAGAGCTTGAGAACTTCAAACAAAATGAGCTCAGTCTGTTACTTGAAGGGACTCATCCTGATGAGTTTGCATACAGACAGATTACAACAGTTGAGCTCAAAAATGGCAAACAGGCCAAGTACATCTCAGAGCTGTATGGGTTGAA
The DNA here is from genome assembly GCA_025506515.1 of Flaveria trinervia. Classification (NCBI taxonomy): domain Eukaryota; kingdom Viridiplantae; phylum Streptophyta; class Magnoliopsida; order Asterales; family Asteraceae; genus Flaveria; species Flaveria trinervia. The sequence continues at coordinate 31,357,459 of CM046441.1, forward strand.
GGATTGTTTGATGGTGAAGCTGAGAACCTGACCATGGAAGAACAAATTATGTTTCTCAGAGCATACACCAGAGAATCCTACAGGCTTATACATGGGAAGTGAGTCTCATGGATGGGGGAACAGCTCAGTGTCCAATTCCCCAATACAGAGCTCCCATCATACATTGCCAACCAAATCATCAGAGACTCATTCCCAGGCCAGTGCTTATATGGGTCATCTTCTCAACTGATCAAGAAGGAAAAAGACCAACCATTCTGCCAACAATAAGTGGGACCTCAATAAAGTTAAAGGTTTTGGCTGCATTGGTTCAGGGGGAGTTTTGGACCAAAAGAACCAATGAGCCGGATCAGAAAAACCTTTAAGTCCCACAGACGTCACAACAACTACTGAAGACCACAACAGCTGAAGACAACAGCTGATTACAAAGTCTGAAGACAAGTGCTGAAGACAAAGTCTGAAGACAAGTGCTGAAGACAAAGTCTGAAGACAAGTGCTGAAGACAAGTCTGAAGACAAGTGCTGAAGACAAAGTCTGAAGACAAGTGCTGAAGACAAAGTCTGAAGACAAGTGCTGAAGACAAAGTCGAAGACAAGTGCTGAAGACAAAGTCTGAAGACAAGTGCTGAAGACAAAGTCTGAAGACACAAGTGCTGAAGACCAAAGTATCAGACGTTGACAACAGCTGAAGAGGTCTTCTTCAGTAGTTGTGACGGTTTCCTTCAGTAGTTTTATGTTTTTCAGTAGTTTTGTAAAACACTGAAGAGCTTGTTCTTCAGTCGTTGTAGTTTCAGTAGTTTTTCTTATCAGTAGTTTTATATTTTGTACTTAACACTCTGATATGTTCTCAGTAGTTGTGAACATTTCAGTAGTTTGTTAAGAGTTAGTTATTTTGTAATAGATCTGCCAGTTGTCACTTTCCCGTGATAACAGCAGCGATTGCACTCTATATAAGGAGTGTCAACCTATTGTAAAAGTGAATGATTTGATCAGAAATATTCGATATTATAGAAACATTCCTTGTTACAGAAATATATTCTCTCGTTATAACCGTATTTGTTCTTAATGCATACGAGTATCAAATTCTTGCTACAATTTGTCTAATTCTTGTTCTTATTCCGCTGCGTTACGCTCTAATACATCAAACTTGTGATCACTGATCCTGACAAGGTGTTAGCTCACTGTGTGTGGTTTATAATACCTTGGAGGATTGCACACTGGGGTCCTGTCTTTGTGATTGACCATTATTAGTTGCCTTCGTTGCTTACCCAATACTATGGTCAAGCCACCAGGTGAATGTATGGTATTTAAATTTAGAACTTTGGCCCAGTACCTGCTTTATGCATGAAGTGGGGTATAGCTCAGGTATGGTATGGAATGTAAATAGTAACTGAACGTACATAGAACAGGAAGATAGGTAACTAATGATACACTACATATGATATGCATGAATGAAAGTAACAATGATGATGGAATATAATAATGTTATTATCTATGTGTACGGAGATTCTTGATCACATAAGAATGTAAAGGAGGTTTTAAAGTGGAAGTAAAACTTTTTCCATTTGAGAAAACTAGAACTCACTCAGCAACACGAGGCGCTACTTGGCTTATTTTGGATGGCATTCTTTGTTTGTATAATTTTTGCATTGTAACGCGAACGAACGATATTTGTAATGAACGTTGTATTATTTGCAAAAGTGTTTATAATGAAATGGTTGTTTAAATGTTTCTGTTGTAATGTTTTATTAAAGTTAATGTAATATATGTTTTATGTGCGACGATTGACCAGCTGTGAGCGTCCCGGGAACGGGGCCTTACAAGTTGGTATCAGAGCCAAAGCTTAAGTGAAATGGGTAAATTTTCAAAAGATACCTAAACTTAAACTGAAATGGGACAAAAGGAAAGAGATGCCAGTCTGAGTAGCTACGTGCCATCAGGTATTTTCTTAATGTTAACCGGTATCACATGGGCATGTTATGTGGATTATGTGCCTTTAGTAGATTTAGATACTAATGTAGTCAGGATAGGAATGCTTGGGGTATGAATAGTAAAGTAAGTGGCTAATCACAACTGGCCACTGTAATTAGGGACTTACTATACTTGACATAAACTGAGCTATTACCTTGAATGACCATGTGGTGTTTGAATCTTATAGCGTGCTTAGAAGATGGCTGGCGGTAGATCTTCTATGGCTTCACGTGGTGGAGGTCGTTGTGGACATGGTGCTGAACCGCGGGTCACGAGAGGAAGGCCTAGAGCCAAAGAAGTGGTTCATGAAGAACCCAAGACCCACATCCAGAGGGTGGAGATGAGAGTGCTAGCTAAAGAGCCTCAGTTAAGGAGGCTATTGTTGAGGAATTGCATCAGGTCATGCAGACGATTTTACCGTCTGTGGTGACCGAAGTGACAAACGCTGTAAGGGAAGGAGAACGAAGAGAGAGGAACAGGTCCTCGGTAGGACGGGAGCAACCAGAAACTGAGACGGTTCTCTCCGATGATAAGGAGGAGGAAGAAGAGCCTGTGCAGGAGGCAACACAAGGCTGTAATTACGGGGCATTTCAAAGATGCAAGCCCCCTACTTTTTATGGTAACAGCACTGCTGCTGCTGCTCACCGGGGGGTGAGGGAAATGGAGGTTGTACCGGATATCAGCGAGTGTCGCGTGGACCAGAAGGTGAAGTTTGCTGCCCACTTGTTTGTGGACTCGGCTCTGTGTTGGCGGGACAATATTGTCCAAGCTAAGGGTAGTCGGGTAATTGGGAGAATAAGGTGGTCTGAGTTGAAGAAGCTAGTAATTAAGGACTTCTATCCTCACCGGGAGATGGATAAGGTGGAAAGGGAGTTCCTGCAGCTAGAGGCGGAACAGTGACACATCAGCAATACACCACCAAGTTTAATGAGATGGCACGGCTGGTGCCAGATCAGGTGATGCCACTATCACGAAGATTAAAAGGTATATCCAAGGCTTGCCGACGGACATCCGTAGGCACATGATCGCCACCCGACCAAGCACGTTCATGTTGGCGGTTGACCTGGAAGGGAGGTTGTATGATGAGCAAGAAATGGTGGTGGCTGAGGTGAGCAAGAAGGGTGGGGGTGGCTGAGGTGAGCAAGAAGGGTGGTAGTGACCAGAACTGGAATAGGAAGAGGTTTGGTCGGGGTGGTACCCCGACGAGCAACAACAGTGCATGGGTGGATGACCGCCGTGTGGTCACATCCGGTGCCAGGTCGAAGAGGTGTGGCAAATGTAGAAATGAGCATATCGGAGAATGTAGGTTGGGATGAAATTTATGCTTCAAGTGTGGGAGGGCGGGGCATATAGCAAAGGATTGTCGTGCAGCCAGAAGTTTTAACTGTGGTGGAGAGGGTCACATGAGCAGGGATTGCAGGAAGTCGAGGGCTGAGAGTTTTGGTGCGAAGAAGAATATTGCTGGGACGAAAAGGCAGAAGGTGAGCGCCCGAGCTTTCACAATGTCTCGGGAGGAGGCTAGGACGGACCCCGATGTGATGTCAGGTACGTTTCTAGTGAACCAAACTCTTGCATCTGTGATATTTGATTATGGTGCTCGTAGGAGTTTCATTTTTGCTGCATTTTATGCTAAGTTGCCCATTAGGAGTAGAAGTATTAATGAGCCCTTTGATATAGAAACTGTCATAGGTAAGTCTACTAGGGTTTCTGAGATAATAGAAGGATGTGACATTAAATTAGGTCATAAGTTTCCTGTTAGACCATTCGTGATGACCTTAGGTGGTTTCGATGTAGTGCTAGGAATGGATTGGTTGGCAGACTAGGAGGCTAATATTGTGTGCCGCAAGAAGATGATTCGATTGACAGCGCCTGACAGGAGTTTTAGTGACGGTGTATGGTGATCGAGTCACTACGATTCTGAAGGTGATTTCGATGGCGGTGGTCGGAAAGTGCATTAGGCATGGGTGCAGTGCCTACTTGGCCTACATGAAGGACGTGGATACGCCAACACCACAACTGTCCAATGTACCGGTGGTGTGTGACTTTCCAGACGTATTTCCCGAAGACTTACTAGGAGTACCACCGACCGTGAGATCAAGTTCCAGATTGACTTAATACCGGGTGCCCAACCTATTGCTAAGGCACCATATCAGTTGGCTCCGATCGAGATGAAGGCACTGATGGAGCAACTACAGGAGTTGCTTGACAAGGGGTTCATTCGACCGAGTATCTATCCTTGGGGTGCTTCGGTCCTGTTCGTTAAAAAGAAAGACAGTAGTATGAAGATGTGTATAGACTACCGTGAGTTGGACAAGTTGATGGTGAAGAATCGGTACCCGTTACCAAGAATTGATGATTTGTTGATCAGCTCCAAGGTGGCAGTTGGTTCTCGAGGATAGATCAAGATATGAAGAAAGATTATTGGTGGCCGGGTATGAAGCATGACGTAGTGGAGTACGTGAGTAAGTGCCTTACTTTCTTGCAAGTGAAGGTGGAGCATCAGAAACCATATGGGAAGATCCAACCTTTGGATATACCCGAGTGGAAGTGGGAGCATATCACCATGTACTTTATCACGAAGTTACCACGTACCTTAAAAGGGTATGATTCCATATGGGTGATAGTTGATCGTTTGATGAAGAGTGCTCACTTCCTACCAATCCGAGAGACGTATTCCTTTAAGAGACTCGCCGATCTATTCATCAAGGAGATTGTAAGTCGCCATGGTGTACCGGTGTCTATTGTGTCTAATCGTGACACTCGGTTTACATCCAAGTTTTGGAAAAGATTTCACAATGCTATACGAGATTACATATCAGCACAGCTTATCATCCCTAGACAGATGGTTAGTCAGAAAGGACCATCAGACGCTTGAAGATATGCTTCGGGCATGCGTTATTGATTTTGGAGGAAGTTGGGATGACCACTTATCGTTAGCCTAGTTCTCATATAACAATAGCTACCATGCTAGCATTGGCATGCCTCCTTATGAGATGCTATATGGTAGGAGATGTAGAACACCCGCTTGTTGGGGTGATATTGCATAAAGAGTTAGGGAGCGTCGAGATGGTCGAATCTACGACTGAGAAGCTGGAAAGGATCAAAGCCTTTATGAAGGCAGCTAAAGATAGACAGAAGTCGTATGCCGACAAGAGACGCAGACCGATTGAGTTCCAGGTGGGTGATAGAGTTATGTTAAAAGTCTCACCTTTGAAGGGCATCGTTCGGTTTAGGAAGCAGGGCAAGTTGAGCCCGAGATAGATACGGCCTTTCTGAATTATTGCTCGAGTAGGAGAGGTGGCCTACAGAGTAGAATTTCCCAGTGAGTTAAGTGGAATTCATCCAACATTCCATGTATCTCACTTAAGAAAGTGCTTAGCCGAGGAGGATATGATAGTACCACTAGAGGATATTGAAGTGCATGAACGGCTCAATTATGTGGAACAACCAGTGCCGATCATCGATCGCAAAGAGAAGAGGCTAAGGAATAAGGTGGTTCCTTTGGTGCGTGTATAATGGAAGCATAGGAAGGGATCAGAGTCCACTTGGGAAGTTGAGGGGGAGATGAGGCAGCATTACCCTTAACTATTCAGTGACTAACAGGTTTCAAGGAGAAAACCTAAATAAGGGGTGGACTTGTAACGCCCCGAATAAAGTCTAAGCGAGCCAAATAATAATAATGGGCTTAGACGAGATTATTTAATGTAAATAAGATGGATTTAGGTTATAGACCGAGTTAACTTTTCGGGTTATGTGTCTGGCGAGTTAAAGTTCCCGAGAACGCCCGGTATATATAAACAGATCAGCTTGAGCAACTCTCATTTGCTACTTAACACCCCAAATTCTAGAGAGAGTGTGTAAAGAGAGAAAGTGGAGAGAATTGAAGATTTAAGGCTTGGTTGATCACAAGATTGAAGATCGGTGTTCGTGGGTATCCAAACAATAAGAAAACACCAAGAATCCATGTAAGAAACATCATTTAATCTTTCATTTTGGTGTAAACCCGGATTCTAGGGCTTGGGTTTTTGAAAGTGGCAAAGATTTGCCCAAAACTCATGTTTTTGTGTAAGAAAACATGTAAGAAGATTAGATATAGCTTATTGGGTGATAAACCAAGGTTTTAGGTGTAAAAGATTGATGTTTTGGGTCAAAAATGAGGTGGTTCGTAATTTTCAACCCGTTCTACGAAACTGGGTGCTCATCCAGCGAAACTATGTATTCGTCCAGTGAAACTATGAAACTTTCTGCGAAACTATAGTTTCGCAGGTAGTTTCGCAGACATGGTTTTTCAACAAAAGTTGGGCCAAACTGGCATAGAAACTGGCAGTGAAGATGCCAACAAAACTGCTAGTGAAACTAGCAGCGAAACTGCCGGCAAAACTAGCAACGAAACCGCTGATCTGGCAGCGAAATTAGGCAGAAATTAACTCCTTTGAGTGTTAACTTATCTGCAGGTTTTGTAGTGTGACCCTTGTTTTGAAAGCTTCATTGAGAAGCTACTCATCGAGTACAGGTGAGTTCAAGATCCCCTATTTTAAAGGTTTTGAACTAGTTTGGGGCTAGAAATGCATAGTAAATATACGCTTTAAATGACAAAGATTTTAAGGGGTTTTAACGGAAGATCGATTTTTCTATAGCAAAATGTGCTATGTAACAGTGTTAAAATAAAAAAATTCATACTGACCTGGCAGCGCGACCCCAGCCAGGGGTGTTGCCCCTTGAACCCTACTAGGGGCTGCTGCCCCTAGGACCCCGCTGTCAGGGGCTGCCTCCCCCGAACCCCCGTTGTCCCGCCAGGACCAGTTTTCTTTTGTGATGACTTATGCTTGTTGTGCATATGTTTATGTATGTGATGTATGAGGCATGATATTATGATGATGTGTGATGGGGTGTGCGATGTTTATGTGATGCTATGTATGAATGTGTTATGCTGACCTTATGTTCTTATTATGTATTATTCCGTGACTTCTGTGTTATGATTATGAAATGAATGAAAAGTATTATGTAACGTAAAGCAGAAGCTAATGATAATGAGAAGTGGAACGTAAGTAAGAATGAATGCATGCATTAATGAATGAACAAATGTAAGAAAGTTTTGCAAGCAAAGTATGGAGGTTCAAACCCAATGAAGGGTGTTAGCTCAACGGTGTGTGGGTTAGCTATCCCAAAAGGATGCACACTGGGTCTGTCTTTGTGATTGACCATTATTATGGAACCTTTGTCGCTTACCCCGGTACTATGGTCAGGCCACCGGGCACAATGTATGGGAGTTTTTTTTTAGACTTCGGCCTAGTACCTGCTTTATGCATGACAGTGGGGTATAGCTCATGGTATTGGTATGGAATGTAAAGAAGTAACGATGAACATACGTAACGAACGGTAAGAAAGGTAACGAACGATAACACTGACGTATGATGATGCATGAACAAAAGTTAATGAACGATGATGGAAGATTAAATGTTATTATCTATGTGTACGTATGATGCTTGATCGCGTAAGAATGTAAAGGAAGGTTTTAAACAGAAGTAAAAGTATTTTTATTTTATAAAACTAGAACTCACTCAGCAACGCTGACTTTTTATGCATTTTCCATTTGGCAGGTAAATGTTGCTGAGTATGACACGAGGCGGCTACTTGGCTTATTTTGTATGGCATTCTTTTGTATAACGTTTTTGCATTGTAATGCGAATGAAGGATACTTTGTAATGAACGTTGTATTATTTTGCAAAAGTGTTTATAATGAAATGGTTGTTTAAATGTTTCTGTAGCAATGTTTTATTAAAGTTAATGTAAATACATGTTTTATGTGCGCTGATTTACCAGCTGTGAGCGTCCCGGGAATAGGCCGTACATGATCCTTTACTAGGTTATTATTAATTGGTCTACATTTAGTGTTCAAAAGGATTGCATGTAGTGGCAATACTACCTTATAACCCAGACCTTCCCTGTCATTCTGTTCTTTCACTAGGTTCTAAACTATGTGAGAAAAACTTGTCAAACTGTGCAGTTTTTGTTTTAATGATCAACTTCGACTTGCAAAAATACTTTTTCCTTTTTAGTTTCGTCCAAGAATTTAAATAGAACTTGATGTCATTTGATTGATTAAGGCAACAACCTCGGTTTCCCTTAGTTGTTTCCCGAACAGTTCTATCTTTTCTTTGATGCTGCACTCATTTTGCTTTAAAACACGATTTGCTTCAGTGTAGAGTTGGTAATCAATTACTAGATTATCATTATGTCCTAATAACCGAGCAAATTTTAAATCAATGCATTCCCTAAATTTATCACATTCGGTACATGCATGTTTTTCAGATAATTTGTCATTAGAATATACCTATGCAGAACTAGACGAATCAGCCATCAAAGCAGTGTCAGACTCTTCGGTGAATGGAGATTCTAAGTTTGTAGCACAAAGCTCTCTTCAACCAAATGATCAATGACATCCATAGCTTCTTTGTAACACACCGAAAAGCCAAAACGAGTCGTCGTGGATAATGGACTTAATTTGTGGGTATTTACTAAAGGAAGGAAAGGGTTTATAGGATAATCAGGCTTATGAGCAAGAGGCTAATTGATTAAGGGCCCATAACCAGCCATCTTACCCACTTAACCAGCCACCACGATCCTCACTTTGAACCCTAGCTCCCAAAGTCGTAGAGAGAGAAAGTAGAGAGAATGTGAAGAAAACTCAAGATTTGAAGCTTCAAAGGTTAAGAGATTGAAGATCTGGGTGTTGGAGCATCAAGAACTAAGAAAAAAGCAACAAATCCAAGTAAGAATCGACCTCTAAACCCATCTGTAGATCAAACCCGGATTCTAGGGTTTTGGGTTTTGAAAATGTGCAAAGAATCGCATAAAGGTCACATTTTTACGTATGGAAACATGTAAAAAGCTTAGATATAGCCTCATGGATGATAAACTAAGAGTTTGGACGTAAAAAGTTGTGATTTTGGGTTAAAAACGAGCTGATTCGTAATTTTTATGCGATCTGCAAAACGTATATACATCCAGCGAATTTGCATATTCATGCAGCGAAACTATGAGAACTTCCTAGGAAACTATAGTTTCACAAGTAGTTTCGCAGATAATGTTATCCAACGAAAGTCGGGCAAAACTGGCAGCGAAACTGGTAGCGAAGATGCCAGCGAAACTGCCAGCGAAGGTGGCAACGAAACTGTTGGCGAATCTAGCTGCGAAATTGCTGATCTTGCAGCAAAATTGGCAATGAATTTAGGTAGAAATTAATCCCTTTAAGTGTTAACTCATCTGCAGGGTGTGTAGGGTGATCCTAGCCTAGAAAGTTTAGTTTAGAGGTTACTCACGGTATTCAGGTGAGTTCTAGATCCCCTTATTTGTAAGTTTTTACATATTTTGGGGTTATTATGCATACACAAATGCGTTTTTAAATGACCGAGATTTTATGAGGTTTTAACAGGAAATCGATTTTTCTATAAGGAAATGTGTTATATATATGTATAAAAATAAAAAATTTTCGCGCTGACCTGGCAGCCCGGCCCTAGCCAGGGGTGTTGCCCCTTGGACCCCACTAGGGGCTGCCGCCCCTAAGACCCCGCTATCAGGGGCTACCGCCCTAAACCCTCATTGTCCCGCAGAGGGTTGTTTATGTTTTATGATGGCTAGTACTCGGCTTCTCGTGTACTTATTATGTTAAGTATTATATAATAAAGTGAAAGACGATATTAATGAAAAGTGAAACTAATGAATATTACGACTAGGCCCGTTTGATGATGAAAGTCTTGCAAGTAGTATGATAGACTTCACTTATGTGAGTCTGATGTATGATGATTGATCGTATTCATGAGCGAGCTATGTGCCTTGCAGTGTGGATCAACTTTCGGGGGTTAGCTACCATGATGATGTGTACCGACAGGGATCAACATTCGTTGTCGATCAACATGGAGCTCTTGCTTTGTGCAATCTCGTTTATGATGAAGTGAAAGACATGAAAGAATGAAAGTTAATGAACATGCTTATTAAGACACAAATGTTACGTATTATGATGTATACGTGGTCATTATATGATGGATAAATTTATATTTTCTTATTTACCTAAAACTAGAACTCACTCAGCGTAGCTGACTTTTATGCATGATAGTTGGCAGGTAAATGATGCTGTTGAGGATGGCACATGGTGGGAAGCTACTTGGATGGCAGTGGATGGCATTTCTGATTCTAAAATCTTTTATTGTAATTTAAGAACAAGTACTATGTTTTATTTACAATTGATGGACAAATGTATGGGTACACTATAGTTTAAAAGTTTTAAATGAATGTCTATTTAATTCCGCTACAATGTTTTGGTTATAAATTAAATGATTTTATCCTATGATTAACCAACTGTGAGGTTCCCCGGAACAGGGCCTTACAGTTGGTATCAGAGCCAAAGTTTAAGAGAATTGGGTAAGCAATTTTGAAAACCTAAACTTAAACTGAAAATGGCACCGAATGAAGGATGCCAATCCAAGTAGCTATGTGCCATCAAGTAAAGGTTTTCAAGTAAAACTGGGACTATGTGTGTGTGTATGTGTTCTATGTGCTTCTAGATTTGAATACTGACATGTGTTAGGATAGTGATTGCTTGGGACAGGAGGGTAAGGTAAGTAGTTAATCACACTTGGCCACTGTAATTAAGGACTTACCATACTTATAATGATCTGAGCAATTATCTTGAATAACTGTTTTGGTGTTTGAATCTTATAGGAATTAGTTATGGCTGGTAGAAAATCAGGGAAGGAAACTCGAGGAGGTGCTCGTGACGGGCGTACTACTAAGCCACGTGTCACCCGGAGCAAAGCTAAGGCTCTCGAGCTGTTCACGAGGAGTCAGACCTCCATAGTCACCCGGAGGGTGAGGGATCAGCCACCCTCAAATCCACTATGAAGGAGGCTATCGCTGACGAAGTCTACAATGTCATGCAAAATGTCTTACCCTTGATGGTGACTGAGGTGATCAAAGTAGTCAAGGATGGAGAGAAAGCTAGTAAGAAAGGGAAGGAAAATAAGAAGAATTCTGGAAGGTCCACTAGGAGGATGGAGGAATTTGAAGAGGCCAAACCCTAAGGTGGTAGTCAATGATTATGACAATGATGAGGAGTCTGAGAGAGAGATTATTAGGGGGTGCAACTATGGGGCATTTCAAAGGTGCAAGCCCCGACCTTTGACGGTAACGGCAATGCTACTACCGCTCATCGTTGGGTCAGAGAGATGGAAGTGGTACTGGAGATTAGTGAGGGCCGGGAAGACCAGAAAGTTAAGTTTGCCACTCACTCTTTCGTTGACTCAGCATTGTGCTGGTGGGACAATATTGTCCAGGCTGAAGGAAAGCGATCGATAGCCAAAATGAAGTGGTTTGATTTGAAGGAGTTGGTGCTGGAGGAGTATTGTCCCTATCGGGAATTAAATAAGATTAAAAAGAAGTTCTTCTATTTGGAGGCTGGGAACATGACTCATCAAGAGTATACCTCCAAGTTCAATGAACTTGCAAGACTTGTGCCAGACATAGTAACACCTGCATCCAAGAAGATCAAGAGATACATGCAGGGTTTGCCCGTGGATATCAGGAGGCACATGATTACGGCTAGACCAGGCATGTTTAGGTCTGTGGTGGGTTTAGGTGGAAGGTTGTACGATGAGAGAGACCCAATGCTGTACAGAAGAAGGTGGAGAAATGGAGTGGGAACAAGAATGGAAATGGGAAGAGGTTCGGAGGTGATAACTTCAGGAGTGAGAGAAGAGGATAAGAGTCGAGGATCAGTCAGGGAGACGGAGAAATACAGGTGAAGGAGGTGCTTGTAGAAAATGTGAAAAGGGTCATTCGGGGGAATGTAGAGTTGGGACTAGAAAATGTTTTAAATATGGGGGCGAGGGCCACTATGCTAGGAATTGCAAGACGGTGAAGTGTTACCGGTGTGGCGAGGTGGGACATGTGGAGAGGGACTGGAAGAAGGGAAAATTAGGAGGATCAGGAACAGTTAAAGATGGAGATAGGGGAAAGGGTGACAGTTTGAAGGTGAAGGCGAGGGCATTCAACATAACTCGTGAGGAGGCCAGGGCAGATCCAGAAGTAGTTTCAGGTATGTTTCCGGTAGACCACGAATATGCTTCTGTGCTCTTTGATTCTGGTGCTAGTAGGAGTTTTATGTCTGCTGCCTTTTGTCATTTGTTGCATGGTAAGAGTAGAAAGTTAGATGAGCCTTCTATGTAGAAACAACCATTAGTAAGTCCACTAAAGTAACTAACGTGGTTGAGGACTGCATGATTGAGTTAGAAGATTGTAAGTTCCCTACTAGGTTGCATGTTATGGCCTTAGGAGATTTTGATGTGGTGTTAGGCATGGATTGGTTAGCTAGCTATGAAGCCAATATTGTGTGTAGTAGAAGGTAATTCGTCTAACAACGCCCGATGGTAGATCTTTTACGGTCCGTGGGGATAAGGTGTGCTGTGTACCGAAGGTCGTGTCAATGATCACAACTAGAAAGTACTTGAGACATGGGTGTAGCGCTTACTTGGCCTATGTAAAAGATGTGGATGCGCCAGAGCCACAATTATCAGACGTGCCAGTAGTGCGCAAGTTTCCTGATATCTTTCCTAAAGACTTGACAGGTGTACCGCCTGACCGCGAAATCGAATTCCAAATTGATTTGCTACCGAGAGCACAGCCCGTCACAAAAGCACCGTATCGATTAGCTCCTTCAGAGATGGTAGAACTGAGGGACCAATTGCAAGATTTATTGGATAAGGGCTTCATCCGACCGAGTATCTCTGCATGGGGTGCTTCGGTTTTATTTGTCAAGAAGAAAGACGGTAGCATGTGGATGTCCATTGACTACAATAAGCTGAGCGTAAAGAACCGGTATCCATTACCAAGGATCGAGGACCTATTCGATCAACTACAGGGTGCCAGCTAGTTTTCAAGGATAGACCTGCGTTCTGGTTACCACCAACTAAAGGTGAAAGAGCAAGACATTCCTAAGGCAGTGTTTCATACGCGTTATGGACACTACAAATTTCTCGTCATGTCCTTTCGTTTAACCAACGCTCCAGCTGCCTTTATGGATCTTATGAATCGGGTATGTCGACCGATGTTGGATAAATCGATAATAGTGTTCATCAATGACATCTTGATTTATTCAAAAAGTGAAGAAGAACATGCCGATCGTATTCGAGAAGTTTTGGAGACGCTCAGAAGCGAGAAGTTATATGTTAAGTTCTCTAAATGCGTATTTTGGCTTCGAGAAGTTCAATTTCTGGGTCATGTGTTATTCCCGAGGGGATCAGGGTGGACCCTGCAAAGGTTGAAGTAGTGATGCAATGGGAACCTCCAAAAACTCCATATGAGATTCGTAGTTTCTTAGGCCTGGCAGGTTACTATAAGAGGTTTATCCAAGATTTCTCCAAGTTAGCTTCTCCTTTGACTAAGCTGACCGGAAGGACATGAAGTATGAATGGGGTACTGATCAGGAGAACGCCTTCCTAGAACTAAAGATGAGGTTAACTCAAGCCCTTGTCTTGACGTTACCTGAAGGGAACGAGGACCTCGTAGTCTACTCGGATGCCTCATATGCAGGATTAGGTTGTGTGTTGATGCAACGAGGGAAGGTGATAGCCTATGTCAAGGCAATTAAAGGTCTACGAGGTGAATTATCCTACACATATTTGGAGTTGGCTATGGTGGGTTTGTATTGAAGATTTGGAGGCACTACCTATATGGGGCAAAGCGCACCATCTTCACCGATCAAAAGTCTAAAGTATTTCTTTGAACCAAAGGAACTCAACATGAGGCAAAGGAGGTGGTTGGAACTGATCAAGGATTATGACTGTGAAATTCATTATCATCCAGGCAATACCAATGTGGTTGTTGACGCCCTTAGCCGGAAGGCACGACCCGAACCAATTTGGGTGAGGGCTTGCCAGATAATCATGACGCCTGATGTTATGAAACAAGTGAGGGAGTTTCAGGATGAGGCGTTGAGAGAGGACAGAGTCAACTCTGAAAGGATGAAAGGACACATTTCAGAATTGGGGGAAAACATCCTGGGTGTTAGAACCCGATCTGGGCTAATGTGGATCCCTTTCTATGGGGATCTAAGGGAGAAAATCATGGATGAGGCTCACAAAACTCGATACTCCATTCACCTCGGAGCCACGAAAATGTATCAGGATCTGAAGAAAGATTACCGGTGGCTGGGAATGAAGCGAGACGTGGCTAAGTACGTGAGCAAGTGCCTAACTTGTCTGCAAGTTAAGACAGAGCACCAAAAGCCATATGGGAAGATCCAGCCTTTGGATATCCCTGAATGGAAAAAAGAACACATCACAATGGACTTCATCACGAAGCTACCTCACATGGCGAGAGGAAGCTACATGATCTGGGTGATTGTTGACCGTCTAACACAGAGCGCCCATTTCCTACCAATTCATGAGACGTTTTCCTCTGAGAGGTTGGCAGAGCTATTTATCAAGGAGATCGTGGCTTGTCACGAAATGCCAGTGTCTATCGTTTTGGATAGGGACATGCGGTTTACGTCCAAGTTCTGGAAGAGGTTTCATGACTCAACAGGGACTAGACTACATATTAGTATGGCTTACCACCCCCAAACGGATGGTCATTTGGAAAGAACGATCCAAACTTTAGAACACATGCTACGAGCCTGTGTAATCGACTTTGAAGGAATTTAGGATGAGCACTTACCATTGGCGGAATTCTCATATAATAATATTTACCATGCCAGTATTGGTATGCCACCTTATGAGATGTTGTACGGTAGGAAGTGCAGAACGCCCGTGTGTTGGGGTGACATCGGGCAAAAGGAATTGGGAAGCCTTAAAGTCATTGAGGTCACCACCAAGAGGTTAGATAAGATTAAGGCATTCATGAAAGTCACAAAGGATCGCCAGAAGTCTTATGCTGATAAGAGGCGTAGACCAATAGAATTTGAGGTTGGTGACAAGGTTATGTTCAAAGTATCTCCCTGGAAAGGGATCATCAGGTTTCGAAAACGAGAAAGTTAAGCCCAAGGTTCATAGGGCCATTCCGTATTGTCATGATGGTAGGAGAAGTGGCCTACAAATTAGAACTACCCGATGAGTTGAGTGGAATCAACCCTACGTTCCATGTATCTCATCGCAGGAAATGTCTAGCAGACAATGATGCAGTTGTACCAATAGAAGACATTGAAGTCGATGAACGACTGAACTATGTAGAGCAGCCGGTGGCCATCCTTGATTGGAAAGAGAAGCACTTACGTAATAAGGTGGTTCTCCTGGTACGAGTACAGTGGAGGCACATAAAAGGATCAGAATCTACATGGGAGACTGGGGAGGAGATGAGGAAATTTTATCCTCAATTATTTGATGACTGACAGGTTTCGAGGATGAAACCTATATAAGTAGGGAAGACTTGTAACACCCCAAAAAGCCAAAATGAGTCGCTGAGGATAATGGGCTTAATTGGTGGGTATTTAATAAAGGAAGGAAAGGGTTTATGGACTAACGAGGCTTATGGGCAAGAGGCTAATTAATTAAGGGCCATAACCAGCCATCTTACCCACCTAACCAGCCACCACCATCCTCACTTGAACCCTAGCTCCCAAAGTCGTAGAGAGAGAAAGTAGAGAGAGAAAGTAGAGAGAGAAAGTGAAGAAAACTCAAGATTTGAAGCTTCAAAGGTTAAGAGATTGAAGATTTGGGTGTTGGAGCATCAAGGCCTAAGAAATAGCCTAAGAAATAAGCAACAAATCCAGGTAAGAATCGACCTCTAAACCCTTCTGTAGATCAAACCCGGATTCTAGGGTTTTGGGTTTTGAAAATATGCAAAGAATCGCATAAAGGCCACATTTTTACGTATGAAAACATCTAAAAAGCTTAGATATAGCCTCATGGATGATAAACTAAGAGTTTGGACGTACAAAGTTGTGATTTTGGGTTAAAAATGGGCTGGTTCGTAATTTTTATGCGATTTACGAAACTGTATATGCATCCAGCGAATTTGCATATTCATGCAGCGAAACTATGAGAACTTCCTGCGAAACTATAGTTTTACAGGTAGTTTCGCAAACAAGGTTATCCAACGAAAGTCGGGCGAAACTGACAGCGAAGATGCCAGTGAAACTGCCAGCGAAGGTGGCAGCAAAATTGTTGGCGAATCTAGCTGCAAAATTGCTGATCTTGCAGCGAAATTAGCAGCAAATTTAGGTAAAAATTAATCTCTTTAAGTGTTAACTCATATGCAGGGTGTGTAGGGTGATCCTAGCCTAGAAAGCTTAGTTTAGAGGTTACTCACGGTATTCAGGTGAGTTCTAGATCCTTTTATTTGTAAGTTTTTTCATGTTTTGGGGTTATTATGCATACAAAAATGTGTTTTTAAATGACCGAGATTTTATGAGGTTTTAACAGGAAATCGATTTTTCTATAAGGAAATGTGTTATATAAATTTTTAAAAATAAAAAAAATTTCGCGTTGACTGGCAGCCCAGCCCCAACCAGGGGAGTTGCCCCTTGGACTCCACTAGGGGGCTGCCGCCCCCGAACCCTCGCTGTTCCGCGGAGGGTCGGTTATGTTTTATGATGACTAGTACTCGGCTTGTCGTGTACTTGTTATGTTAAGTATTATATAACAAAGTGAAAGACGATATTAATGAAAAGTGAAACGTAATGAATGTTACCCCTAGGTCTGTTGATGATGAAAAGTCTTGCAAGCACTATGATAGACTTCACTTATGTGAGTCTGATGTATGATGATGATCCGTATTCATGAGCGGGCTATGTGCCTTGCAGTGTGGATCAATGTCGGGGGTTAGCTACCATGATGACGTGTACCGACAAGGATCGACATTCGTTGTCGATCAACATGGAGCTCTTGCTTTGGCAATCTCGTTTATGATGAAATGAAAGACATGAAAGAATGAAAGTTAATGAACATGCTTATTAAGAAGCAAATGTTACGTATTATGATGTATACGTGGTCATTATATGATGTATAAAGTATATTTTCTTATTTACCTAAACTAGAACTCACTCAGCATAGCTGACTTTTATGCATAATAGTTGACAGGTAAATGATGCTGTGAGGATGGCACATGGTGGGAAGCTACTTGGTTGGCAGTGGATGGCATTTCTGATTAAAATCTTTTATTGTAATTTAAGAACAAGTACTATGTTTTATTTATAATTGATGGACAAATGTATGGGTACAATATGGTTTCCAAGTTTTAAATGAATGTCTATTTAATTCCGCTGCAATGTTTTGGTTACAAAAAATGATTTTATGCTATGATTAACCAACTGTGAGGTTTCTTGGGAACGGGGCCTTACATTCTTCGATATCTGAAAGTGTATGCTCAGCAATGATGTCTGCTTCACTTGTAGATCCATCATCCAATGTATCAACTAAAGCAATGTTTGATTCACCCTCAAAAATGAATCAGAAGGACCAGTCTTGTCCTTCATCACCTTGAGCAACCAAGGCCTTAGACTCTTTACTTGAAGATGAAGCTCCAATCTTATCCTTGTCTTGTATGTTGAATGTAGAAAAAGGATTTCCATTTGCAGTCTTCTTTGGCTTTACGCACTCACGTTTGAAGTACCCCTTTTCACCACAATTGAAACATGTGACTTTGGTTTTGTCAAATCCAAATGTCGTATCTTTAGTGGCAACCAAATTTTGCCCCGTCTTTTTAACAAATTCTTGGCTCTTCTAACAGCACTAGCTAAGGCCCACATAATATCCATGCGTTCTAGCTTAGTTTCATTAACTTGCTCGTAGTCCTCTTTAGCAAGATGACAGTTTCCAATCTTACCAGTAACTAATCCATCATAAGATTGAACAACAGCAATTAGAAGGTCCATGTGCTTTTTAGCAACTTCCACGGTGACATTTCCGAGATTCTCGGTCTTCAACTTGGTAGTATTTGCCTCAGGAACTGTGTATGGGTTCCAGATGACCCTCACATTACGGTTCCTGATGCACTGCTTTGGGAAGGAGCAGAAGAGCCAGACACAAACGCCGTTTATAGTGGTGCACTTGAAGCAGCCGGAGTTGGAAATGAATTGTATAGTGAAGGATTCTGAGCATAAGATCCTTTCTTTGACTTGTATTTCATACGTAGTTCTTCCTCCCTTAACTTCAAGATGAAATCATTTATGTCTAAATAGCAAGTGTGTCGTTTTGCCTCAGATTAGACACAAATGGATCCCATTTGTCTGGCAGACCATCAACAAAACTAGAGCCTTATCTTCCATGGATGTGGTCACGCCATGAGTGTGCAACTCACTCATCAGATGATAGAATCAATCAATGATATAATCCAAGCTCTCATTCCCAATCGGAGAGAATTGTCAAATTCTTCTAAGAGCTTTTGCCTTTAGTGCTTTCAGAGTTGTATTTCCTTCATAACTCTTTTCCAAGGCCTCCCATAATTTCTTAGACTACTTGTTCTCAAAGAACTGATAAAATATGTCCTTAGGTATAGACTGAGTCAACAAGGCATATGCTTTCTTTTCAGCATTATGTAGAGTCTTCTAGGATTCACTCATTCCTACCAAAGTCAATTTAACTCCATTAGCATTGACTGGTACCGTGTAACTAGTCTCAATGGATGTCCAAAGGTTTGGGTCAACTCCATTCAAGTAGATTCAACCACTGGTCCACTGTGGGTATTCATCCAAAGTTAACAGCTTTGGCGGTTTGTTGTGGTTTCCAATCTCATTCTCCAGAAGTAGAAGGTTCTGGATACGCGAGTCCTTTCTAGCAGTGAATGCAGCAAACTGGTCTTCCATTGCTTTAAACTTGGTAAACTTAGAACATGACATATTCACTCGTGCGAATAAGCTATGTGAATGGGTCACTCGTGCGAATGAAAGATATGAATGAATTCAATCGAGCCATTGGATTCAGTAGTGCGAATGAGAAGGGCGATTGTAATCAACCAACTGGAGTTGCTTAATCGTGCGAATAAGAGACACAACTGAGTTCAGTCGTACGAATGATAGTATACGATGGGTTCAGTCGTACGAATGCACCAATCGTGCGACTGAAGGCTGCTGTGTTTGAAAAATCGAATATTTGAACACTTTGACACAATATACGAATTTTCCAGAAACCCTAATCTGCCGTTTAATGAACAATCGAAACTTTAACACATGCAATCTTCAAAAACACTTTTGAAGCAAAAAGGTGATTCTTTTGATTGAAAACGCTGGTTTTAACACCAGAACCAATTGAATCCACGTAAAATCACGAGCCAAAGCTCTGATACCACTTGTAAGGACGTTTTCGTACGGAGTACTAACGGATTCTGCATGAGACTAGATCAAATAGTGTGGAATCCTATTTGATAGGCGATCCAATCAGTTGAATGGCAACCCGATCGATCTAACGATGAAACAAACGTTAAGAATTGAGTAAAAATCGATCAGGAACGAACTATGAAGTTGGATAGGCTGCTGAGGGTGCTCTGGACGGCTAGGGTTTGCTCTTTTGACCTCCATGACAGTGCGGAAAACAATCACTTGTTTTTTGACCTCCATGACACATGAGCTCCCCCTAGGAGTAAAAAGTACTATGTTCTTGAGCTTCTTATAATCGAGCATCCAAGCCAATCTAAATCATCGTAGGCTGTGAGATTTGCTCTTTTGTTTTTGGTAAGAATGATACCTTGTCCTAATGTCATTTTAAGGTATCGTTTTAGCGGCATCAAGGTGTTTCTCTCTTGGTTCGCTAACGATTTGGCTTAGGAAATTGACTATACTAGTAGTTTCGGGTCTTGTTCTTTGCAATTAAAGAAGTATCCCAACGAGCATTCTAAATCGGTTAGCATCCACATGGGTTTCCCTTACTAGTTGTCTAATTTTAAATTGTGTTTCAAGAGTAACAAACCTGATCGAAATTACATAATAAGGTATGTGAATACTAAGGCATTTATTATGAATAAATAAGTATCAAAATTGTGTGATATGGGCGATAGAAGTTATGATAGTAAAACTCTTAATATTTTTTTTGTTTTTTGTGATTTTTTTAACAACAAATGTGCGATGCTGATTCGGAGGATATGTTTTATCTTAATTGGGACTATTTATCCGTTTTTTAGCTGGGACCGCACCCCCAACCTCCTCAAAAGGAAACTCATTGTTAAGAAAACTTCCCGATTTAACTCTAAGCATTTTGTTCAAAGTAAGATTTAAACCCATTAGCTACGCTTATTTACATGTTATGAATACTTTAACTTAAACAGTTAGGCTAAATATCATTGGTTTTTTATTTCTTATGATAATGATTGGATTTCTTTACAGATGGTATTTTATAAAAACTATAGCTCATGGTTTCCATCATGTCACGTAGACACCCGTTCAAAATATACTATACTAATAATAGAAAATTAAAACTAATAATAAAATGTGAGACGTAAGCCGGTAAGGACTAGGACCAGGGTGGGCTGAAAAGCAAAAGAAAAGAATTATCGATTGTCGGTGCTCCCCTTTATATTTATGTTCGCAGAGTTCATTAAAGGAAAGAGAAGAAAATGAAAGAAAAATACTAAATTTGTGTTTACAAATTTAGTTAAGAATGAGAAAATAAAAGAATTGAAAATCAAATAAAAGCTAAATGAAGAGAAAAGAAAACGAAAGAAAAGAGAGAAAAGAAGATAAATAAAGA
>CM046441.1:31383096-31503713 GCA_025506515.1 Flaveria trinervia
ATCTATATCTATACATAAGTATGTACATGTGTTTATATATATATATATATATTATATATATATATATATATATAAATATATGTATGTACATGTATATAATATATACATACGTATGTGTATATATATGTCTATATCTATACATATGCGTGTGTATTATACGTATGTGTATACATATGCGTGTGTATATATATACGTGTGTGTATAATATAAAAATAAAAAAAATAAAAACACAAAAATGTTCTCCTACTTTCCCTCTTTCATAAAAAAATTAAAAAAAATTAAAAAAATTATTAAAAATAAAAAAATTCCTGTTTTATTAACGAAATTTGTTTTACACATGTGTAATATCGGATTTACACATATGCAAATCCAGTACTACACATGTGTATAACTAGATTTACACATATGTAAGTTACGGATTGATGATTTTTTTATAAAGTATATCAATATGGTAGGCGTTGGAAAGATAAAAAAATACTGAATTTTATGGTCAATCTTTTTTAAAAATGATGTCGTGTATTAGTCAATATTATATACTAGTATATTAGAGGGACCTTCGATGTAAATGTGTAGTCTATTTATACTCCTTGTAATTCACATTAAAGGAATATAATAATACAACTATTTTACCAAAGTTAATTTGGTATTAGAGCTAGGAAACCCTAGACTCTGTCTGCTGTCACTTTCTCCACCGGAAAACAACTTTCGGTTGCCTGCCCCTGTCTCTGTTTTTCGAAACAGCCTCTCTCGGAAAACAACTTCCGACCACCGCCTTGTTCTTCTCTTCTCAAGCAGCAGTCTCGATTATTCACATGGCAAACACAACAACCCCACTTGCTCCCTTCACTTCCGCCGAGAAGACTGTTCATAACTCCCACAAGTTTGGTTTCACATTAACTCCTACCAACTATGGCCATTGGAAAGCCATGATTAAGCCGTTTCTTGTCACCAATGGCTTATTTTGCTATGTTGATGGCACTCTATTGTGCCCTCCTGCTGTAACTCACTCGACTGATACTTCTGGTAAGGATGATGCCCCTGCTGCAGAGATTTCTAACCCCAGCCATGCGGTTTGGGTATCCAATGATGCTCACGTCCGCATGTTGCTCATGTCCACCATATCAGAATCCTCGTTTCAGCATGTTCAAGGGGATACTTCTTGTGACGTATGGCTATCTCTTGAACGCGCTTATGCTCCACACACTTCTTCACGGGAATTCACTCTCAGAACACAACTTTTGAAGATCATGATGAAAGAAAATGAAACATCTGCAGCTTATCTCACTCGGGCTAGGAGTATGCTGATGGCTTGGCTAATATTGGAGCACCGATGCCAGAAAAAGATGTTGTTATGCTTGTTCTCTCGGGACTGCGTGAAGAGTACAACCCTCTCAAATCAAACATGCTTGCTAGGCAATTTCCAACTGCTTTCAATGAGCTGCATACTCTGCTTGCTGATCATGACTTCATGATTCAGAAGGCTGTCCTAGAAATTACCCCTACACAAGCCTTCACGACTTCTATTGCTGCTGGAAACTCTTCTGTTCAGCCAGAAGTGATGCACACACTTCAACAGTTGGTTACTAAATTGGGTCTGCAATTGCAGCCCACTTCTGCCTCACCTCAGCAATCCTCACAGGCCTACTACACCAACCGAACAGGAAATAATAACCACGGTCGGGGTGGACATTCCAACCGTGGCCGTGGTGGATGTGCTCAACACAACAATTACAATCATACTCAAGGAGGGGGAGGTACTCAATCGGGTCAGTTCAGTTGGGCCTCAAATCAAAACATGGTTTATGGGACATGTAACCGCTGTGGAATAGGTCATCTTCCATCACAATGTCCGAATCGTGATCCATCTACCATCCGTACAAGACAACCGTCAGCAATTTTGCCGACTACCGCTCACAAGCATCTACTTCTTGGCTTTCGGACACAGGTTGATGTTGCCGGAGTTGCATGTCGCCGGAGTTGCATGTCGCTGGAGTTGCATGTCGCTGGAGTTGCATGTCGCTGGAGGCTCGATTCCGTTCTTTAAACTTTGGACGGTGCTATGTGTCATCATTTATTATTATTATTAAAATGGGTATATTAGACATTTTGCATACTATTCCAAAAAGTCAAATGAACAGATTTAATACGGTCGTGACAAGTGTCACCACCTACCATCTTTTACTTCATCTCTATTTTTCTATTTTTTATAAAAACAGTTTACCCTCTTTATTTTTAGAACTTCTATAACTTTTTTATAGATTGTTATATTTTTATCATAATTACATCATTAATTTCGTCTTATTTTTTCTTTAATTCCAATATAGTCTTGAAAATTTTTAAATTTTTGGTTTGGACATTATGAATCAAACCTTGTAATTGTAATTGTATTAAATAATTGTGTGTTTAGGGTTATAATAGACGGTCCTTTATATAGATTATATAGGACAATATTACATAATTAACCCTAAACTATTCACTAATAATAACCTAGTTTAATATTCCCCCGCAAGCTAAGCTCGGGAGAGATTTAGCTTGAAATCTAAAAAACATAAAAATAAATAAAGTAACGTAAATTATTGGTCTTGTTGTTTGTCGTTGCAATCACCGAATGTGTGAAGCACCGGTTGTTCTTCATCGGTTATCGCGTTGTATGCGATGTGTTTGAGTGAATCTTCTCGCGTATCTCCACACCTAAAACTTTTGTACGAAGGTGCGCCGCCGTTGTATAACGGAGCCACAGTTGTATATTAGTGGCAATGTAGGTAAAGCATCACGTTGTATGTGATGAAAGGTTGAGATTGAAAAGGAGAAGTGGTGATTGTATGTGTTGTGTGGCGGCTAGGGTTAAGGTTTAGCGATGGCTAGGATTAGGGTTTGGTAGCGACTAGGGTTAGGGTTTGGCGGCGGTTAGGGTTAGGGTTTGGCGGTGACAGCTATGGTTATGTTAAGGGAAAGAGATGATGGCAGTTTGTATTCGCCTGTTAAAAGGTGAAGATGGTAGTGGTGATTATTGTAACGCAAGCATCAGTAATGGATGGTTAGACAGGGCGGCGGCGGTGGCCGACCGCCCTGATTAGGGTTTTGGTGGTGATCGAGCCTTCCTTGCTCTGATACTAAATCAAACCTTGTAATTGTAATTGTATTAAATAATTGTGTGTTTAGGGTTACAATAGAGAGTCCTTTATATAGATTATAGAGGGCAATATTACATAATTAACCCTAAACTATTTACTATAATAACCTAATCTAATATTATGTATTGCATTACTGTAACTAGCAAGTGTAACACCTAAAAACATTTAATTTAAAACTAATGTTACAACACTATAACGAAACTACACCACTATAATACTAATGTTTTTCAATGTAAATCAATGTAAACCAACGTTTAAACCTATGTAAACTAAGAATATATGGACTAACAAAACCTAAAACTATTGTAAACTAAAAGCATATGCATTAACACATAACAATCCAACCATTGAAATAGGATGTCGATTTATCAGGGTTATAATGATGTAAAACAATGCAATGCTTTGTTACAATGCCTTATATCATGTTTATTTGAGTACAATCCCCCTACTTACAGTAAATTACATCATATTATAATTCCTTACGGTGAATTACATCGAGAAAAATATATATAATACCCAACACAAATGTAAAATCATAATACTTACGGTGAATTACATCGTATGTATAATTATTTACAGTAAATTAAATCGAAGAAACATATATAATAACCAACCAAAATAATTTTTTTGAAAATACACATAAATCTATAAACATCATAAACACAACTTGTTACAAAAAAGATCATGTAATGAGAACACTAACTTATAAATTACATTATGTTTATTTGAGTGTAAAAATCTAATGCTTACAATTAATTGCAACATATTTGGGAACCAGAATTAGCTCTCAAATGCATTCTAAAGTGAAACCTGTAGTCCCTGTTCAAACTTCAGTCGCCATTCCAAACCAACTATCAAGCTGAGAAGACAACCGTAGTACAGCCTGGACTTGATCCTTAAACTTAATTCCAACATATACAAGTCTTGCTATGATTGAAAAGTGACCTAGGCGTTCAGGCAAGGCGCAACGTAGGGGAAATGCCTCATGGCAGCCTAGGCGTTCCGGCGAGCTTTTGGCGAGGTTGCAACTAGTTTCCGGTCATATTCCGGCCAAGTTGTGGCCAAAATATAAGAAAACTATATCAAGATTTAAGTTTATAGAGATAGAAGGGGTAGAAATGAGATAAAATGTAGTGCCGTCCTTTCTTTTAGCTTTCTTTTATAAGCAAAAAGGACAACATTTCTGATCTTTAACAGGCTTCAATAGGCTGTTGATGGTGACTAAACACTACACTGTTAAATTGTTTTTTCAACCCATTATATTAAACAAAACCCAAAAAAAATCGGTGGCTGAAGACTAAACATATAGTGCATGGAACACAATAAACACAGCCACTTAATATCTAAACAAGCATTAGCAGAGCATTAACTGTATATTATTCAAATCTAACCTCAAATAAGAAGTTTATTCAGTTTTTATTTTTTATTAGATTATTAATTGTTTATTAATAAGATATATATTTTTTATGCCTGCTATTATATACATTTTTATTTTTCCTATATGTGCGCCTTGTTTAACTCAGGCATGCACTTTTTTTGCGCCTTGCGCCTAGGCCACAAGCGAGGCCTTTGCGCCTTGAGTGTGCCTAGCGCCTTTGACAATTATGCTGTTCACCAGCTCCCGAATTAAAGATACCTATAGGTCGCAGATGGTTATTCATACATATTCGACAAAACTAACATCATACCACGAGTAGTGGTTTCCTTCATGATGTTAAAAGCAGCACTTTTCTTCAAAGCAAATGTAACAACCGCTCTCTCTTTCTTGTCCTTTGATCCTCAATTAGCTTCTTTTATTTTCTTAGGTTTTTCTCCTAGTATCACATTCAGGTCCTTTTGGCACAATAATGCTTCTACTTGCATATTCACCAACCGAAATTAGAACCCTAAATTTCTCGATCACAACCTTCCTGTCTTCAGCCATCATTAAAGCAAACAAGAAACAAACTGAAACAATAAACATATCAATAAAGCAAACAAGAAACAAACTGAAACAATAAACATACACAACAATGGCATGAGCTTGATGGCTACTCTACTGAACATTGTCAATTGTCTTATTTTCCTCTACAAATAATCTTTGTAGACAAATAAAAAAACAACCGAATGCTTACTTCAAAAAAAAGTGGTTCCCCAAAGTTCCTGGTTATAACATGTAGTCAAAGTAGAAACTTGAAAAAAAAAACAAAACACTAACTTTTACCTAATTTTTTAACAACACCGTAATCGACGGCTTCAAAGAGTTTAACCTAATACTAACATTAGCTTGTTATTCCCGATTACCTACAATGGCATATATCACCAAAAAAGTTCATAGCCTTTTTTTTACTTTGGGGTACAAATTCCAGAGAACAAAAAAAAGGAAAACTTTTTCTTTGTTGTGTCCTTGGTGCAAAGCGGAACTCCTCGGTGCAAAGCGGAACTCCTCGGTGGCAATTCTACTTCAATGGTAAGTCTACATTGTTGACATGTAGTCTTTATTGGTAACTTGCTACTTTCAGCGGCTCGTTTACTTTGTCAGCAATACAAACATTTTCAGAAATAATCAAAATACATAAATTATAGTAACATTCAATTAGACACGAAAAAAATGTATGTTCATGAGATTCTAGAGATAATGTAGCGAGAGAGTACTGACATATCCTGTTAGTGAAGTGTCTTGGTCTAACCTAAAAATGAGGGATTTTATTACTTGGCCGAGCTCTGCTGCGTCTACTTGATTTACTTCCACAGTCCTTCGCTCTTTTATTCAACCCATTCGACCACTTTAACGTACACTAATAATAAATAAGTACAGTATATTAATAGATTTCATTTTATAATGCTAATTTTTACAACATCCCTCCTAAAGTGGTAAAATGCAAGAGGCTTGTTTATAAATTGTTGACCCATATCACTTTATAGGTGCAGACCCAACTCCTTCAATAGATATCAACAGGTGGAAGTCTTCATTTGGGGATGCTGATGGGAACAAATTCATTCTGATTGCTTTTGATGGGACATGGAAGCATGCAAAGGAAATGGTATCCGCTAGCCTTCCATTCGTGTCAACGTTTGCTACTCAGGTGAGTTTGACGTATGATGTTCGTGTTGATGGTGGAACAAAATTTAGCTCCGATTTAACACTCAGAAAGGAACCTTTTGGTGGGTGTATGAGTACAATGGAGGCCGTTGCTCGTTGTTTACGAATTCTTGAACCAAATGGGATAGAGATCGAGTCTAGGTTGGTACAAGTTGTAAGAATGATGGTCAGAATTCAGGCTTCCTACTTGAAACCGACAAATAGAAGTCCCAAGTTGAAAAGGAGTAAAGATGACAAGAAAATTAACTCGAGATCTTTTTGTACTTGATTATTTGTGTTATTTGGTCCATCTATGCAATGGGTTTGGATGCCGACTGTTGAAATATGAACCATTGTGTTATAAAGTTTATGGAAAGAGGGTTTGAGTGATAAATTCTTTACACAATACGATCAACATATTATGTCCCTACAAAATAGTCATGTGCATGTTGATTCTGACGAAGATGAGGCTGAAGCACATAGTACTGCATCGGATCAGGAATATATGAATCGGTTGCGGGATGAAATATTGAGCAATTAATGCAAACTATGATATAGATGATTTAGAAAATGTTATTATGGTTTTATGAATATTATTTCAGTGTTATATAAGTAGCAAAGTTCAAAGTTGAAAAACTCTTTTATGTTTAAAAATTGATTTATTTAAAATTTGGTTCATTTTAGAATTTTGAAGAATTAAAAACCAAAAATTCTTTTTCTTGTAGGCTGCAAAGTTTTGATCCACCTATTTTTCTATAGATGTTTGTAGATGCTGTTCGTAGGCTGCAAACGTTTTAGCTCTAAAAATACAATTTGCACCAAAGGTTGGAGCACATGTTATACACGTTGCAAGTGGATTCGTGAGAACCAACTTGCTTATTATAGTTGGTCAAATAAGTCACCAATCCTAGGTAAGGGATTCTTATTCTTTACTGTGAGATTATTAAATTTTTCATAGTCGATGCATATCGCATGCTCCTATCTTTCTTTTTCACAAACAACACATGTGCGTCCTAAGGTGAGATGCTCAGTCTGATAAAACCTTTGTTGAGTTAGTCTTGAAATTGAGTCATGAGTTACTTCATATCGAACATAACTAGTCGGTGGGATGCTTTAGCAACATGTTGAGCTTGAGGTACTAAGTCAATCTGGAATTCTATCTCTCGATCTAGTGGTACAACTATAAGGTCCTTGGGAATATTTTGGAATTTGACACACCATATAAACCCTCTATTATTGGTGCTTATACATAAGGATCCTTGACATATACTAGATAAGCATGACAACCGGCTTCATGAATTTCTCGACTTTCATCATCGAGATGATCTTTGGTATACAACAAGCCTTATCACCGTATACTAAGACAGAATCAAAGTTAAGAGCGAGTAGACGAATCATTTTCCTTTCATGTGTGATATTGCATCGTGAGTAACAAACCAATCCATCCCCAATACACAGTCAAAACCTCCTAATGCCATAATAAATAACTTCATAGGAAATTTGTGACCCTTGAGCCTTATACACCACTCATCATCTACCTCAGAGTAGACTACCGAGTCCTCATTTCCTTCAAGCAAAGTCAACACCAGAGCTTGCATCAACCTCTTCTTTAACTCTTGGAACGTACTCTCTTAACTATCTCCCCGATCAAACTTTACATATTTCCTTGTCAATTAGTCAATGGGGAGATAAACTTGGAGAAATCTTGGATGAACCTTCGGTTGTAACCTGCAAATCCAAGGAAGCTTCAAATTTCTAATGGCGACTTTGGTGGATTTCATCACATAATTGCTTCCACTTTCGCAGGATCTATCTAGGTTTTCACATGACCCAAAATTACCCGTGGCACAACTAAAACATGCACTTGGAGATTTAGCATACAACTTCTCCCTTCTTAGGGTTTCTAATACTTTAAATGGTCTCCCTCATTCTTCGAGTAGATGAGGATGTCACCAATGAACACTATCACCGATCAATCAAGCATCAGCGAACGTAGCCATAGCGTTCGTAAGACCAAATGACATTACAAGGAACTTGTAATGCCCATATCGTGTTTGAAATGCTATCTTTGGTATATCCTGCTCTTTAATCTTCACCTGTTGATAACCGACTTGAGGTCAATTCTTGAGAATGAAGTTGCATCTTGCAACTGGTCAAATAGATCTTTGATACTTGAAAACAGATACATGTTCTTTACAGTCAACTTGTTCAACTCCCTATAATCTATACACATTTGCATGCTTCCATATTTCTTCTTTACGAACAACACAAGAGCAACCCATGGAGAAATGCTCTAATTGGTCAAGGAGTGTGTGTAGTTGGGTCATTGACTCTTTCATTTATGACGAAGCCAAATGGTACGGTGGTTTGGCTATGGGCTAAGCTCCTAGCACAAGGTCGATCATAAACTCTATATCTCGATCAGGTGGTACTCGAGGAAGGTCCTCAAGGAAAACATCAGGGAAGGCAAACGCCACAAGTACATCTGCCATTATAACGTCTCATTCATCTCTCACACACGCCAGATAAGCTCCACACCCTCATAACATAAACCTTTTGGCCTTTATCCTGGAAACCAAAGGTAGCCAACCAATCCATACCAAAAACTACATCTAATCCTCTTAAGGTCATGACATGTAACCTATCAAGTAAACTGTAACTTTATGTTGGTCCAAAACAATCGAATAACAATACACTTAAATGATTGAATCGTTCATATCAATCAACAAACACAATACATAAACAATTAATGAAGAAGAACCCAAAGTATTCAAAATATAACAGTCAAACTCCAATACTCATAATTTAACAAAGCTCAATGATATTTCAATGAAATCCAACTTACAAATGGCACTTGCAACAATATTCAGACGAATTAGGGTTTTTGCAAGGATGCTTACAATGAAAGAAATCAAATCTATATATAGTATTGATAGTTTTGCTATCCTGCCAATTCACAATTTCGCCCGGCTGAGACATAATTTCTATAGGTGAAAAATAGCTGACTATGAGCGAAACTACAGTTAGTTTCGCTCATAGTTTCGCTACGCAGCAAAACATAACTAATTAACTCGCATACAAATGAAAAATAACATTTAACCTATTACAATCAATTATAAAAAAATCTAATCTAATGTGAGTCCAACCTAGTCTTAATCTTGAATACCCCCTAGGTTGGATCTCACCGTCTTGATCAATCTTCATTTGTCTCTTCAGCTCCAGTATCTACTATTGTGAATCCATGGATATTATCAGTGTTAGAATGGAATCAAGTTAATGATTTTAGGATAAACATTAACCTTGTTTAATTGTTTCATAAATAAATATCAAACAGAATAAATGTTGATTATGACAAACACAATGATACGAGCACAATTAATAAACAAACAAGATTTGATTCAAAAGTATTTCATTAAAACTGATTAATGATTATATATGAATAAATAATGAATGCTATAAACAATAATTTCTTTGAATGTATTAATGTTGTTGATGTATTGATGTGACGGTTGCTAGGGTTTATGTTTGATTGATTGTGTGAATCGATGTGATATTTTGTGTTTGCCATCTGGTTGGCCCTTTCTCCATATTGATGTGAAACCTAGGACTCATATTATAGACAATTCTGTTTCAGTTAAGAAAACATCGGATCTCTTGGGATTTGAAGTTGTATTGTTGACTTGTAACACTTGTATTATTTAAATACAAGTGTTTGGACCCCGCTACTAGATTGTCTTCCACAGGTGTTTGCACATCCGTAGAGGTTTACTCTTCCGCAGGAGTTCAAATCAACGGAAGAACATAATTGGTCATCCGTAGATGGTTCTTACACTTAAGTCAATTTTACAAATTGACCAAGCATAATGTTTTACCTGCCATCATACATATTAATCAACACACATATGGGTTAACCTATATACATAAAGCATACATCCAAATAATGAATTACAAATATTCATTACAAGTTTTTAATTAAAGTTCTAAGCCTATACAAAAGGATCTAGACCTATTGTTCCTAGATCTAACAATACCCCCTTAGGCTTAGGCACTTGTAATCAGCTCTTCAAAACTAAAAGCTCCTTTATTCTTGACACCGTCTTCTTGTTGAAATATGATACTGCATCCTTTTGATCATTGTATTTGTACTTGATCTCCATTCTACATATCTTTTGAAGTGTCTCAAAACTTAATCCCAGAATGTCTTCTTCTATTGTCAGAGTTTTCACAACACTTTGATTGTTGAATATTTTTAGCTCATCTTGTTCTGACATTCTCAGTTCAGATACTTCCTTGATATCAACTCTTTTCAACAGCCCAACCTCATATCTTCTTCTTTTACATGCTTTTGCTTGTAGTTTATCAATTACTTCTATGATATGCAAGTACAGGCATAGGTCATTCTGAGCTTGATCATCTTTGAGTTTTGGGAAGAACTTATCATGTAGATATGAAATGTAGCTTGGATGTAGAAGTTTAATTTCATTTGGATCAAACAGCCTTATACTCTTAGCTTTCTTATTTTCTTCATTTCTCATCAGCACCTGTTTTTTAGTCTTTCCATATATCCCAACTCAGTTATGGGGAAAGTGTATTGATTTCCTTCAATGACTTTGATGGCTGCTATTTTTCTGTTAGTATATCCAACGCTCCTTAAGAATTCATAACCAACCAGTGTAGAGGAACTGGAGTTTGATCTTCTTTCCCTTTGGTGTCTTTTCTTGTGTTCCTTATATTCCCTTCTTGCTTCCTTGAGTACATCATCTCGAACTTTGTTTTCAACTTTCCAACAAACACAGAGAAATCTCTTTCTCTTGGCTTATTGGGTAGTTGTAGATGATCAGACTTTGAAGGTCTTTAATGTTAGCATCAGGCAACAACAAGATTGATTCAAGTAAGTGGAAGTATTCAACTCTTCCACATACTCTTTTGATAAGTGCACAGTCCCACAATGGGTCATATTTCCAAGCTATAATCATGTTAACTTCAGCAGTAGTGGGAGTTATGATATGATCAAACAACTAGATTAGAGAAGATTTTTCATGAGTGATCTCTCTCATAGTTGTGCCCAGAGGCCATACTTTCCCATGGATCACCTCTCTTGGTTCTTTGATCAGTTTTTCTTTCCCTTTGTGTTGATCTTTGCTTTCAACAATTATTGGTTCATCAGGGGTTTTGTTGTGTTGCTCAGCAATAGAATTTGGAGCTTCAGTCTTGAATCTCACTCTAGTGTCAAGCTCAACAACCTTTACATGTTCCATAATCCTTTTTAGCTCACTAACTTTTCTTCCCTTAAGCTCATGCATCTCGTAGTTATGACCCTATATCCAACAGGTCATATTGTATTTGCTAAGCTTTGTTGTATCATAGTGACCCAAATCTTTCTCGATTTCTTAATATATTAAAATGTTGTGAAAGCTTCATAATCACAATTAGGGATCATGAATCTAGCAAGCTCAAATTCTTTTAGTAGATCCTTCATTTCAGCCAGATTCATCCTCTCAACCAAGTCATATGGGAACCCATGGTTGATAAGGGTCATGAACATAGCTAACTCAGGCCTCTCTTCCGATATGTCTTTTGTTGTAATAGATCATCAGCCTTTGAATCTTCTTGTTCTTTGTGAGACTTATCTTCAGTTAGTTCTTTCCATTCAACATCACTATTAGCTTCAACATGAGTTATAGTCTTTAAAGTGGAAACATTCACTGAAGGAGTGTGCTCTGGAGATGTAAGCCTTGATCTTTTAGGAGATTCTTCTACAACAATCACCTCTTTTGGTGTAGTACCTAAGTACTTCCTCTTCCTGTTGTATTGAATGAGATGCTTTGAAGTTTGAGCAGATTCTTTTGATTGTTTCGTTGATAGAGCAACATTTCACTCAAGAGCACAATTTCCATCTTGAGCTCATTAATTTCTTCATCTTTTCTATTTAACAAAGCAGATTAAGCAGTGAGAGAGTTGTTTACTTGTTTAATTTCCAATGCCAACTTCTCCTTTTCAGACTTCTCATGCTTCATCAGCTGCTCATCCTTTTCCTTTATCATATCTTTAACTCTTGAATTATTTCCTTCCTTTTCTTAGACTTGATTACAAGTTTGTTATACTTAGTTACCAAATAGCTTTTCTTCACAGGGATGTCTTCTTCACTTACATCATCTTCATGATAAGCAATACATCAACATAGTTAGCTTCTTCTTCTCCTTCTTGCTGTTCAACATCAATCTCATCATCATTGACATCAACAGGGGCTACACTAGTTGAGCTGGAGCTGGACTCAACTACTTGATCTGTCTGTTCTTGTTGTTGTAGTTGTTGTTCCCGAGGATCAATGATTGTTGTAACTGGTTTCGTTTGATTAGATAGGACTGGGTTTTGTGAGTTTGTGATTGAGAGTGGAATGGTGCAAGCTTGAGAAGCCAACTCAATCTCATCAGAGTGAACTGAGTTTTGAGACTGAGTAGCAGAGACAGGCTCAATATGAACACTTGTGAAGTCGGCTGGATCCGTAAACATCCGAGCATGTTCTTGACGGAAGGATAAATAACAGCAAACACCAAGAGACAATCAATAAAACGAACTATAATTGAATGGTTTCGTTGATAAACCTAACGATTACAAGCTCGTTACAACATAAGAATCAAGACTCTTGGCAAGGGGAAGATCGAGCATGATCTCCCCTCTCATCCGGCAGCCCTAGGCTCTAGGCAGACTTCCTCTCACTAAAACCCTTATCTCTCTACACATTGAAACTGGTATATATAGGCCTCGGCCCATATTAGATGCGACTGGACCATGCGTATGGTTCAATCGTACGACTGGACCATACTTATGGTTCAGTCTTACGAATGTCCCAATCGCATCTCTTAGTCGCACGGCTGGTCCATTAGCATGGCTCAGTCGTACGACTGAGTCTCATTCGCATATGCTCCTACGAATGACCAAGTTTCATGTGTTTACAACATATCAGGTGTATTACATTATGCCTAGACTATTCGACAAGCGACAGACACACTATATATGACTATATATGCTCCATCAAATTCCCCCTTGGACGTTGCTTGCGAATAGTAGATAACACCTCTTATAATCTTCAGTCAATCTTTGCTCTGGTTTCCAATAGAATCAAACGAAAAACCATATTAGCCAACATTGCCGATCCGTCAGGTTACACACATCCCCGAAAATGAATTTAGGCACCATAGCTTTCGTTTACTTTGTAGAACACCATCATCGCAGCAAGATTCCCCATATGACTGATCTTTCCAGATAATGACATGATCAATTTTCTATTGCTTCAATCTTCGCACAGGCTAACCTGATTAACACCACCACCTGTAGAAATTCCCCCTCACATTCAGCATATCCCAATATATAGACATGTGCTCTCCTGGCGTCTTCACACGGTGTATTGGGAAAAGGTTGAAGGTTCCAATCCACAGTTGACAATATCAAACAAATCAGCATGCACGTAGATTCATCATCAGAAACCTGCTCACATCATCACTTTCTGATTGCGTCTTCAATCTCTCTATACATGGATTCCCTCTAAGAATGAGAATCCTCTCTGTGCAGATAAATATAACTTGATTGGCCCATAAGTAGTCAGATGCTCCTGACTACCCCCACAAAATCAACACCGACTGCTGAGATCTTCTATTCTCTTTTTCGTGTTCCAACTACATTCACCTATTCTGGAAGTCCGAAGAATAATGGGGTATACATCGAACTTAATTGACAAAAGAACCTCAGGGTGAATATGCTTTGATCATCCTCAAATATGTGCAAGAAGCTATTCCAGACTCTTTTTTTTGGTATGGAACAAATGCGGATGAGTTAATGCAGATGGCTCATTTGTACGATTGAACATACGACTGGTTCAGTCGCACGATTGAACATACGACTGGTCCATCGTACGAATGGTCCATTCGCATGGCCCAGTCGCATGAACGGGTCTGCACGCAGATTTACAGATCTGCAGCCGCCAGGGCTGCCCAAAACCCTAATCTTACGAATTTTACATGAAACGAACCAACATAGACATCATAAAATTCGTAGGGGTGATGGAACGTGGTTTCGAGTTTGATTTTAACATAGAAACTACACACGTAACCAGATCTGAGCAAAACACGAAGAACACGAAGTGGATTTAACATCAAGATCTGAAATTTGATCCAGAAATCAAGAGCTCGGGTTGCTAGAATGATTGTTAGATCATTCCAGCAGAACCGGCTCTGATACCAATTGTGAAGTTGGCTGGATCGGTAAACATCCGAGCATGTTCTTGACGGAAGGATAAATAACAACAAACACCAAGTGACAATCAATAAAACGAACTATAATTGAATGGTTTCATTGATAAAAGCTAACTATTACAAGCTCGTTACAACATAAGAATCATGACTCTTGGCAAGGGGAGATCGAGCATGATCTCCCCTCTCATCCGGCAGCCCAAGGCTCCCGGGCACACTCTCACTAAAACCTTTTTTCTCTCTACACATTGAAACTGGTATATATAGGCCTCGGCCCATATTAGATGCGACTGGGTCCATTCGTGCGATTGGACCATCCGTATGGTTCAGTCGTACGACTGGACCATGCGTATGGTTCAGTCGTACGAATGTCCCAATCGTATCTCTTAGTCGCACGGCTGGTCCATTAGCATGGCTCAGTCGTACGACTGAGTCTCATTCGCATATGCTCCTACGAATGACCCAGTTTTATGTGTTTACAACATATCAGGTGTATTACATTAAGCCTAGACTATTCGACAAGCGACGGACACACTATATATGACTATGTATGCTCCAACAACACTCTTAGGAGATTGATGATGAGGAGTTTCTGGTGTTGATGATTAGGTTATTGAGGGAGAATTAGCGAGATTGGTTGGGTGTTTGACTAGCTGATTGATATTGTGGTGATGGTTCATGTTGGATAGGTGAGATGGGTAGGGTGTTTTGACTAGCTGGTGATTGATGTTATGGAGATTGATGATGTTGGTAAATGGGTGATTCATGGAGTGAATGTGAGGCTTGCATAGTGTCAGCAGATGAACTCTCTTACTGGTCTTCCTATACCAGTTTGAGGGATGTTGGCATTAGCATCTACCACATGAGCAAAAATTGGCATGTATTCTTCTGGTATTTACCACTAATCTGTCAAAACAGATCCACCCAAATGTACTTGTACAAAGACATGACCTAATCTTGCTATCCCAGGTAGCTCAACATTAATGATTAGTTGGAGGAACCTTGGAAACATGAACATTTTATCATCCTTCTATACTCTTATTTTGTCACACAACATCCAAAAATGTATTTTGAATAGTTATACGTTCTTCCTTAAGATCCTATGATTCCAGAAGAGATGTGCCTTGAGAATATATCCATTTGGATTTCCTGTTTCCGATACACTTAAGGTAAGTATGACATAGGAACCGGTAAGGTTTGCATAATCTCCCCTTCTTGATCTCTCCTCTTTCAAAGTCACCATCATAACCATCAAATAATATATTCTCAATGTACTCATGTTCAAATACGTTTGGGTGACCTATTTTTTGATCTCCCAACTCTAGTACCCTTCTGATTGTCTATTGATCTATTCTTAAGTGTTCATTCCTAATCTTAGCATGAATCACTTTAGTTTCTCCTTCATTATCTATTCTAGTTGAGTTCCAAAAATCAACTATGTGTGACTGTTTGATCACTGGATTAGCCGTCAAGGCATAGAACAATCTTGATCGTCGTAAGAATCTGATGATGTCCCGACACCCTCCCGATACAGGGTTGCAGGACCGGTGAAGGGGTTTCACTTACAACACAACAACAAAAAGAGGAGATTAACTTAAACTTAAAAAAATAATGAACTGGATTAACCACAAAAAAGACACTAAGAACACAAGTAACGTAAGAGACAAAACACAAGAGCACAAGTATATGGTTTTCAAAAATGCAGTATATTGCTTTCTCTATGTTATATACAAGTGTTACAAAGCATATCCATAAAGTTACAAGAACATGAGATACTTATACTACATCCTACAGCTGGCCATACTATGAAAGCCAGCTAGACACAATTGACTAGACTCAAAACAAAATCAATTGTAGAGTCAAAAAGGCAGATTGCCTTTTGACTTTGTGACTATGAATGCCATAGCTCACATCTTATCTATTACAAAAAGGATAAAGTACATGAAGTAGAAAGTTTACAGACTCAAGACCTCAATGTACAGTTACCAAAAGCATGGACTTTCACCAACTCATGTAAGTTGGTGACTTTACAGAGTACAGCGGAAAGGTGTCCAACTTTATGGAATAGTACATCAGATAAAGCATGTTACTAAAAGTCTTCGGAAGAAATCTATCTTCAAGAGTTAAGGCTTTGGAAGACTTTGTCTCTAAAGCTTCGGAAGACTTCATCTTTGGCTTCGGAAGATATTGGTCTTGGCTTTGGAAGATTTCACACTCAGAATATTCTTGTTGCATGTGTGAAACTTTTGAAGCATTCTTCTTCAGTACTTGTGCAGCATGCATACAGAAAGTCTTTGGTTGCTTCAGCCTCTATGAATATTCTCTACAAACTCCCCCTAGGCTGATGCTACCAAAACTTTTGACGACTTCAGATATCAATAGTCCTCATTAGGATGATAACCAACCCTTTCTTCATGAGATGATCAGGATCCTTCAGACTGTCAAAATGTCTTCTCATGTCAAAGAGATCATGCAGAGGCAACTAAAACATGTCTTGCCAAGTGTAGACATTCTCAATGTCATGATCTCTGATGACATGCCACCTTTCGGGATTTGTAGTGTATGTCCAGGACATTATGGGTCTTTCTGATTCAAGAGGAGATATTGGGATGGGAGATGATGGAGCATTCTCTGGCTGCACATCCTCAGGATGTTCTGACTCATCATAAGGTTTAGAAAGGATGCAGTCTTCTTCTTCTTCTTTGGCTTTGGTTTAGAAATCATCCTTTTCTTTCTCTTTACAACTTTTAACTAAGAAAATGGCATGCAGTACCTAAATAATCTTCATTGTCTTTCTCAGTTGGGTCTTCAACTCTCATAGGTTCAGATTAAGAGTGAGTCTGACCCTACTGTGGATCAGAAGATGAAGCTTGCTGAGATTCAGCAGGAGGTCCAAGTTGTGATGTCTCTGGTTGTTCAACCTTAACCTCCACTTCAGATGGGGCTTGACTTGTGTCACACCCCGACCGACGGCGAAATCATCGGGGCGGATGAATGGGAGACGATTGCTCATAGCACATGGAACTAGTTATGTTGAAATAATATTAAATGTCATTATTCATTAAACATTACAAGAAAATAAGTACTTGCAAAAAAATCAAGACACAAACAGAAACATAAGACTTTCAATTAATCTAGGTCCAAGTCCTATATAAGCACAGGAAGATCTTCAAGTATCAAACATGAAACATGTTGAAAATAAGGGTCAACTAAAAAGTTGGTGAGTTCCCATGGTTTAAACATACATATATATATATATACACATGTAAAAAGGGTTACAAGTAGCAATTCATGTCCATGGTTACGAGTTAGCAAGCTTATAGAACACATACAGTTACAACCAAACCTCGACTTGATTACAAGTATATAAGATTGGCTAAGTGTACTTGGTTCCCATGATGAACAAGCATACGTCATCAGGAGTCGGCAATACATCGATTTTAGCACCAAATAGGCTTGTCAGGCCCAAAGATCTAAGACGTCGCCAGGCTAGCAATAGTTAATGATTGTAAACAAAATATATATCTCATATAAGACTTACAATAACACAAATAACCATGACAAAAAGGTAAAGATGAATTACATGTGCATTTACAAGTATCAAGATGTTTACAAGTGTAAGTTTATAAAGTTAACATGTTTCACCCCAAAAGGTATGAAATAAAGTTAAAAGGGGGTATGGAGAACTCATATGATATAAATAAGATATATGTAACTGGATGGTTGAATGAAATGCAATGTGTGGTTTTTGCTTATAATGTTTAATATTTCATTGATTATTGTATGTTAACGCTTATTGAACTAACTATATAGGTTTGTGGTTGTTTGAATATATCTAAGTCAAATAATGATTATGAAACATATTCAAACTTAGTCATATGAAGTTCTCATGTGAATGGCCCATGCTAATGGACCATACGCATGAACAACTTCGTGCTAATGAATCAGTCGCACGACTGAACCGGGAGACTGGATCAGTCGCATGATTGTAACATGAGATTGACTCAGTCGCATGACTGAACATTTAGTCGTGCGAATGGATCAACCGCATGACGCAATCGCACGACTGAACCATGCTAATGGTTTAGTCACCCGAATGAGAAACCCTAACCTATAAATACCACTTAAACCGTGAAAAAAAAACACTTCTAAAATCTACGTACTAAATCGTACCCTAGCCGTCCAGAGACCTCTAAGAACCTGTTCCAAGTTCATAGAACGCACTAGATCGATTGCCAATCGTTCTTAACGTTTTGATTCAATCTACAATTGTTTCTATGTGCGTTCTCACTGACTGGATCACCAATCAAATGGGATTCTGCACTATTCGACTTGGTATACACGTATATCAGTTAGTATTTCGTTCAATACACGATATCAGAGCTTTGGCTTTTGATTTAGGTGTGATTCGATCGTTTTTTATATAAAAAATTGTGTTTTTCACTAAAAACGCAATCTTTTTGTGTCAAACGGTGTCTTAGACGTCTCCAGTTCATAAAGCTCTGAAGGCCAAAGCGTTGAAGGAGTTTGACAACATCTTGTCAATGGGAAAGGAGAGCTTGGACGATGTCATTGATCGTTTCTACCATCTGATGAGTGAGCTGCACACTCATGGAGTTACTACGTCTATGGAAGACAAAGTTTCAAACTTTGCAGATGGTTTACTCGAAAAGTGGACTTCGTTTGTCTCCAACCTCAGACAGAATGATATGCTAGCGAAGTTAGACATCAACGACTTCATTCTGAAGCTGCGGGAGGTAGAGTTGATGATGAAATACAGGGCACAAAAGTCTACTTATGATCAGAATCCAGCTCTGTACAACTCAACTCCACAAGCCAAAACGTCTGGAGCTCCACTACAAACAGCTTTTGTGTCGAGTTCAGTTGGTCCATCTCAAGCCTCTTCTTCAGGATCTGACACGTTATGGTCATCTGGTACCCAATACATAGTACCTGAAGCAAATGCTACAAAACTGAAGATCGAGAATCTTGGGAATGTGACTATTGAGGTAGCAAAGGAGCACATGGACCTCTTAGCAGCGGTAGTCCACTCCTATGATGGGCTAGTTGCTGGGAAAATTGGGAACTGTGATCTTGCAGACGAGGACTACGAGCAGGTAGACGAGACAGAGTTAGAAAGAATGGACATAATGTGGGCCTTAACAAGTGCTGTTCAGAGAGCAAAGAAGTTTATCAAGAAGACCAGACAGAATCTGATTGCCACTAAGGACACAACTTTTGGCTTTGACAAGACAAAAGTTACCTGCTTCAATTATAGGGAAAAAGGGCACTTCAAACATGAATGTGTGAAGCCCAAGAAGACGGGAAATGGGAATCCATTCTCCTCTTTCACTCGTCAGGATAAGCCCACAAGCAGTCCTACTTCGTCGAGCAAGGATCCTAAAGCCTTAACAGCTCATGATGACAAAGGACAAGATTGGAGCTTCCGGTTTGTGTCTCCGGGAGAATCCAACATTGCTAGTGTCGAGGATCTAGATGACGACTCAGCAAGTGAGGGTGATATTGCAGTGGAGCTTGCAATGTCAAATGTGGAAGAAGCTGCAACGGTAGTTAATCACCAACCTGAAGAAGGGACAAGTACAACAAGTCCAGAATCACCAGAACCAGAGAAGTCAGACACTGCTTTCATGGCTGATTCAACCTCACCCTCTCAGGTAAGTACCACTACTCAACTTTTCAATAATCATGCTTGTTCTGATTGTAATAAATTTAGGGAAAGCATTGATATGAAATTTGCTAGGTTATTAGACCATAATGATAACTTAGTAAAGGACTTACAACTATGCACTGAAGCCAATAGAGTCTTAAAACAAAATGAGCACAACTATAAAGAAAAGATAGAACTCTTGAACAAACAACTTAGGGAAACTAAAGTTGTAGCCTTTAACCAAGCTAATGACATTAAGTTCTATCTGAACTCCCTAGAAGACACTAAGAAACAAAAGGCAGTTTTGGAAGTAGAAGTAAATTCACTAAAACAAAAACTGCATAGTTGGACAAGCTCTTCTCACATTGTCCAACACTTAGTGAGAGAGCGCAACAATAGGGAGGGTTGGGATATAAAGTGGTACCACCACCACATGAGACCTTGATGAACACAAAAAGTAAACCATTAAATAATAACCCAATCAAGGATCACGTGGTGTCCACTCCTCTTGTAAGTGATCCGGATTCCGAATGTAAACCAAATGAATCTAGCACTAAACAAAAGGAGGCCACTTCAAAATCAAAAGGTAAGATGCCTTGTGTTAATCTGGACGAACAATTTGAAAAAGTTAAAGTTAAGTCTGGGTCAACCAAGTCTAATTCTGAACCCAAAAAGACCAAACATGTTAACCACCCACATGCTTCATGTCTAAGTCTAGAAAAACAAAAGGGAAAGGATGTTAAAAATGTTCAAACAATTAATTTTGTTAAACCAGATAAAACATCTAAGCAAGAAATGTCCAAACGCAAACAAAACAATGTCACACGTGTGTCCCACACTTCTCCCCAGAAACATTTAAATCGTCAAGTTGAAAGCATATCATGCTATAACTGTGGAAAGTATGGACACATTGCGTCTTATTGTCCTTATTATCAGACGCCAAAGAAGAAGGTTGAACTTTACGACACTAAAGTAAGCTCTTCCAAAAGAAGATCCATGACTCCACCAAAAAGAGTCAGTGAACCTAAAGTTCAACCTATCAACCAGTCGTCTGTTTATCACAAACAGGCCTTACATAAGACTGGCTTATGGAAAGAGAAATCTATCCATGAATCTGATAATGAGAACAAGAAGACCATAGATCTTCCCTCACCCTCAAACGGTCAATGGGTGGAATTTATGATGTGTGATGCCTCTAGGTCACCCAAGCCAGTTAAGGCTTGGGTACCTAACCTTAACTAATGTCTTCAATTGAATGTGCAGGGTGTTCGCTATAGTGCTGAAACAAACACTTGGATTGTAGATAGCGGAGCATCAAGGCACATGACTAGAAACGGGCACTCCTATCAAACGTCAAACAAATCAAAGGAGGTCATGTCTCTTTTGCTGGAAACAAAGGAGGTTACATTACAGCTCAAGGGGAGATAGGGAACGAGAAAGTAAAGTTTGATAAGGTAAATTACATTCAACAACTACAAAACAATTTACTTTCTGTGTCCCAATTTGTGACAAGGGTTTTAAGGTAGTTTTTGATAACAAAAACTGCTATGTCCTGAAAAAGGACTATGTGATCCCGGAGGACAAGTCTTAATGTCTGCATCAAGATATAATTATGTCTTGGATCTATCGAAGGCCTCCACAACTAATCATCAAGTTCAGTGCTTCTTGTCAAAAGCTACCGAGAAGGATTCAATCTCCTAGCATAGGAGAATGGGACACATCAATTCACGGAAGATGAATCACTTGATCCCGAATGATCTAGTGCGGGGAGTAAACGTCAAAAACTTCCAACTCTCGGATTTTTGTGTCACCTGCAAGAAAGGCAAACAAACGAAGAAGTCTCATAAGGAAAAGAAGGTTCATTCCATTGAACTGCCTCTTGAGCTTCTTCACATGGATCTGTTTGGTCCTGTCAGTACAAGAAGCATCGCAGACGACTTGTACTGCTATGTAGTTACAGATGACTACTCAAGATTCTCTTGGGTGATGTTTCTGAAATCAAAATCAGAAACATTTGAGTCATTCAAAGAATTGGTAACTATACTGGAGTCTCTCTACAAGCTGAAGGTAAGACAAGTACGCTCAACAACAGAACCGAGTTCAAGAACAATTGGATGGAGGATTTTTGCAAAGAAAAGGAAATTGTGCATCAGTTCACTTCCGCCTACACTCCTTAGATGAACGGGGTTACTGAGAGAAAGAACCGCAGCTTAATAGAGACAACACGCATAATGCTAGCAGACTCAAAACTGCCTATCCAATTTTGGAATGAGGGAGTTGCTAATGCGTGTTACACGTTAAATCGAGTTCTGGTAGTTAAACATCATGACCAGATGTGTTACGAGTTACTTCAACGAAGTAAATCTAATCTTGAGTATCTCGAACCGTTTGGCGCACCGTGCACACTGCTGAAGAAAAATCAGGAGGGAAAGTTCAGCGAGAAGGCTGAAGAAGGAATCTTTCTTGGATACAACATACCGAATAAGAGAGTCTACAACAACTCAACGGGTCAAGTAGAGGTGTGGTGTAACGTCGATGTCCAGAGATACACCACCCCTCCTGCTGGAAAAGGACCCGCTTTCTTTTTCGACTATGATAGATTCTTCAAGTCCTTCAACATTCCTCTCTCTACGTCTGATGATGAGTTAGCAACCAAAATGATGTATGATGTCTTAAACACACCATCACAAGATTCAACATCATCTGGTTCACAAGGTGAATCGACTAACCATTCATGGGGAGCACTTGAAGCTAGTGATTCCTTCTCTGACGATGAATCAGTGATGGATATTTAGAACAATCAGGAGGAGCAAGTTCGAGTTACTACAAGTCCATAAGCATCTAACAATGATGTCTCTGAATCTTCAGAACCTCACACTCCTTCTACCTCAGATACAAAACCAAATGTCATAATCTTGATTCTGAGGTAGTTGTTCCCACCACTCCTGGATCACGCCTAAATGTCTATCATCCTCTGGACAATGTCATTGGGGATGTAAGATCAGAGTTCAGACAAAAAATCAGCTGTATTCAGCTGACTATGCCTCGGTAATGGAGAAAGGGTACGTTCACAATGGTGCTTATCATTGTTTTGTGTCTCCCTTCGAGCCAAAATACGTTAGTGAAGCCCTAAATGCTAAGGCATGGGTGAGTACCATGCAAGAAGAACTTCTTTA
The DNA here is from genome assembly GCA_025506515.1 of Flaveria trinervia. Classification (NCBI taxonomy): domain Eukaryota; kingdom Viridiplantae; phylum Streptophyta; class Magnoliopsida; order Asterales; family Asteraceae; genus Flaveria; species Flaveria trinervia. Next base: position 31,406,385 of record CM046441.1, read on the forward strand.
GTTCAAGAAGTTAGGTGTATGGACACTGGTTGATAGATGTAAAGGTGCTAAAGTCATTGGTACCAAATGGGTCTTGAAGTGTAAGAAAGATGACCAAGGTGTCATTATCAGGAACACGGCTCGACGTGTAGTTCAAGGATTTTGACAGGTCGAGGGAATAGATTACAATGAAGTATTTGCACATGTGGCGAGAATGGAAGCCATCCGTATCTTCCTAGCCTATGCTTCTTACATGAAGATTAAAGTCTATTAATTGGATGTAAAGAGTGCATTTCTTCATGGTGAAATCCGAGAAACAGTGTATGTCAGTCAACCCGAAGGATTTGAGGATCCATATCATCGGACAGAGTTTATAAACTGGATAAGGCTCCCTATGGACTTCATCAAGCCCCGAGAGCATGGTATGAAAAACTCGCCACTCACCTGGTGAAACACGGATTTCGTAGAGGTGTAATTGACTGTACACTTTTCATCAAAGAGAAATATGGTAATTTGTTGCTGGTTCAGATTTACGTTGATTACATAATCTTCTATTCCATGAATGAAGAATTATGTAAAGAATTTGAAGCAGTGATGAATGTAGAATTTGAAATGAGTGCCATGGGAGAGATGAAGTTCTTTCTCGGGCTACAGGTGGATCAAACACCAAAGGGAATTTTTCTACATCAGACCAAGTATGTAGGAGATATTCTCAGTCGGTTTGACATGGAGAATGCTTTCGCAGCTGGGACTCCACTTGCTATAAATCATGATGTAGCACCCGACGAAAATGGTGATCTGGTTGATGCCACCATGTACCGAGGAATGATTGGATCCCTCATGTACCTCATTGCCTTAAGACCTAAAATCATGTATGCAACGTGTCTTTGTTCAAGATATCAGGCAAAACTTGTAACCATCTTATCGGGGTCAAGAGGATATTTTGTTATCTGAAGGGTACACCAACACTTGGGTTATGGTATCCTAATGATGATGACTTTAAGCTTACCGCGTATAGTGATTCGGATTGTGGCGGCTGCAAGATGAATTACAAATCTACATCAGCAGGTTATCAATTCTTTGGGAGAAGATTAGTCATGTGGCAGTGTAAGAAGCAGACATCAGTTGCGTTGTCAACTTGTGAAGTTGAATATGTTGCTGCGGCAAGCTGCTGTTCTCAAATTATCTGGATTCAACAACAGATGCGGGACTACGGTTGGCAATTTTCTAACACCCCTATTTTTGTTGATAATTCTGCTACAATAGCCGTTACTAAAAATCCTATCCAACATCCTAAGAGCAAACACATCGGCATAAAATATCACTTTATACGTGATTGCTTTGAAAAGAATCTAATCGATGTCGTTAAAATAAATACGGATTTTCAACGCGCTGACCTCTATACAAAAGCTTTTGATAAACCACGTTTTTATACTTGTTAGAAGTCAACGGCGTTAAAAAGAAAAGTGAGATAATTCAAGAAGATGACCATGCTTAGTCCAACGCGTAAAGTCAAATTTTCTTTTATTTTAGTTTATTAAATTTAATTAATTTTATTGCTGTTATTTCTTCGCCTATTAAAATCCTAAAAACGCAATTCTTTTATGGTTTTAGAATTTTAGGGGGAGAATAGGTTAAGTCAGTAATTAAAAAAAAACGAGGGAGGAGAACGGGCTAGCTGATAGAAATGAGATCGGCTATGTGAAACTGATTCAATGACTGTGGAAAATGATAGTACACAGGAACAAAACATTTGAGACTTTAAAATATTAAATTGAATTAGATGCAACGTTCAAATTATAAGTCTGAGATGTCTGGGCAATATAAAAGGAAAAATGATAGTACACTGGCTACTACTAAGGTAATACAAAGAAAGTAGATCTAGAGGTTGTTGGACCACTACATGATGTGTTGGTAGATTCAACACAATAGATGATTAGACCTCATTGGTGAACTCAATTTAAACTAAACTGTTCAATTGAGTGTGGGTTCCCATCTTATCACTGGTTAACCCAATCAATTATTTCCAATAAGGGGTGACGAACAAATAAACACCACAAATATGTGCGGATGACCACTAAAAGAGCAAAGCACGGAGAAAATGAAAAATAAACGCAATCAAGCAGATAACCTATGTTGTTGGTGCGTTATGTGCAAAAGAAAAAAATTATGCTCTAACAAGAAGATAGGTTGTGTGCCTCTCTGCTGTGCGATGGCACTGACCCGAGGATAAGCATAACATAGATATTCTAGAGTTCATTGTTGTTTGCCGCCTCTCTGCTGTGCGATGGCACTGACATGAGGATTGGCTTCTCTTTGAAAGCTCTAAGAATAGTCTCTTCTTGTCAAAATACCCGTAGACCGCTCAAAAATCTCCTGAGGAATATTGATTACCATATAAGCGTGGGCTCCACAAATGTTGGTTGAAATAATAAAATCTAATATATCACCAATCTGTGTCAAAAATGTGTATGGATTTAGTGGACACGTATACTGACAATCATTATGGCTGCAATTCTTGAAAATCCAAATCAATGTATGCATCTTGTAGTACCAGTATGATTTCCTAAGATTGCTAAATGACCCTTGATGAAAACAAGAATCAAGCATCAAATGATTTTGGAAACACGTCCTGAATGAATTGATTACCTGTATGATTCCATAATGAATCGTTCACTTATGGTTAAAATAACTTGAAGTTGCCTGTTCTAGAAATAAATCTGGTAGATTTCTATCTTAGGATTTCCACTCCACACAAAAACCTAGAACATTTTACTTTTGTTAGTTATTTTGCTTGTTTAAAATTTTTTCAGTCATTTTAGTTGTATCTGTCGGACTATGGCATGGAATTCAATCTAAAATTTAATCATTTAAAAGGGTCACGTTTGAGGTGACCACACATGTTTTCAAATGTAAAATGAGTCACGTCTGAGGTGACAAACTGTTTTAAAAGGATCACGTCTGAAGTGATCAAAAGTTTTCCAAGTTAAAAGGATCATGTCTGAGATGATCGAATACTCAAAATGTTTAATCAATAAGTTAAATGGTGTAGAATGTCAATTGGTCATAAAGTCCAAATCATGAGTATGATCCATTCGCACGATTGGACCATGAGTATGGACCAATTGTACGATTGGACCATACTTATGCCCTAGACAACCGAATGAAGCATGAGTATGAACCATTCACACGAATGGCTTACAAGATCGAGCCAATCTCCCGAATGGAGTTGACCAGATGAGTCAGTCGTTCGACTGAAACCCAGTCGGCCGACTGAATGTGATCGACTGAACCAATTGCACAACTAAGGTCCAATCGCCCGAATGAACAGAGCGAATGGGTCCAGTTGCCCGATTGAAATCAGATTCAGTATAAATAAGGCCATAGTCGATCGCATAAACTCATCACCCCCGTTCGCCCTAAAATCGCATAAAGTGCCGTTACTATGCCGAAATTTCTTCAGACCCAAATTAAGTTCATCTTGTGATATTCTGACGATCTCTGTTGATTTTACAGGTATAATGCGGTGCAATCTAACAAAAACTCTGTTGATTTGAGCCCTAAATCACGAGATTCGGCCCGAACCAAGACCGAGACTGAAACTGGACAAATAACCAAACTAAACTAAGTAAAATGTTGAAATCTAGGTTATTAGGTGATTAGTAGAGTGATTGCGAGTCTACTGAACCAAAACACAATGTCTAATTTGAAGAATTGGTCAAAATTCGAATTTCATTCGAACAGACAGTAGGTCAGATGACTACACCCGGATGAACTCCAATCGCACGACTGAGCTGGCTGGACGACTCAGTCGGCCGAATGGATAATCCGAATGAGCTCAGTCGGCCGACTGAACCAATCACAGGCTCAGTCACCCAATTGAACTCAGTCGCATGTTCAGTCACCCGACTATATTCAGTTGCATGTTAGGTCAACCGACTGAACTCAATCGTATGGTTCAATCGCATGATTGAACCAGACTGAGCTCAACCAGGTTAATTTGAATTGATGTTTGTTGTGTGGTGATCTAATGTCTATGTGTCTTGTATTACAGATTGATGGTTGATAGGTTGACAATAAACACCAAGCACAATATCTGTGCTCATTTGGATGCTACAACTCGGAACGGTGCCAAGTTTGCTCGGATCATTGCGTTCCTAAGGAGATCCCAGATTCATAGAGCTATATCCACACCGTGCACTCCCTATAGGTCTATACAGCAGGCCTTCTGGGAGGGGGCATCGGTGATCGTTCACATAAGCCCTACAACATCCGGAGCACTATTTTTGGGCAGGCTATTAAGGTGAGTGCTGATGATATACGACGAGCACTCGATCTGGGTGATGATGTAGATCACCCGACCAGGGTACACCCTCTGATTGTGATAGGGTGCTTCCTTAGGATTAAGGACTCTGGGGACATAAATGCAAGGGTGCTCAACAAGAGCAATCTGTCTCCCCAGTACAAGTACTTAGCACATGTGACTTTTAAGTGCATAGGCTCTAGGAGGGGTGGGTTTGATGATCTTTCAGACGGATTCAGAATGCCTACGTGGCACTGGTACTGAACCACCCCTTCAGCTTCTCGAGCATGATATTCTCATACTTGATTGAGAATCTAGAGGCTAATGGCAAAGAGGGTTTTTGCATGTACCCGAGGTTTCTCCAAATGATCATTGATGAGAAGCTGTCCTCTCTACCTCAGGAAAGCTAGGATGTGATGTCATTGGAGGTAATGGATGACACGACACTAGGCCGCATGAAGGTCTACAGGGGAAAGCAGGTCAAATCCCCTTTAAGAGACTGATCAGGCATCTAGCCTAGGTGGAGTACGTGGCGCCGGGAAGGCGAAAGTGGCGCCACGAGGAGAGTGATTCAGATGTTGAGCAGATTGCTCTTCCAAACGGAGACACGGTGGAGACTCTGGGCCCTCTTCTACTAGGGGTCCCACTACCCATGTTACACCTCCACCACCCGCTCATGGAAAAGCCACCACCGCCAGTTTCCATCAGGACTTTTGCCCTCCTGATGAGGAGGATGAAAGTGACGAGGTGCCTCTGACGAGGACTGTGGGCAGCAGGGTGGTTGCCACAAAGAGAGGTTTGAGGGCGGTTGGTGGACGCCCAGGGGAGTCCGAGGATGCTACTGCTGAGTTAGATCCCTCATATGCCCTGGACCCGCCTAGCAGCCAAAGGGAGCTTCAGTGTCTAGAGGCACAAGGAAAAAAAGGATGGCTCACCCCTATTGCAAGAAGGGGAAGAGACTGAAGTTCACCTGACCTCATCTACCACCACAACCACTACCTCAACCACACCTTCCACCACTACAACCACTGCTACCACACCACTACCACCTCACACACCACTCCCACACCCACTCCACCACTTACCTACATCCCATCCACCACCACTACTGCTTATCCATCACCACCTACATCTATACCACCCCCAATCTTCACCACTGCTACCACACCACCTGCCACCGCCACTACCACCTCACATACCACTACCACACCCACTCCAATACTTACCAACATCCCATCCACCGCCACTATAGCTCATCCACCACCACCTACATCTATACCACCCCCAATCTTCACCACTGCCACCATCACTAGCCACCAAGCCGGACCATCATCCCACCCTACATACCACACAGGATCATCTCTACCCCCCATTGGAGTAGAGGAACAGCTGTCAGCACTCAACCGTATAGTGCTGAAGCTGTTAGCTACTGATAAGGAGAAGACTGCCCAACTACGTCAGCTTGTGGAGCTAAACGCTACCCAAGCATAGTAGATCTCACAGCAAGTTGAGCAAATTGCCCAACTCCAGGAGCGAAACATCCACTCAGAAAAGAGGATAGAGGAGTTGGAGGCATCAAAGAAGACCATCATGCTCAAGCTCAAGGGCTCAAAGGATAAGCCACTAAAGATAAGAGAAGGCGATGATGATGATGATGATGATGATGGTGGTGAAGATGATGATAGTGATAATGATGAGGCCAGTGAGAAGGAAGAGATAAGGGAAGGGCAGAACAATGATGATGATGAAGAAGGAGATGCAGCTGCATCTACATCAGCTCAAGGTCAAGAGAGACGTACAAAGAGAAATCAGGACCAAGGAGCCTCATCTTCTGCCACTCCTACTGACGCGCCGGCTATTCAAGGGAAAAGTAATGTTTAGACATTTATGTACTTGAAAACTTTGTAATTGAATTTTGGATTAATGTTATGTAATTAATGTCTATGTATATATTTGATGTTTACTGCTTTGATTATTTACAGATGCATGATATGTTTATATGTTTAAATCAAGCAGATCACATATCTCAGCAAGATGAGTATGACGTTGCTCCCCTTCAGCAGATCAAGTCTCAATTCACAAGATCTGCAAGGGGTAGTCAGGAGGTCTGTGAGTTACACTCCTGAAGAAGGAGAAATAATCCACGACCTTACTCATGAGCAACTTGCTAAGATGTTCCGACTAAATCCCGATGAGATCGTGAAGGATGCTCCTACGGTGGACATAGACAGTGACGCTGACCTTAACGATGTCGATGAAATCAAAATTGAAGACGTCACTACACAATATTATCGAGAGTATGCTGACAAGGAGGGAAATGTAGTCCCCAATCTGGGTGACTCCCTTGTTAGTGATACTTTTGGAACTCTGGATAAAATGGAGCAAGAGTCGGACAAGAAGGAAGACCAGGCCCAAGCCTCAGACGCCGATGTCAATATCAGAAAGGCTGAATGGGCTGCATGTTTTGTAGAAATTAGAGCCCAGCATAGTGCTCCAAAGTCAAATGTCTGCACCAAACTCTATAAAGTGAAGAAGCATCACAAGGTGTCAGGAAAAATTATAACGTGGGCCTATTTTGAAGATCTTAACGTTTATGCTGTTAAAAGAGAGAAGGGGATCAAGTACTTCAGATTCCCACACGATCTGAAGACTCTTCCGGGTTTTGAGCTTAACCAGCTAGCAAAATTGAAGTTGCTATATGCTGACCCTCGTAAGATGTCAGGCTGGTTTGAAGCAGCTTTAAAGAGAGAGTACCACACCCGGTGGGTCAACTTCAAGCCTAAAAAACCAACGAGGTATATCAAAAGATCTGAAGTTGATGCCATAACTGGGAAGCCAAAAATAATGCTAAAGTGGACTCCTCCGTGCACGATGTCTAGAATCTCTCTACGGGAAATGCCACAGGACTTCACTCCACACTTCAAGTGGTGGTACTACGATTAGAGAACAAGCGAGGCGGTCATAGTGTTGAATAGAAATGGTTGTATGGAAACTATCAGGGTGTTTGACCCCATGCGGCTCACTAACTTGTCGGCTGATGATGTTTACATCTTATACAAGTGGTCACTGTTCTGACTCGTAGGATATTGTACAAGCCCTCCAATTCCAGAATGTGATACGACTCTGCTTTGCTTTTGAAATACATGCAGGAGTCACAAGAGAGGAGAAGTACAATAAATATGAAAAGCTAATGAAGAATGTTGGACAATAGATTAAATTAGGTCAAAGGGGGAGTTTGTAGATACATATGTACCTAGTATGAGCATAATGTAAAAGTCTTTCATGTCTTACATATATGTAACTGGATGGTTGAATGAAATACAATGTGTGGTTTATGCTTATAATGTTTAATATTTCATTGATTATTGTATGTTAACGCTTATTGAACTAACTATATAGGTTTGTGGTTGTTTGAATAGATCTAAATCAAATAATGATTATGAAACATATTCAAACTTAGTCATATGAAGTTCTCATGCGAATGGCCCACGCTAATGGACCATATGCATGAACAACTTCATGCTAATGAACCAGTCGCACGACTAAACCAGGAGACTGGATCAGTCGCATGATTGTAACATGAGATTGACTCAATCGAACGGCTGAACACTCATTCGTGCGAATGGATCAACCGCATGACTCAATCGCACGACTGAACCATGCTAATGGTTCAGTCGCCCGAATGAGAAACCCTAACCTATAAGTACCACTTAAATCGTGAAAAAAAACACTTCGAAAACCTACGTACTAAATCGTACCCTAGCCGTTCAGAGACCTCTAAGAACCTGTTCCAAGTTCATAGATCACACTAGATCGATTTCCAATCATTCTTAACGTTTAGATTCAATCTACAATTGTTCCTACGTGCGTTCTCACTGATTGGATCGCCAATCAAATAAGATTTCGCACTATTTGACTTGGTATACACGTATATCAGTTAGTATTTCGTTCAATACACGATCCTAACTAAAACCTTTTAATTTATGTTTTAAAATCTACAATTTAAACCCTTCATCTTTTAATACCCTAATTTAAAATAACCCAAATTATTTATAACTTATATACTTTATAAGTTTTGTAGGAACTTTAAAAAAATATAATTATTCCTTTTAAGTTAGACCCATAAATGATAATTCAGACTTTATAAACCTATAAAGCTTTACTTATAAATTATAAAACTATTATATATTGTTTAAATGGTTTAATATTTTAAATAAAACAACAATTTGTCTGTTGCTTACATCTACAATCTCTATGATTCACTAGAGTAAATAAGTTTAAATAAAAAAAATTCTATATCATATGAATGTTTAAATGAGTTCGGGCTTGGGTTTATAATTAAAAAAATAGCGGATGTTACAGTCTCCTCTAGTTTAGGAAATTTCGTCTCAAAATTTGATCACAAGTGAACTAATTTCAAGGAGATGAGGGGACTTGGATTTCATTTCACGTTCGCAGGTGAACTCTTGGAGGCGTTTAAATTCAACAAGTTTAATTATAACGCTTTGTTATGCTTATGTTTTTTAAATTTGTTAAATTTCATAATTCATGATTTCATGTTTTCCCTTGGCAAAGAGTACAAGATTATTAACTCAGAATTTTTTAGTTGATAAACACTTGTATTTTAAACGGTTCAAGATGGTTAGAAAGGTTTTGTCACGAGTGAAACACCAAACATTAGATTGATACGGGACTCGGCTTAATGAACATGAGAAATAAGTTCAAGATGCTTTTGGATGGGATATGGGATTCATAAGAGCTTCTCAAGCAAATAACTTTAACGGGGTTTCTAGATGATCGATTCTTGTTTACTTATGTCTTTGAGGTTTCAAAGTTTTATTAGCTTAATCTTAATACAAGATTCGTGTTTGTTATGATTAAGGATTCAATTTAGAAAAAAGAGCATCATTGTAATAGGTTTTCAGGATAAGAGCGGTTTTGGGGGGGAAGACGTTTAGAAAGATTTTTAAGGGTCATTAAGAAAAATGGGATAATGAGTTTTAAGTTTCGGGGCTACAAAATCAATGATGAAACGATTCAAAATAACAAGATGTTTCGAGGGTAATGTTCGGTTTACAACCCAAAACATTACGTTGACTAATCAAAGTATTAGATCAACTACAACCTTAATGAAGACATGTGTACCTATAAGCGGACACTCACCCCAAGGGTTCCCAGGTAAGGTAAACGGATCCATCGGTTGATTTGGATTTATATGAATGCCTTGCCTAGATAGAACACCTCGAGATACAGGCATCCCACTCTTCCAGCATTACATGTTTCAAGTTATAGGACTTAGACTTTGACGAGACTTGAAAACCACGAATAACGATTCAAAGCTCATTTTGAAAACCATTTGATTTAGGCATATAATGCCTTAGAATATGATTTAAGGTTCGTGTGTGCATTGATAAGATTCAAAGTATAAGAATAAGCACATAAAGCATATAATCACATAATCAAGTATAAACACATAAGGCACATAAAATCCTATCTAAGCATATAAAATACATGAGATGACTCATGTGTAAAGGTACTTAGTTATAGTCTAGGTCATTCCATTTCTAATAACCTAAATCCCTATAACCATGGCTCTAATACCAATCTGTCACACCCCGATCGATGGCGGAATCATCGGGGCGGACGAATGGGAGACGATTGCTCATAGCACATGGAACTAATTATGTTGAAATAATATTAAATTTTATTATTCATTAAACATTACAAGAAAATAAGTAATTGCAAAACAATCAAGATACAAACAGAAACATAAGACTTTCAATTAATCTAGGTCCAAGTCCTATATGAGCACAAGAAGATCTTCAAGTATCAAACGTGAAACATGTTGAAAATAAAGGTCAACTAAAAAGTTGGTGAGTTCCCATGGTTTAAACATATATATATATATATATATATATATATATATATATATATATATAATATATATATATATATATATATATATATATATATATATACATGTAAAAAGGGTATCAAGTAGCAATTCATGTACATGGTTACGAGTTAGCAAGCTTATAGAACACATACAGTTACAACCAAACCTCGACTTGATTACAAGTATATAAGATTGGCTAAGTGTAATTGGTTCCCATGATGACCAAGCATACGTCATTAGGAGTCGGCAATACATCGATTTTAGCACCAAATAGGCTTGTCAAGCCCAAAGATCTAAGACGTCGCCAGACTAGCAATAGTTAATGATTGTAAACAAAATATGTATCTCATATAAGACTTACAATAACACAAATAACCATGACAAAAAGGTAAAGATGAATTGCATGTGCATTTACAAGTATCAAGATGTTTACAAGTGTAAGTTTATAAAGTTAACATGTTTCACCTCAAAAGGTGTGAAATAAAGTAAAAGGGGGCATAGAGAACTTACATGATATAAATAAAATGATGATAAGCATTTAAACGAGGCTCGAATGATTTCTCTTACAAGTTGCCTAGACGTATTGATTCCAATATTAAGTTCAATAATAAGATTAACGAGTAAACGAGAACTAGGGTTTCAATTTGAATTTGGGGTTTTGATAATTAGGGTAAATAAAATAATATAGCCAATTACATTTTATTTCCATAAGGATGAATAAATTATTAAATAATCAAGATTGAAACAATAATATCATTAGTGAAATTGTACAATAAGCATTACTTAAATATTAACAATATTTGATTAAAGTAATGATTGAGTATAATATTGTGGAAAGAAATAATTAATCTAGAAATTAATTATTTAAAACTTTATCAAATAATTAATTGGGTAATTAATTATTTAAATGACTTGCAAAAATAGTTTAAAATTATTTAAAATCATTTTATAAAGTTTTTAAACTTTTAATTGATTTTTATAAGGGTCTTATTATATCAAGGCCTTAAATAGAAAATTATAAATTCATGAATTTAAATAAAAGTTTAAGAAATTAACTAATTATGATATAACATGATTAAATAATAGATGAATAATTAATTATTTAAATAATTATTTCAATAACTACTCGAATAATTAGTTATTTAACATATAAATTTATAATGTTTTGAAATAATCTAAATTGAACCATAATATATTTTTAGCATTTAAATTACATAAAAGAATTAATAATGTTTTATAGCCTTTGTTATTCTAAAAAAATAATTAAATTTAAAATCATAAGTTTTTAATATATTTAAAATTAATTTAATAATTTTTGAAATATTTTAGTTATTAAAATAACTTTTACTTTGATTTAGTAACATATTAGTATAATTTTTTGAAGTTTAAAATATATCAAAATGACATAAAAAATAATAAATGTCAAGGGTGGGGTTCGAACCCCGACCTCGGTTGTGTGTGGATGGAGTATTAACCAGTTGGGCTAGAAGCCTAGATCTGGTTAAATGCTCCTTTAAATGTTTAAAAACCTTAGTTGCAAAATCCTCCAAATCAACATGAACCCTAGAACCGAATTGTCCCAAATTGAACCCCAATTCGTTGCTGTTGATAAAATCATTCATAGGGCTTTTGTGACCCATAATAAATCGAGTGGGTATGCGAGTAGATTTAATTGGATTGGTTTAGATTCGATAAAAATAAGAACAAGGAACACCGCAACTGGATATAAGATCGATTCAAAAGAAGATGATGATTATAATCCAAATTAATGACTTGAAAAGCTTCTAACGTTGATGATGTTCCAAAACCCTCGATTAATCGAAAGCTAAGATGTTTAGTGGATAGTGTTCGACTATGTTGTAAGCTCGCGATGAAGATACAGATCGAATTGGTGGTTTATGTGTTCTATAAACGAAATTGATGTTACAGAAGGTTTGAAGGGATCTATTAGAGTGTTTACCCTCAAGTTTAAGTGTTCAATTCATTCAGTTTCTGGTTCAATGAATTCAATTTTGATTTGGGGGTTTCGGATATAATTTGCTTGTACCTACAAGATGTTAATGCTAATTATTTGATGGTTTAAAACTGAAATTACTTCCTAAACGCTTCTGATCACACAATTATGTTATCAATCACTAATCGAGATGAAACCGATTTAGTTTTGAATGTATAATCGGTTTCGAGATAGACATTTGGATGCTTCAAATTGAATGTAGTTAAGGGTTCAAATGAGGTTCACGAACGGTTTACAGCCATTAAATCAAGTTCTAATCGATAGATTTGAATGTTTGACACTCACTGGAGTTTGGCCGGGAAGAATGGCCGGAGACAGAGAGCCGACGGGGGTCAAGGTTGGGTTTTAAAGAATTTACACTTCCGGTCCCTTTAGGTTTAATGTTTAACATTTTATGTAAAACCTTTTAATTTATGTTTTGAAATCTACAATTTCAACCCTTCATCTTTTAAAACCCTAATTTAAAATAACCCAAATTATTTATAACTTATATACTTTATAAGTTTTGTAGAAACTTTAAAAATATAATTATTCCTTTTAAGTTAGACCCATAAATGATAATTAAGACTTTATAAACCTATAAAGCTTTACTTTATAAATTATAAAATTATTATATATTGTTTAAATGGTTAATATTTTAAATAAAACAATAATTTCTTTGTTGCTTACACTTACAATCTATATGATTCACTAGGGTAAATAAGTTTAAATAAAAAAAATTCTATATCATATGAATGTTTAAAATGAGTTCGGGTTTGGGTTTATAATTAAAAAAATGGCAGATGTTACAACTTGGATAGGAATGTAAGTCAACCGGCACTCCACTCTTGATCTTCTGCTTGATCACCCTCATATGCTCATCTATAGTGGATAGAGACATGGGGCCAACTCTCCTTCCAGAGAATCCATACAACTTCAAGAAGCTCATCATCCTCTGCTTGTCAGCAGATTTCTTCATGCTTTTGTGGATGATGGCTTTTGACTTAGCAGCTTCTTCCCTTAGCTTTCTTTTAGTTGTCTTTCTTTCTCTAACTATCTCAAGTTCAAGTTGTTTGAGATACTCAAACTCAACATAGTCATAAGACAGGGGAAGAAGTGCTTCTGCCTGATAGAGGCATGTGGCACTTAGGTAGTTGATCATCTCGATCTTTTCTTCTTCTTTATCTACTTGAGGTTCTTGTTGAACCACATCCTCTTGTGTAGGACTTTCTTGAACTGGGGAGAGGGTAGGCATATGCTTGTACAATCTTTTCTTTCTTCTTTCTTCTTTGATTTGTACTAGAAGCTCTGCATCTTCTGCCTCCTTCTTCTCCCTTGACCTTCTCCCTTGACCTTTCCAGGTCAACCAGTTCATTTAACTCCTTCAAGGGGAGAGAGATGACACTATCTATATCATAGTTCCTTGTCTGCAGATAGTTTATCCTGACTGCCCTTAACTTATCATTCTGAGTATCTAGTCTGGGGGTAGCCCTGATTGCATTCTCCATGAGTCTTGCAGACCCAGAAGAGGAACCTTCTCCCCTCAGCTTCCTTTTCCTCTCTCTTCTCCTCCTCAATTACCTCAGATGTTATCTTTCTTTTCCCTTTGTCACTCACAGACCTTTGTGACTCAGGGTGGTGAGAGCTTTGGCCTTCATTGCTTGATGCAGCTTCTAAGCTATGCCAAAGAGAGGTTGAGAAGCAACTTCACCGGTAGGTGTCTCAAAAAGAGCATTGATCTCTGCAACAATTGTTGGTGATAAGACTGGACTCTCAGGTTCTGTCACTGGGCCTTTAGTCAAGGTTTCCCCTATGAAGCTAATCTTAGGGTTTGCCTTAACATCCAGTTGACCGATCACATTACCTGATTGCCATAGTTTTCTTCTTAGGCTAAACTCTACAGTGAACCTATCTTGGATTCTTTGTGCCAACTTGTCTATTTGTCTTGATTGGCTTGGATTGACAAGTGGCATGTTGACTAAATCCAGACCTTCATAGAAGTTCAAGGTCTGAAAGTTGAAAATCCCCTGCTGCCTTGAACTCTTATGATGATTAGGGGTTTCCTGTTACTGTCATACCTCCACCCAACGATGTGATTGGAAGATGGTGGAGATGACATAGCCCTTGGTATCCCATCCTTAAACAGACTCTATATGAAGGAGTCTGTGTAGTCCACATCAATGTGAATTTGAGGAGGTTGCTGAGAATGCACAATTGCAAGTAAGGATGGTGAGTCCTTAGTGTCTATTAGCTCTGAAGAACTCCTAGGTTCTGTAGCTATAATGACTTTCTCCCCCTTTTTGGTAGAATCACCCACTTGCATAGGTGAGCCGGGAGTTAGGTCAATCACATCCACAAGTTCTTGTGTTCCTGGTTGAGCTCTTCTTAAAGGTCTCCCAGCTAGTTTTTCCTTAAGATATGAAATCTCAAGTTGCTGATCATTGACCCTATTATGCAAGGTAGTCACTTGAGATTCAAGGTGACTAACCTTGGAGACTAAATAGGTGCATGTTTTAGACAGTTTATGCACCTTTAGTCTTAAATTCCCCTCATCTTCATTAGAAGAATCATTGGGGGATGAGATGATTGGACCAAAATCTCCTCTCTCACCACCAGCTTTAGATTCTTGGCTGCTGGATTTCCTCTGCTCACTGGCAGTCTTAGTTGAGATGACAGTGGGCTGAGCTGCCATGGTTGAGGTCTTAATGATGTAATCACTTTCAAAAGTTAGACCCTCTTCCATATGGACATCCTGAACAGGTTCGGAAGTGTCCACCTCAGCAATAGGTGATTGATGGGGGTTAGAAGTAGGAGCCTCAAAAGCACTCATCTCTCTTTGAGTAGGGGAAAAGAAGAGGGAATCATGGTACTCACTAAAACCTAGATCTTCATCAGTGTAGAAAGCAAGGTTGGGGATTGGTTGGTTGAGATCTAAAGGCTGGGGATGGTTACTGTCCCCTGAAGGTTGATCACTTGATTATTGGGACTCAGGGGATGGCTTAAGGCAGTTTGGCTTATGAGCTCATCAGGCTGAGCCTGAGGAACCTCAGCACTGATCCTTGAAGAGATGGGAGTGGTTTGCTCCTCAGGAGAATTGGGAGCTCTAGTGTCCACTTCCTCCTGTATGGGTGAGTGTATGGGGGCCTCCAAAGACTGAATAGTCTGAGCAGGGATTCGTTTGGATTTTCTTTGGTAGGTGATGGTGATTTGTGGCTGTGTAGGTGGTTGGGAAGTAGCAGGTGTAGGTTCAACACTAGCTAGTGCTGCTAGGTTGTCACCTTGAGCAATGAGCTCTAACATTTTTGGGACGAGGGCTGTTTCTACCCCTGAGAAACCAACAGTGGGCTTTGTTAATATTTTAAAGATGCCGGACTTCATCTGTCCTAGTTTAAGAATGTTACCTGTTCCCCTTAATTGTGAGCCCAGTTCACAGTTAAGAATGTATTAAACATATCTAGGAAACACGTAATATTCTAAGGAATCTAAGTTTGCAAGTAAGTTAGTATAAAAAAATTGAGAATTCTTGAACTTGATCCCCTGAATCATTCCATGGATAATGAAGGAGAGATCCTCAAGAATCTGGTCCCATCCACCATGCTTGTTTGATAAGCTGTGGATGACCACATGGAGCAGGAATCTCCACTAGGATGAGACCATCCATTTCTTAAAGATCTTAACAGAGTAATCTCCCTCATACCCCATCTGCTCAAAAGAATGATTGAAAATTCTTTAGGAAAGAACACCTCACCTTCTTCATCATCTAGCTGAAGATGCATGTTGATGATGGCCGGAGTGATGAAGACTATTCTCCCCTGCACTGTAGCAGACAGTGCCTTCTCCCCATCAATTACGACCTCTTGGCAGGTCTACCAAAATTCAAGCAGATGATCCTCATAAAGTGAAGGATCAATGCTTAGGGAAGTGAAGTAGTTGGACAAAGCTAAGAAACGGCAAACCTCTAAGAATGAGGATCTTTCTCAGAGCTTAATAGAGCAACCTGGTTGTGTTGCCTGTGGAGCTGCATGGTTAAGTTCGGGGCATTTGTGTGAGTGGGGTTGGCCATTGTGAGGTAGCTTAAGGATGAAGAAAGAAAGAAGAAAGAAACTTCAGAGAGAAATTTGAGGTTTTAGGTTTGGAGGAAGAAGCAGATGATAAAAAGAGGGGGAAACCGTTGGGTTTATATGTGAAAAGGATTTCAAATAAAGTTTAATAAAAGAGGATATACTTTGAAATCCGAATGTCGGTCCCACCTCTGAAAAAATAGTTTACTTTTGCTCAAAAAGTAGTTTTCTTGGAAGTCAAAAAGCTTCCCAAGGAAAATTGTATTCGGAAGTTTTAATGAAAAAGCTTCCGAAGGTAAAATGACTTCGGAAGAATTTCCAGAGAGTTTTGAAAATTTTGCTTCGGAAGAGAAATTAAGATTTGAATGCTTTGTGCACAAAAGAACAAAGCTTCTAAGAGTTAATTTTGCTTCGGAAGAAGAAGGTCCTTGAAAACATATAAGTGTCATAGACAGTCATTTAAGCTTCGAAAGATACATTAGAAATCTCTTCCAAAGGTAAAATTTCTTAGACAGTTATTTGTTTTGAAGGCATGATTTTCTTCCGAAGTTAAAACAGAACTTCTGAAGGATCAAAATTTTCATAAATCTAAGGAAAGTCTTTAAGAAGATTTTCATCCAAAGAAAAACAAGAGCTTATGAAAGTGATGAACTAGACAACTTAGGACACACATGTTTTAAGAAATAATAAGAATTAGTTTTAAGAAAAACCTACTCAAAGTTGATCATCCCAAAAGCCGATACAAGATATTTAAATCTCTGTTCATCAAAGGCCTTTGTGAACAGATGAGCATACTGTTCATCTGTGTGTACTTTGACTAGTTTAATTAATCCCTTTTAATAATCATCTCTTATTAGATGGTACCTGATATTGATGTGTTTGGTCCTTGAGTGCTGCACAGGATTCTCTATGATTGAGATAACACTATTGTTGTCTATGTTATAGATACATGTGTACCTAGTTTAGGAGATCAAATGTAATATGTTTTTCATTTCTTACATATATCTAATAGAAAGGGTATGAATGAAATGAAATGTGTTGATGATGCTTATAATGTTTAATATTTCATTGATTATTATGTGATAACGCATATTGAACTAACTGTATAGGTTTGTGGTTGTTTACATAGTTCTTAGTCAATAATGAATGAGAAATATGCTTAAACTTAATCGTGTGAAGTTCTCATGCGAAGGACTATAACATCCTGTAATTTTTTTCGTCTTTATTTATTTATGTTTGTGCGTGGCCTCGTTAGTAAAGGTTTAATTCATTAATAATAGTAATAATAATAATAATAATAACTTAAAAGTAACAGTAACTATTATAATTGCAATAATAACAAATAATAAATATAATACTATCTATAATCATAATAATAGTAATCATAATAATAATAATAATAATAATTATAGAAATAATAATAATAATAATAATAACAATAATAATAGTATTAATAATAACTTCTTAAATTAAAGTTCAGGGGGGGCTTTCTGCCAAATTCTAAACTTGAAAAACCAAGTTTCAAGCATTTAATCAACAGCCCAAACTCCAGGGGCTGAAAATGTAAAATTGGTCCTTTTAAACCCGTTTTTCCGGTGGCTTCGGCCGGAGCTTCGGCCGAGCTCCGGCGAGGCTCCAAATCACCATTTCAACGCTAATTCGACCCAATCAAACCGCCCAAACCCCTCGGTCCCAGGTTTTGAACTCGAATCCCTACCCAATTTGAGTTTCCCGCTCGTTGCAATCTTTCCAAATCAAACCAAGGCTAACTATGTACAAATCCGAATCGAATCTCATCCAATTTCTTAAATTGAACCAAATCAATCACACCTAAAGCTAATACGCGGTCGAATCAATTAATCAATCAATTAATTTCACAAATTAACAGACCGAATCTCGCAAATTTGGTAAATAAGAACGCGGTTTCAAAATCAAACGGGTTATGCCCAAAACCATGAAATCAAGTCTATAAATTAGAGGCCTTTGATTCATTCTGAGGTTCCTAAACCCTCCGTAACCTCAATCTCTCCATAAACCCTCCCGATCAAAAAGCCCCAAATCAAGAACATCCGAGCCTAAGTCGAGCTCGAAACCTTCAAAACCTCAGCGACTCGGGTAATTAAAACATGTTTTATACTCGATTCGGTCCAAGGATCAAAAGCCCCATGATGATTCGAGTGATTAACATCGAATCGAGGGTCGATTTTGGATCAGATGAACCTAGGGTTCATCAGATTTGGGGGAAAAGGGGAAGCCTTGTTTAAAATTAAAGAAACCGAAGTGAACCACGACCACGGCCCTGGTTCACTGGTTCCCGCATCCCATTCCCTAGGGGAGACCCGGGTTCGACCCCGGCAAACCCCTATCCCCTTTTCAAATTTTTTGTTTTTTTTCCTTTTCTTTTCTTTTCTGTTTTATTTATTATTAATTACCCCTTTGCTTAAATTTTTTTTTAATTCTGAGAATTATTTTATAATCAAATTTATTTTATTTATTATTTTATATTATTTATTTTTAATTAAATCAAAGGTTTATAAATATGTTTGAATTGAAAATACATTGTGGCATTTTTCGTTATTTTGATTTATTTAAAATAATGTTGTTATGTGAAAAGATAATACATGTGTAGAAATATTTTAATTATTTAAATATATGTATACATATTGTCAAACAATTAGAACGATTAATTATTTATATATATACATATAATTATAAACATATCAAAGTATGTATATATAATATATATATATATAATATATATATATAATATATATATTTCTTCACTTATTATAATCAATATATGCAACCTTCATAAATCGTGTAACGTGCGATTAGTTTCCTTTATTTATATTAGCCTTTCTCTTTCGCGCAATAAATCTAATTATCATTTCGTTCCATTAACCCGATTTCACATTAATAACATGAAATAAATAGATGTCAACCGCTATTCAATAAAAAAAATTTAGAACCTTAAAACATAATAATTAATCATCAAACCAATTATAACGCGTTACCTTATTTTATTAGGTACCTTGTGACGTTTGTGTCGGAAAATCTTATTCGTGGTTATTCTTATTTCATCTTCAAGTCTCTTATTATCGTGAGTTCTTATGCCCCATTTTACATATATTTTACACCTTTCGGGGTGAAACATGTTGGTTATACAAACATACTCATACACGCTTTGATACTTAATACGCACGTGCAATTCGTTACATAATCGTGGTTATTTGAATATGTTAAGTTGTATATGAGATGTGACATACGTGTGCAATCATTAACTATAACTAGCCTGGCGAAGTCTTAGATCTTTGGGCCTGACAAGCCTATTTGGTGCTAAAGCCGAGGGATTGCCGGCTCCTAGGAGCCGTATGCTTGTGCACTAGGGAACCAAATACACTTAGCTAATCATGCTTACTCATATTATTCGGTCATGGTTTGATTGTAACTATGCATGTTCTATATACTACTATCTTGTGACTATTGACTAGAATTGCCACATTTTGTATACTTGTTGTATTTAAAACCATGAGAACTGACCAACTCGTTAGTTGACTCTATTTTCAACATGTTTCAGGTAATGTGCAAGCTTAGCAATGATTGAAGGAATGCTTAAACCTAGAACATGGACCTAGGCTTAATAAGGACAATTGGTTTTTCTGTTTTTTTTGTTTGTTTCATTATGAGACTTGATGTATGTGGTGTTTGGAACAATCGATAAATGGTATATATTTTAACATAGCGTATGTGGCTGTGAACAATCTTAACCCTCACACTTCGACGTTTCCGCCGTCATGGTTGGGGTGTGACAGATTGGTATCAGAGCCCATAACTATAGGGAACTAGGTTATTAGAAATGATGACCTAGACTATAGTTTATGCATGATCCTTATAGGATGGTATTCTTATGAATACATACATATTGTTTTGCATGCTGTCTAACGCTATGCCTTATGTGTAATGTGATGCCTTAGTATAGGTGCCTCTTTGCATGAATACAAATTGTTACCCGTCTCCCCTAGACTTATCTTAAACATTGATCCTCCCCGACAACTGCTACTCCTTAAATCTTTCTTCATCTCAAAGTGGAACTTATTGATAGAAATCCCTTAGACTTAAGCCCTAATCCTATAAATATCTCATCAAGATTTGATCCCATGAACCATAGAACTAGTGTGGTACGTAGACACCTGTATCCTGGTTTTCTGGCAAAAGGCCCTCGGGCTAAGGTAAGCATTTCGTATAAATCCTACGGGACCCGTCATGCTTACCTGTGGATTTTCGGGATGAGTGATAAACTATGGCCAACATACACCAGCATCTGAGGCGAATGGGTCAATTCATCTTGACGTGTCAACGTTTCCAAATGGTGATGCGTCATCAAATGGAATCAATCCGTACAACCTATGATTCTTACTTTATTAGTCCATCCTTATTACCCTTTTAACCGATCCTAATCCAGTTTATATTTTTCCAGCATGTCTCGTTACCATGAAACTCGAGGAAGATCCGGCCGTAAGCTTGCCGCCATGATTGCCCGGCAAATGGCTATGGTCATCCCGACTATGGTGGCTGAACTCAGCAGCACCATGATCGCCAACGTCACAAGCAACAACAACGGCCAAGGGGAAAATAGTGCAAACCAAGGCCGTAACAACCAGACGTGCACTTTCAAACACTTTAGTTCGTGCAAGCCTCCCAGTTTCAGTGGCAAGGAAGGTGCCACCGGTCTCCTAGAATGGTTTGAAGGGATGGAGAACACCTTCGTCAACTGTGAGTGTCCTGAAGCACTCAAGGTGAGGTATGCCACCAGTATGTTGCAGCAAATGGCCTTGACATGGTGGAACAGTGAAAAGAGGAACCGAGAGGTCCCGACGCGATCTTGGCTTTAACGTGGGAGGAATTCAAAAACATAGCCATTGCCAAGTTTTGCCCGAGAAGTGAAATCCAGAAATTGGAGGAGGAATTCTGGAACCTGAAACAGGATGGCGGGAACCATCTGGCATATTCTACCCGTCATCACGAACTGAGTATACTGCTGCCACACATGGTGGATACTGTTTCACGGAATGTGGAAAAATTCATTAAGGGTGTGCCGCCCCAGATCCAGGATGCCGTGGTGGGTAGCCGACCCGCAACTCTGGATGAAGCTATCACTATCACTGCACAGTTGACAGAGAACCACATCCGAGCAGGCACCATGTCTGCAAAGGGTGCCAAGAAAACTGAGAAGACGGTCCCCGAGGAGGTCAAGGTGGATAACAAAAAGAGGAAGTTTGTACCGGCACGGAACTACGCCGTGGCCGCTCCTAAGCCACCTCAAAGACAGTGTGTACCCGGACTGCACCGGCAGCACAAGTGCCCGTGGCAAGGGCTTATGCAGGCCCTCTACCCTTGTGCAACACATGTAAGTACCATCATCCGGGGAATCGCCCGTGTCGCATCTGCACACTATGCGGCAAGTATGGGCATCTCGTGGCAACGTGTCGCCGAGCAATGGGGAACGCAGTGACGGAACCAAACCGGGCCTGCTACAATTGCGGAGAAACGGGTCACTACCGACCCCAGTGCCCTCGTCTTGTGGGCAATGTTCCACAAGCTCGCGGACGTGCCTTCAACATCAACGCAAACCAAGCTCAGGCGAACAACGATGTGGTGAACGGTACGTAACTTTCAACCCTATCTCCGTAAAATTTCTCAAAAAAAAATATTCCTGGTTTATGCCCTAAGTGCCTTTTAAACCTACACAGGTATGTTTCTTATTAATGATACCTATGCTTACGTACTATTTGATTCGGGTGCCGATAAGAGTTTCATTCCTTAGAATTCGAACCGACACTTGCTAAACCTCGTGCGAATTTGGGAAGACCTCTCACTGTGGAAGTTGCCGATGGGGAACCGATCACCGTCGACGTGGTCATCCGCGATTGCCTATTGTGTCTCGACGATCATAAATTTCTTATCGACCTCATTCCTATGAAGCTCGGGAGTTTCAACGTTATTATTGGCATGGATTGGTTATCGAAGAATCATGCTGGGATCGTTTGTTTTGAGAAGTGCATTCGCATACCCTTACCGTCCGGGGACACGTTGAAGGTGTTCGGTGAACGGTCTTCCAAAAGACTCAAGCTTATGTCATGCACTCAAGCTCGAAAGTGCCTAAGTAAGAGTTATCCAGCATTCTTGGCTTACGTAGTCAACACCAAAGTCAAAGGGAAGGAACTCAAGGATGTTCCAGTTGTACGAGAATTCCCTGAAGTTTTTCCCGACGACCTTAGTGGGTTACCTCCTGTACGGGAAGTTGAATTCAAAATCGACTTGATCCGGGAGCGAGCCCCGTGGCCAAAGCACCTACCGACTCGCACCATCTGAAATGCAAGAACTCTAGCCAACTCCAGGAATTATCCGAGAAGGTTTTATCCGCCCTAGTTCTTCCCCTTGGGGAGCACCTGTCTTATTTGTGAAGAAGAAAGACGGGTCATTTCGCATGTGTATCGATTACCGGGAGCTCAACAAGTTAACCGTCAAGAACCGGTATCCCCTTCCTCGTATCGACGACCTCTTCGATCAACTTCAGGGAGCTGCAATCTTTTCAAAAATCGACTTGCGTTCGGGTTATCACCAACTGCGAGTCCACAAAGACGATATCCCAAGGACCGCATTCCGCACTCGGTACGGGCATTACGAGTTTATGGTTATGCCTTTTGGCTTAACCAATGCTCCTGCGGTCTTCATGGACCTTATGAACCGAGTGTGCAAGCCATACCTAGATAAATTTGTCATTGTGTTCATCGATGACATTCTTATCTATTCCAAATCCCGCACCGATCATGAACTTCACCTCCGGCAGATCCTCGAACTGTTGAGGAAGGAACAACTATACGCAAAGTTCTCAAAATGTGAGTTTTGGCTTGAAGAAGTACAATTCTTAGGACACGTTGTGAATAGTCAAGGAATTCACGTCGACCCTGCGAAGGTAGAAGCCGTGAAGAATTGGAGGGCTCCCACAACACCGACGGAAGTTCGATCATTTCTTGGCCTAGCCGGGTATTATCGACGATTTATTGCCAATTTCTCAAAGATCGCAAAGCCACTCATGTTCTTGACCCAGAAGAACCAGTCTTTCGAGTGGAAAGCCGAACAAGAAGAGGCGTTTGAGACATTGAAGCACAAGTTATGCAATGCTCCTATTCTGGCCCTACCGGATGGGAATGACGACTTCACGGTATACTGCGATGCGTCGAAACAAGGCCTCGGTTGTGTTCTCATGCAACGAGGAAAGGTCATAGCTTATGCCTCGAGACAATTGAAGGTTCACGAGGTAAATTACACGACGCACGATCTCGAGCTCGGAGCGGTGGTCTTTGCTTTAAAAATCTGGAGACATTATCTATACGGCACGCAATGTATAGTGTACACGGAGCACAAGAGCCTCCAGCATGTTTTCAATCAGAAGGATCTCAATATGAGGCAAAGTCGCTGGGTGGAACCAATTAGTGACTACGACTGCGACATCTGATACCACACCGGCAAGGCAAATGTAGTAGCTGATGCGTTGAGTCGGAAGACACACCGAAAGACGGTTTCCATTCAAGAGATTCGGCGACCGTCGGCAATGGTTCGATACATTGGGAGGGTTTGACACCGAAGTCCGACTTGATGTCCACAATGCTACAGTGTTACTGCAAAATTGAGGATCGAGTGTGACATCGAGTCAAGCATCCGAGAAGCCCAGCAGGCAGTGCAATGTGAAGAGAGTATGAAAGATGAACTTGAGCCCAATCTTGTAGCCCAACTGGAAGCAAGAGCCAATGGGTTGATGTATTTCGCAAACCGAATCTGGATCCCCAAACACAATAACCTTCGGGTTTATCATGAATAAAGCACATCAGACTCGCTATTCTATCCACCCGGGCTCCGATAAGATGTACATGGACTTGTGGAGTCAATATTGGTGGCCTGGGATGAAACGGGACATAGCGACCTACGTTGCTAAGTGCCTTATATGCACGAAGGTTAAAGCGGAGCACCAACGTCCAAGTGGATTACTCGAACAACCCGAAATCCCATGTGGAAATGGAACATATATCCATGGACTTCATAACCAAGCTACCTCGGACACTCGTGGGCACGATAGCATATGGGTAATCGTCGATCGATTGACCAAGTCGGCACATTTCATACCCATACGCGACACGTATAAGACATCAAGGTTAGCTCGGATTTACATCGACGAGATCGTAAGCCGTCACGGTGTGCATCTTCATATCATATCCGACCGAGATGCCCGATTCACTTCTCACTTCTGGTCTTCTATGCAAGAACTTTTGGGTACGCAATTGGATTTAAGTACGGATTACCATCCCAAACCGATGGCCAAACCGAGCGGACGATCCAAACTCTGGAGGACTTGTTGCGTCTCTGTGTCCTTGATTTTGGTGGCGACTGGGATACACATCTACCGCTCGCAGAATTCTCCTACAACAATAGTTACCATTCGAGCATCCAAATGGCACCGTTTGAAGCACTTACGGTCGTAAGTGTCGTTCCCCGGTATGCTGGACCGACATTGGCGAAAATCTTATCACCGGCCCCGAACTCATACAAGAGACGACCGATAAAGTTGCTATCATCCGCAAGAACTTGGAAATGGCTAGGAGTCGACAGAAGAGCTACGCCGATAAACGTCGCAAGCCACTAGAATTCCAAGTTGGGGAGATGGTCCTTCTCAAGGTCTCGCCATGGAAAGGTGTAGTTCGTTTTGGAAGAAAGGGCAAGTTAGCTCCGAGATTGTAGGACCTTTTAAGATCCTAAAAAGGGTCGGGAAAGTAGCCTATAAATCGAACTAGCCCCCGACCTTAGCGGAATTCACCCGGTCTTCCACGTCTCGAACCTGAGGAAGTGTTTGGCCGACGATGACTTGCATGTGCCATTGGAAGACATCCAGATTGACGAGTTCTGCATTTCGTGGAGAAACAAGTCGAAATCATGGATCGCATTATGAAGAAGACTAGGACCACTACTACCCCAATTGTAAAGGTTTGATGGGAGAACAAACGGGGAGCAGAATTCACTTGGGAGCGGGAAGATCATATGAGGAAGACTTATCCTTCTTTGTTTTTGTAACTTTCGTTATTTTAATTCGGGACGAAATTAATTAAGTTAGGGAGACTGTAACATCCTGTAATTTTTTCGTCTTTATTTATTTATGTTTGTGCGTGGCCTCGTTAGTAAAGGTTTAATTCATTAATAATAGTAATAATAATAATAATAATAATAAAGATTTTAATAACAAATAATAATAATAATAATAATAATAATAATAATAATAACTTTAAAAGTAACAGTAACTATTATAATTGCAATAATAACAAATAATAAAAATAATAATATCTATAATCATAATAATAGTAATCATAATAATAATAATAATTATAGAAATAATAATAATAATAATAATAACAATAATAATAGTATAATAATAACTTCTAAATTAAAGTTCAGGGGGGCTTTCTGCCAAATTCTAAACTGAAAAACCAAGTTTCAAGCATTTAATCAACAGCCCAAACTCCAGGGGCTGAAAATGTAAAATTGGTCCTTTTAAACCCGTTTTCCCGGTGGCTTCGGCCGGAGCTCCGGCCGAGCTCCGGCGAGGCTCCAAATCACCATTTCAACGCTAATTCGACCCAATCAAACCGCCCAAACCCCCGGTCCCAGGTTTCGAACTCGAATCCCTACCCAATTTGAG
Organism: Flaveria trinervia; assembly: GCA_025506515.1. Classification (NCBI taxonomy): domain Eukaryota; kingdom Viridiplantae; phylum Streptophyta; class Magnoliopsida; order Asterales; family Asteraceae; genus Flaveria; species Flaveria trinervia. The sequence goes on from CM046441.1 coordinate 31,432,365, forward strand.
TTTCCCGCTCGTTGCAATCTTTCCAAATCAAACCGAGGCTAACTATGTACAAATCCGAATCAAATCTCATCCATTTCTTAAATTGAACCAAATCAATCACACCTAAAGCTAATACGCGGTCGAGTCATTAATCAATCAATTAATTTCGCAAATTAACAGACAGAATCTCGCAATTTGGTAAACAAGAACGCGGTTTCAAAATCAAACGGGTTATGCCCGAAACCATGAAATCAAGTCTATAAATAGGGGCCTTTGATTCATTCTGAGGTTCCTAAACCCTCCGTAACCTCAATCTCTCCATAAACCCTCCCGATCAAAAAGCCCCAAATCAAGAACATCCGAGCCTAAGTCGAGCTCGAAACCTTTCAAAACCTCAGCGACTGGGTAATTAAAACATGTTTTATACTCGATTCGGTCCAAGGATCAAAAGCCCCATGATGATTCGAGTGATTAACATCGAATCGAGGGTCGATTTTGGATCAGATGAACCTAGGGTTCATCGGATTTGGGGGACACGGGGAAGCCTTGTTTAAACTTAAAAGAAACCGAAGTGAACCACGGCCACGACCCTGGTTCACTGGTTCCCGCATCCATTCCCTAGGGGAGACCCGGGTTCGACCCCGGGCAAACCCCTATCCCCTTTTCAAATTTTTCTGTTTTTTTTCCTTTTCTTTTCTTTTCTGTTTTATTTATTATTAATTACCCCTTTGCTTAAATTTTTTTTAATTCTGAGAATTATTTTATAAATTCAGAATTTATTTATTATTTTATATTATTTATTTTTAATTAAATCAAAGGTTTATAAATATGTTTGAATTGAAAATACATTGTGGTATTTTCCTTATTTTGAATTATTTAAAATAATGTTGTTATGTGAAAAGAATACATGTGTAGAAATATTTTAAATTATTTAAATATATGTATACATATTGTCAAACAATTAGAACGATTAATTATTTATACATATATACATATAAATATATAAACATATCAAAGTATGTATATATATATATATATATATTATATATATTATATATATATATATATATTCACTTATTATAACAATATATGCAACCTTCATAAATCGGTGTAACGTGCGATTAGTTTCCTTTATTTATATTAGTCTTTTCTTTCGCGCAATAAATCTAATTATCATTTCGTTCCATTAACCCGATTTCACATTAATAACACGAAATAAATAGATGTCAACCGCTATTCAATTTAAAAAATTTAGAACCTTAAAACATAATAATTAATCTTCAAACCAATTATAACGCGTTACCTTATTCTTATTTAGGTACCTTGTGACGTTTGTGTCGGAAAATCTTATTCGTGGTTATTCTTATTTCATCTTCAAGTCTTCTTATTATCGTGAGTTCTTATGACCCATTTTACATATATTTTACACCTTTCGGGGTGAAACATGTTGGTTATACAAACATACTCATACACGCTTTGATACTTAATACGCACGTGCAATTCGTTACATAGTCGTGTTATTTGAATATGTTAAGTTGTATATGAGATGTGACATACGTGTGCAATCATTAACTATAACTAGCCTGGCGAAGTCTTAGATTTGGGCCTGACAAGCCTATTTGGTGCTAAAGCCGAGGGATTGCTGGCTCCTAGGAGCCGTATGCTTGTGCACTAGGGAACCAAATACACTTAGCTAATCATGCTTACTCATATTATTCGGTCAAGGTTTGATTGTAACTATGCATGTTCTATATACTTACTATCTTGTGACTATTGACTAGAATTGCCACATTTTGTATACTTATTGTATTTAAAACCATGAGAACTCACCAACTCGTTAGTTGACTCTATTTTCAACATGTTTTAGGTAATGTGCAAGCTTAGCAATGATTGAAGGAATGCTTAAACCTAGAACATGGACCTAGGCTTAATAAGGACAATTGGTTTTTCTGTTTTTTTTTGTTTGTTTCATTATGAGACTTGATGTGTGGGTTTGGAACAATCGATAAATGGTATTTATATTTTAACATAGCGTTATGTGGCTGTGAACAATCTTAACCCTCACACTTCGACGTTTCCGCCGTCATGGTTGGGGTGTGACATGGACCATGCTAATGGACCATACGCATGAATACTTCATGCTAATGGACCAGTCGCACGACTGAACTATCAGTCGCACAACTGAGACATACGATTGACTTAGTCGCACGACTAGACCTCAGTCGTGCGGATGGATCAACCGCATGCTTTAGTCGCACGATTGAATGGTTCAGTCGCACGACTAGAAGACCCTAACCTATAAAAACCACCTAATTCGTGGAAAAACATAACAATTCGAATCCTTACTGTTGGACCAAAAGAACCAATGAGCCAGATCAGAAAAACCTTTAAGTCCCACAAACATCGTAACAACTGAAGTGGTCTACAACAGCTGAAGACAAAGTCTGAAGACGAAGTCCGAAGACGAAGTCCGAAGACGAAGTCCGAAGACGAAGTCCGAAGACGAAGTCCGAAGACGAAGTCTGAAGACAACAGCTGAAGACAACTGCTGAAGACAAAGTCTGAAGACAAAGTCTGAAGACAAAGTCTGAAGACAATAGCTGAAGACAAAGTCTGAAGACAAAGTCTGAAGACAAAGTCTGAAGACAAAGTCTGAAGACAAAGTCTGAAGACAAAGTCTGAAGACAACAGCTGAAGACAAAGTCTGAAGACAAAGTCTGAAGACAACAACTGAAGACAAAGTCTGAAGACAAAGTCTGAAGACAACTGCTGAAGACAAAGTCTGAAGACAAAGTCTGAAGACAACAGCTGAAGACAACAGCTGAAGACAAAGTCTGAAGACAAAGTCTGAAGACAAAGTCTGAAGACAAAGTCTGAAGACATACTGAAGACAAAGTCTGAAGACAAAGTCTGAAGACAAAGTCTGAAGACAAAGTCTGAAGACAAAGTCTGAAGACAAAGTCTGAAGACAAAGTCTGAAGACAAAGTCTGAAGACAAAGTCTGAAGACAAAGTCTGAAGACAAAGTCTGAAGACAACCGCTGAAGACAAAGTCTGAAGACCAAGTTCTCAGAAGTTGTCACAACAGCTGAAGTAGTTCTTTTCAGTAGTTGTGATGGTTTACTTTTCAGGTTTGTAATCAGTGGTTTTATTTTATGTAAAACATTTGGAGTTCTTACACTTCAGATGTTATAACTTCAGTAATTGTAATTTTAGCTTGTACTTAGCTCTTTGTGAAGGTGTCCTCAGTTGTTATGGACATCTTCAGTAGTTTAGTCTACTTTCAGTTGTTTGTATAAATCGGTAGCTGTCACTATCAAGTGACATAGCTGATGTCACATTCCTCTATAAAAGGAATGTTGACCTAATTTCTTTTAAGCCGAAGATTGTGCGTGAATGAAAATATTCTCTTTGCAGTAAACTGTCTCTCTCTATAACCGTCAATGTTTGATTGAATATTCATATTATTCTTGCTTAAATTTCGTCTAATTCGTTCTATTCCGCTGCAAATCTTAATCTAATTGATCAAACTAGATCCGATCCTTTCAATGGTATCAGAGCAAGATTAATCATTGATCGATTTAACAATTGATCATTGAAACTGCTCTTTGATATCTAAGTTTGACTGAATTAGCAAATTTGCAAGAATGGTTATAGAGTTTGATTTTCTGTTGCTTCCGGTGAATTAATTTGAGATTCGTCTTGTTTCAAACCGAGTTGTTGAGTTTTGAGCTAGATCTGTTAAATTTCATTGAACCTGTTTGAATCGGTGAAAATGGCTACATCAATCAATGATCCTCACAATACTGGCTCCTCAACAAAGCCTCTGATGCTGTTAGGAGTGAGTATAACATATGGCAACGCTGAATGCTCCATCACCTGTCTATCAACAGTTCAGGTTGTTGGAAATCTGTGGTTCATGGACCATATAAGCTATGGTGAGTAATCGGAAACCAATGAGATGGTTCCGAGGAAGAAAGAGCAATACTCAGATGAAGATCATGCTAAAGCCCATGGAATTCTGGCCATGGCACTGCCTAATGAAATCTATTCTGGACTTATGCATCATGAAAGTGCTCATGACCTCTGGGTTGCTCTGAAAGAACAATTTGGTGGAACTAATGAGGTCTTGGCAAACAATAGAGAGATCCTTGCCCAACAATATGAGACATTCTTCATAGAAGGGGTGAGTCACTAACTCAACAGTTTGAGCGATTTCCTTTGATATCCGAGCTGAAAATGGTTTTAAACATGAATATAAAAATAGTCAGATGAACAACAGATCCTCAGATCCCTGCCTGAGAGATGGGACACATATACTATTGTCCTACGCTCCAGTGCAAATCTGCACAATCTATCTCTCACCCAACTTCATGGAAACTGTTAACATTTAAAAGAGAGATAGACAGAAAAGGAAACTGGCTTCATCTGGGAAGCTCACTGATGATTTTGTACCAGGGATATGTTCTGGTCGGTCATGTCAGAATATGCTACTCAGAAAGTTTTATGATGAGCATATAGATTTCTCTTCAAACAGTGGAGATCATGCTTTTGTTGGTGTTGATAGTAATTCAGGGTGTAGTACTGATAATTTGTGCTTTTTATGGATGATTTGAAAGGAATTGCTGATGATGATCGGAAGAGATGGATATTTTGAGCCAATGCATTAATGAATATCAGATCTCAAAATTTTTACAAAAGGACAGGTAGAAAATTTCCTGGTCTCTCTGGAAAAACCAAAGTTGGTTTTGACAAGAGCAAGTTGAGGTGTCACAAGTGCCATAGACTTGGACATTTTGCAAGAGAGTGTAGATAATCTAGATCTAACTCTCTGCACCCTTTGTGACCTTTCCATGCAATAGCTCACAAAACAAAGGGCAAACATTCTACCAGTTCTGGTCATCATTCACAAATTATCATCTCCTGCATATTTGGTCCCTCAAGGTCCAATGCCATATCCTTATCCTGTTTTTACATGCCTCAGTCAGTCAGGTTCCAGTACCATAGCTCAAACAACACATGCCCTACCTGAGCCTCAACCATTCAATCAAATCAACAATCTAATCTCAATCACATCAAAGCTTTTTCACACCTGGAGTGTTGACGGACTAGCTTACTAGATGATCTTTCTGGTATCCTGAACAATTCTTTTCTGGTGCTGGTCAACATGGTGGTGAAATTCCTTTTGGAAATCTTGCTCTATGGCCCTGGAATCTACTAATGGTTATGCTCAAATCTTCATCATTACAGGTACCCAGGTATCTTCTGAGCTAAGGCTAAGTTGTGTTCTGAGTCATGCATAGTTGCTTTTGTCTTAATTAGAGAAGCAATGTAGCTTAATTAATCAAATATTGACTAGAGAAAGTAATTTCCAAAAGAAAAAGCTGAGTTTGAGTCTGTCTTAAATGAAAAAGATGATGAGATTTATAAATTAAAATGCCAATCACTGATGAAAAGGCAAAGGTAGAGGTCATTTAGAGAATCATAAGAATCTCAAGAAACACTTGCAGTACTCAAGTAGAGTGTGAACGCTAGGTACATCCTGCAAGGGGTTTGAAATGCTTCTCAGCAAGCAAATAGCTTCGAATGTGAAGTTTGGGATTGGGTATAAATCACAACTGTACCTCCTACAGATTACTCCCAAGAAGAAGTAAAATTTGAAGGTGAAAGCAATTACCAAACCACATCATCATGTGTCTCATCCTCAAGTATAATCCAAAATAAAGAGGATGAAGTCAGTATTAGTTTTACCCTCAGCTAATCAATCTGCTGATGGTTCTCACTGATGATAAACATATGATCAAAGAAAAACTGAAGAGCACTTCAGTATTGTCTCACAAAGTATTCAAAGTACTGAAGGGCAAGTAACAACACCTGAAGAGCATTTCAAACTAATGAAACAAAACATGGTTTGAAACTGCTGAAGAGTCTATCAGGAAATCCAAAAGTATGATAGAAAACTTTTGAAGAACAAAATCTTCAGTGTTACAAATCTTTAGTACTTAACATAAGTCTGAGAGGAAGATGTAATGAAGAACACACCTTCAGTAGTTTCCTTCTTCAGCAGTGAAAACAGAGTTGGACCAAAAGAACCAATGAGCCTGATCAGAGAAACCTCTAAGTCCCACAGGACATCACAACAGCTGAAGAAGACCTGATCAGCTGTTCTACAAAGTCTGAAGAATACAACTGCTGAAGTATTTCTGAAGTATGAAGACAAAGACTGAGACAACAGCTGAAGATCTAAAGTCTGAAGACTTCAACAAGTACTGAAGACAAAGACTGAAGATCAACAGCTGAAAGACAAAGTCTGATGTTCAAGTACTGAAGACATCAGCTGATGCTAACAGCTGATGACAACAGCTGAAGAGGGCTTCTTCAGTTGTTGTGATGGTTTTTCTTCATCAGTAGTTTTCTTTTCCTTTAGTAGTGTTTACTTTTCTGTAGTTTTGTTTCCTTTTCAGTACTTGTAAACAACTGAAGAGGTTGTTCTTCAGTTGTTGTAGTATCAGTAGTTTTATGTTTTTCAGTAGTTGTAAATAAGATGTTTAACACTTAGGAACATTTGTAAGAAGATGTCAGTTGTTGACATCTTCAGTAGTTGTTAAACATCAGTAGTTATAAAACGGTTACATGTCACTTTCAAGTGACATCAGCCTACGTCATTCTTTCCTTTATAAGGAAGGATGACTCACCTGTAATCGTGCCATTGAGGCCGACAATCTTAATGCAATATTCCTTTTGTCTGATATTTCTCTCTCTATAACAAAATTCTTTTATCGCTTTATATCGAATGTTCTTGCTTGAATTTGTCTAATTCTGAGCTATTCCGCTGCTATATTGTTCAATCGATTAAACCAAGGCTGAGATCCTAACAAATGGTATCAGAGCAGGTTAATCATTGATCGATCTAACAATTGATCATTGAAACTGTTCAATCGCTCTAAGTTTGATCGAATTAGCAAATTCGCAAGGATCTGTTATAGAGATTGAGAGTGTATCGCTTCTGGCCGTTTTATTTGAGGTTCTGTGTGGTTCTGAGCTAAATTTATTGTGATTTTACTTGAATCTGTCTGATTTCCACAATGACTACTTCTTCGAATGATCCTTTCAATACTGGATCCTCTACCAAGCCTCCGATCTTGGTGAGGAATGAGTATAACATTGGCAGAGAAGATTGCTCCATCACCTGTCTGTCAATAGCTCAGGTTGTTGGACATCTGTGGTACATGGACCACATAAGCCAATGGTGAATGATCCGGAAACAAACCAGTTGGTTCCAAAGAAGAAGGAGCAATACTCCGATGAGGACAAGAAGTTGTTTGAAATCGATGCAAAAGCCCATGGAATTTTGGCTATGGCTATTCCTAATGAGATTTACTCTGGGCTTCTGCATTGTGAGTCTGCTCATGACCTCTGGAAAGCCATCAAAGAACAATTTGGTGGTACTGATGAGGTTTTAGCAAACAACAGGGAAATCCTCGCCCAACAATATGAGACTTTCTCTCATAGAAAGGGTGAGACTCTGACTCAACAATTTGAGCGGTTTTCATGTTTAATCTCTGAATTGAAAATGGTTAAACATGAATATACCAGGAGTCAGATGAACCATAGATTCCTAAGATCACTGCCTGAGAGATGGAACACATATACCATTGTTCTACGCTCAAATGCTGATGTTGATCGCCTATCTCTCACCCACTTCATGGGAAACTGCTTACATTCGAGAGAGAGATAGAGCAGAAAAGGAAATTGGCTTCATCTGGCAAGCTTACTGAGGATTTTGTCCAAGGGAACACTGCCCTGATTGGACATCAAGAGTCAGAATATGCGTCATCTGAAAGCCAGTATGATGAGCATATTGATTTCTCTACAAACACTTCTGAGCCTGCCTTTGTGAGTGTTGATAGTTATTCTGCTGGTAGTAATAGTGACAATCTATGTTTCATCATGGATGATCTCAAGGGGATTGCTGATGATGACTTAGAAGAGATGGATATTTTGAGCCAAATGGCCTTGATAAATATCAGATCTCAGAAGTTCTACAAAAGAACTGGAAGGAAATTCCCAGGACTCTCTGGCAAAACCAAAGTTGGTTTTGACAAGAGTAAGTTGAAGTGCCATAAATGCCACAGGCTTGGACACTTTGCAAGAGAATGTAGATCATCTGGATCTAACTCTCCTGCACCTTTTGTGACTTTCCCTGGCAATAGTCACAAAACAGAGGGCAACAACCTGTCAATTCTGGTTATCATCATCAACCACAATCTCCTGCATATTTTGTTCCACAGGGGCCAATGCCATATCCATACCCCTGCTATTACATGCCACAACCAGGCCAGGTTCAAGCACCCACTGCTCAGCAACCACATGCACTCCCTGAGCCTCAACCATCCCAATCTCATCAACCTAATCAACTTCAACAACACAGCTTCTTCACACCAGGAGTTGTTGACTGGAGCAGCTTACCAGATGATGTGTCTGGTAATGAACAACTGTTCTCAGGTGCTGGTCAACATGGTGGTGAGCATCCTTTTGGAAATCTAGCTCTCATGACTTTGGAATCCTCTGATGGATCATCCTCAAGTACCTCTTCAACACAGGTATCACAGGTATCCTCTGAGGCTAAGGCCAAATTATGTTCTGAAACTTGCATAGCAGCATTTGCCTCTATTAGAGAAGCAAATGTGGCTTTAATCAATAAAAATGTAGAGCTAGAACAAATAATTTCCAAAAATAAAGCTGAGTTTGAGTCTGTGCTGAAAGAGAAAACTGATGAGATTTATAAATTAAAATGCCAAATCTGATGATAAGGCTAGGGAGGATGTACTCTTAGAGAAGTACAAAGACCTCAAAGATACTCTTGCTGTCACCCAAGTAGAGTGTGATCGATGGGTACAATCTTGCAAGGGCTTTGAAATGCTTCTTAGTAAGCAAACAGCTTCCAATGTGAAGTTTGGAATTGGTTATAATCACACTGCTCCTCCTACAGATTTTGCTTCAAGAGCAGGAGTAGAATCTGATGGAGAAAGTAATGACCAATCCACCTCATCATGTGATTCACTACTTGATAAAGCACCATCAGTAGTTGAAGTCAGTAGTAATCCCTCTGTGAACCTATCAGCTGATATTGATGGTTCAACTGCTGACACTCACATGATCAATGAGTTGATCAACCCAAGTGTTATCCCTAGAAGTACTGAGGGTACTGGAGAGCAGGGGATAACATCTGGAGTTCAAATCCCAATAACTGACAGCACTAAAGAGAAGAAAACTGTCAGTAGGAAGGATTTGAAGCCTACTAAGGGAGTTGACAAGAAGGCAAAAAGTGCTTCTAAACTGCTGAAGAGCAAGTCTTCAGTAGTTTCATCTTCTTCAGTGATGATCAACAGAAGATGAAGAAGAAACCATGTGAAATATGTGGTCTATTCAATCATCTCACAGATGATTGTTGGTACAAAAAGGGATCCAAACTCAAACAAAAGGATAAAATTAAAGAAAACTTGGCTAAAATGAAAACTGAGTTTGAGTCCAAGTTTGTACCAGCAGCATCAAATCCTGTTACTCCTATGTCCAAAAAGAAATCTAAAAGGGAAGGAGTGCAACAGGAATAGCTGAGGTTGCTCAAAAGAAGATGGTGCAACACAAGAACTCATCATCAAACACCAATACCAATGTGTCTGAAGAGCTGAAAGCTCTTTCCCAGAATCAGACACAGCTGGTAATGATGGTTCAACATCTGTTGGGAAGAGTTAACCAACTTGATGGCCCTGTGTTGACCCCAGAAAAGGAGATCCAAGCCAAAGGATTCCTCTTCTACACCATCTCCTTCACCTCAAGCTATTGTGCCCAATAAACCTGTTAGTTTACCATCTATTGATGAGACCAGGCCCAAAACCAAAAAGGTTTGGGTCTCCAAAACTAACTGATTGTTTATTAATGCAGGTTTCTTCAACATGCCAAAGTAGCATCTGGTATGTAGACAGTGGGGGATCTATGCATATGACTGGGAACAACTCACTTCTTAATGACTACTCTCCAGGAAGGAAGGGTTTTGTTTCCTTTGGCAATGATGCAAGAGGTTACATCATCGGGAAGGGCTTTGTTTCCAATGGGGAAATAAGGTTTGATGATGTCAACCATGTGGAAAATCTCAAGTATAACCTCTTGAGTGTCAGTCAAATGTGTGACAAAGGCCATGTTGCCCTTTTCACAAGCCAGAACTGCAGGATTCTGTCATCCAAAGTTCTGAGTTTGATTGACAAGGTATTGGATGCTCACACTCTCCTGAAGGCCAACAGGACAGGAAGAGTGTATGCCTTAGATCTTTCCAAGAAAATAGATCTCAAAGGCCATCCTTGCCTATTTTCCAAGGCCTCTCCTCAAGAATCTAATCTATGGCATAGAAGGCTGGGACATGTTAACTTCAAGAACATGAATCAGCTGATACACCATAGTTTAGTAAGGGGAATGCCTATGAAGGAGTTCAAGTGTGAAAACAACTGCACTGCTTGTTTGAAAGGAAAACAGCACAAGGTTTCATTCCACCTATTGAAGAACCAAAGTCCACTTCCTGCTTACAACTTCTTCACATGGATCTCTTGGTCCTGTGAGAGTGATGAGCATGGCAAAGAAGAAATACTGTCTGGTAATTGTGGATGATTACTCCAGATGTTTGGACTTTCTTTCTACATTCAAAGGATGAAGCTGCACAGAAGATCATAAACTTTGTGTTGTATGCTGAGAAGCAGTATTCCCTCTCAGTCAAGTGTATTAGAAGTGACAATGGAACAGAATTCAGGAACAATACACTTGATGAGTTCTACCTTTCCAAGGGAATAAAGAGACAGTTTAGTATTCCAAGAACTCCTGAACAGAATGGAGTTGTGGAGAGAAAGAACAGGACCCTTATTGAAGCTGCAAGGTCTATGTTGGCTGATTCTGGACTGCCATTGACCTTTTGGGCTGAAGCTGTCAACACAGCATGCTATGTGCAGAATAGAGTGCTAATAAATCAGAGGTTGATGAAGACTCCATATGAAGTTCTACATCATTTGGCCTCTCTCATTTCATTCTTTAGAGCATTTGGGTGTCCCTGTTTCATTCTCAACACAAAGGATCAGCTCCAGAAATTTGATCCTAAGGTGGATGCAGGGTACTTTGTTGGTTATTCATCAACTTGCAAGGCATACAGAGTCTTCAACTGCAGAACAAAGATGGTTGAAGAGACTCTACATGTCAAGTTCAATGAATCTCCAAAGGACAAGATTCCACAAAGCCCTGTGGAGCTCTTTGATTTGGACATACTGCAATATGTTCCTTATCAATCTCCTGCTGTTGCTCCTGTCAACAGTTCACCACCTGGTGTTACTGCTGAAGATGATGATGATAGTAGTAATCACCTCTTCAGGTTTAGTGACCAACTGCCTGTGTCCTCTAAACCTGATGCTCCTGTAGCTCCAGCAGCACCATCCACAACAAATGCTGATGAGATTTCTGCATCCTCAACTTCATTTGAGTTGCCACCATCTTCATGGTTTCAAGAATCTGCATCAACATCTGCTGCTGCTGAAGGTCCTACAAACACTTGCACAGATTTGATTGTTTACCAAGAGCTGAAAAATCACCCAATGTCTCAAATCCTTGGTGATATCAATGCTGGTGTTTCAACCAGAAGCCAGTTGTCCAACTTCTGCTCTATGCTCTCTTCATCAGTCAGCTAGAGCCAAAGAACTATCATGTAGCTTTGAGAGACAATGGTTGGGTTGAAGCCATGCAGCTTGAGCTTCTTCAGTTCAAAAAACAGCAAGTGTGGGAGCTTGTTCCTCTACCCCCAGGTAAGTGTGCAATAGGCACTAAATGGGTGTTTAGGAATAAAACTGATGAAAATGGGCTAATTGTTAAGAACAAGGCCAGACTGGTTGTGCAGGGGTTTGCACAAGAAGAAGGTATTGATTATGATGAAACCTTTGCCCCTGTAGCCAGACTGGAGGCAATTAGATTGTTTTTAGCCTATGCTGCACTCCACAATCTTAAAGTTTTTCAAATGGATGTCAAAAGTGCTTTTCTATATGGTAACATAAAAGAAGAAGTTTATGTGTGTCAACCACCAGGCTTTGAGGATAATAAGCACCCAGAATGGGTATATAAGCTTGATAAAGCTCTTTATGGGTTGAAACAAGCACCTAGAGCCTGGTATGAGACCTTATCAAACTTTCTTCTACAGAATAATTTCACTAGAGGCTCCATAGATAAAACTTTATTTATTAAGAAGGTGGATCAGCATAAGCTACTTGTTCAAATTTATGTTGATGATATTATATTTGCATCCTCTGATCCCCAATTGTGTGAGGATTTCCAAAACTTAATGCAACAGAAGTTTGAAATGAGTGCAATGGGAGAATTACAGTTCTTTCTAGGTTTGCAAATCAAACAAAAAGCTGATGGAATTTTCATTCATCAGTCTAAATACACAAAAGATCTTTTGAATAAGTTTGATTTACAAAACTGTAAACCCTGTTCTACTCCCATGTGCAACACCACACAATTGGATGTTGATCAGAAAGGTAAAGATGTTGATGAAACTCTTTACAGATGTATGATTGGTTCCTTGATGTATTTAACAGCTTCTAGACCAGATATTATGTTTGCTACATGTGTTTGTGCTAGATTTCAGGCTGCACCTAAGGAGTCTCATCTGATTGCAGTCAAGAGGATCTTTAGATATCTGCAAGGTACACAATCTCTAGGCTTATGGTATTCCACTGGACATTCTTGCAAATTAGTTGCTTTCTCTGATAGTGACTATGCAGGGTGTAAGTTGACCAGGAAATCAACTTCTGGCGGATGTCAATCCTAGGCAACTGTTTGATTTCTTGGCAGAGTAAGAAACAAACATCTGTTGCTACATCCACTGCTGAAGCCGAGTACATTGCTGCTGCAAGTTGTACATCCCAAGTACTCTGGCTTCAGAATCAACTTTTGGATTATGGCATTACAGAGACTAAGACTCCATTATTAATGGATAGTGCTTCAGCTCTTTGCATTGTCAAAAATCCAGTCCAGCACTCTAGGACCAAACATATAGAAATTAGACATCATTTTATAAGAGATTGTTTTGAAAAGGGTCTAATTAATCCTATGTTTGTGCCTAGTGCTGATGAGCTTGCAGACATTTTTACTAAGCCTTTGGATAGTTCAACTTTCCACAACCTGGTGTTAAGGCTTGGTATGCTGCAGCTAGAATAAGTGACAACTACTGATGATCTCAGTAATTACTGATGATCATTGGTAACCATGTCACATATAAGTACTGATGAGTTATTTTACCCTCAGTAGTTTTTATAACTACTGAAGGCTAAATGCTTTAAGTACTGTACTTTATCTGTTCTAAACTACTGATGTAGTTACAACTACTGAATCAGTAGAAACAGATAAGTACTGATGTCCTATGAAACAACTGAAAACCAGCAAAAAGGCTGATGAGTAAGTGTTGAGGACAGTATGAAACAGCTGAAAGGCTATGAATTGACGACAACTACTGATGAGTACTCTCTCTTCAGTAGTTCACAAACTGCTGTTTCTTCATAAACAACTGAAGCAATACCATGTCTTCAGTAGTTCACAACTACTGATGACTAACACCAAGTCTTCAGTTGTTTACAACAACTGATGGCACAACCAGGGTCTTCAGTAGTTTCACAACTACTGATGACTAATACCAAGTCCTCAGTTGTTTCAACATCTGAAGTCCAACTTGTCTTCAGTAGTTTTTAAAACTACTGATGCCTAAATCAGAGACTTCAGTTGTTTCAACGTCTGATTGTAAACACCATGTCTTCAGGTGTTTTATAACTGCTGACCACACCAATACCATCAGTCGTTTCAAACCTCTGAAGTTAATACCACGTCATCAGTTGTTTCAAATACTGATGACTAACACCAAAACCTTCAGTCGTTTCATAACCCGTACCCTATATATACCTGATCCCTCTTTCAGAGTTTTTCATTCTTTCACGACCTAAAATTTCAAAAGCTCTGAAAATCTTTCACCTTCATTAATGGCGACCATGCAACTCAAGCCTCGACACAACTGTGTCGCGTACCTCACTAAATCACCCTTCTGGACCAAATTCGATAATGCTATAGATCTTATGGTCCAATCACCACTGAAAACGGCCTTTTCCTAAATCCAATCATTTATGCCGATTCGCTACATCAGTTTTGGACGAATGCAACTGTTAATGGAGAATCTATCCATTCGTCCATCAACTCTCATAAGGTGGTCATCTCTACTGCTACCATCCGCCAGATATTACTATTAGATGATGCTGCCTACCCTGTTGGATATCTAAGCGCCAACTTGATCTTTCATTTGGACAACATGGATATCAAGGCGATCTTAGTGCTTCGACCATCCTGAAGAAACATTTTCCAGATGCTGAACGATTGATATTTCATATGGTAAATGTTTGCCTGGCCTCGAAGACTTCTTCTTGGGATCAACTGTCTTCCAGATGGCAACAGGTACTGTTCTCTATCCTTGAACAAGAACCACTAAACTTTTCTGAAATAATTTTTCTTGAAATCAAGGATATGGCCACAAAACCACTTTCTAACCGTTGGATACTATATCCTCGGTTTATAATGGCCATAATAGAGAATCAGCTTCATGCTGAGGGACTAGTTGGTCTGGGAGTCCTGCTTTGGCTGTATTGCCGGAGGTATACTCCCGACACAACACTGACCAAACTCTTAAACAGGCTGCCAAGCTGCGCAAACCCACGCAGCTGGAACCCACAGCCTCCACTTCCACATCCAAAGTCCCCTCCAAACCCACAAAGAAGAAGCCTAAGAAGGCTACTCAGGGAGTTGAGTCCCCTGAGGATGCTCCTGCTGCACCAAAGCAGGTTATCTCTACTGGAAATAACCCCCCAGTAGAGACTATGACTCCACCAACCGAAGCCGCTCAGGTTTCCTCTCAAAAGGAACCTGATGCAACCACTCAAAGGGAAGCCACATGCTGGGATCCTCCTCACTTGAGGGGATTACCATTGAAAAGCACCACTCGCCCCGGGTGCACACTGCTTCCACACCCTCTCCTGATGCAACCGCCCTCAAAGCCCTACAATAATTGTTGCAAAAGTGCTGACGCAGTTGCATTCCTCACCCCCACCCAGACACCAATTACTACTGGGATAACCTCAACACCTGAGGGGGAGGATCACAATGCTTCTGTCAACCCACAGCACAGGGGTTATCATGTTCCATCTCCTGGGTAGACAAGGAGGTGCGAACTTCTGGTGAGGCTGCCACTGCCTCTGACTCAGCAAATGACCAGGGTGCAGTTGGTAACATCTCTAAGACCTCACCAGCGGCAACAGCTGATGAAGGACATAGTCCTGAGGCTGGAAGTCCCCAGAACCAAGAACAAGGGGCACATGCTATATTGATCTACACTCAAGGCATGTTAATCCTGACTCTGTCAGGAGGTCAGGTGATTCAGTATCAACTGATGATGACCTGAGCTTCTTCTATGATGTAGTTGCTCAAAACACCATCCTAGAGGATGAGGTTAGCAGACTCAAAGAGCTGCTGGCCAAGATGTCTCAGGATGAAAGTCCATCTGCCACCACAATACACCCACAGATGGCACCTTCTTCTGAAGGTCCCCTAAACACAGAGCCAATACATACTTCCAAGCCACCAGCCTCTGCTTTTGGCACTGATTCTCAGGAACAGAACCATCCTGATCAATCAGTTGCTAACCTTCAAAAATCCCTACCTCTCATCACTCCCATGATCACAGATATAGTGATCAAAGCCATTGATGAGAAGCTTCCTACAATAATACAAACCCTGGTGGAGGAGTTGGTGACCAAATCACTTTCTACTGCTCAAACCCTTGCACCCAATGCAACCAAAAAGGGGGAGAGTCAGTCAGTTAAAGGAAAAAGGAAGAGGACAGATGGGGAGAAGGAGAAAGAATCAGAGAAGGTAAATGAGAAGGAGTTGGCTGTTATAAGTGTGGAGGAGTCTGAGTTTGATGAAGAGAGAAGAAGGAGAGTGAGAAGAGAGCTGAAGTGAATGAAAGTCAAAAAGACTTTCATGTCACATATCAAAAGAGGAAAGGAGAGTCTGAGAAGGAGAAGGAGCTGAATGATATGGTGAAAGAAGCTGATGCCAACCATAACCGTTCAATGGATAAAATCATTGATCAGTTATATAGGCAGGGTTTTGACATCCAACAACTAGACTCCGAGATCAGAAGGTTGGAGACAGAGGAGATCAACTCAAGATGGGCTAGTTATGATGCCTTAGAAAGAGAAAGGCTGGAGATAATGATTAGATTTGTAGCCAAATACTTGGGAAGATCTCTGATAGAAATAAGGCCTGGACCAGGGACAACATCTTGGCAATAACCACCAAGATTTGTTCGTCTGAAGCATACTCCAAGGGTTAGTGATTGAGGCATTAAATGAAGCTGGGGTTGGGAACCGAAAAGAACTGACAAAATTTACTAAAGCCTCCCTTACAGCCAAAATGCTAAAACAGTCTGAAAAGCCTCTATCCTCAAAATCACTACCTCCACAACCCACTAAAACAACCCCTTTACCCTCTAAACCAACCATCCAACCCACAAAACCAAATCCTTTACCCCCAAAACCCACTGCCAGTGATGTACCTAGACAAAAGAAAAGAAAGGTACTGAGGCTGATGAAGAAGAAGAGGAGGATGAAGACAGACTGCCACTCTCTGCAGTTATCACTTTGCCTAAGGCTAATCCAATGTCCATCACTCCTGCTTCTCAAATGCATGATGTGATGATAAAGATTGAAGAGGAACAGATGCAAAGACATGATGAGGAAATGCTGAAAAGCATTGACAAAGCATATGCCACATCCTCTTCAATGATTAGCATGAAGAAAGAAGTCTTAAGATTGTACACCCTTGCTAATACCTTTCAATACCAAAGGGAAAAAGTAAGGATATGGCCTGATCCTAGGGTGGCACACAGGATTGTCAAGAAAGAAATTCCTTCAAAATACAAGGGCCAAGTGAAGAGGGTTGTCGACGAAGACATCACTGTGGTTCTTGTAGTGTCCCCTTGGGAAATTGTAGAAGAGTTCAAGAAAGCTTATGAAGCCAAACAACCACCCAAAAGATGTTGGAGAATAAAATCATAAAGAAGGGATTGGTTTACAAAAGACTTGAAAACTTCAAAAAGATGAGCTCAACCTGCTCTTAGAAGGGACTCATCCAGATGAGTTTGCTTACAGACAAATAACCACGGTTGAGCTCAAGAATGGAAAACAGGCCAAGTACATCTCTGAAGTGTATGGCCGAGAAGGATTGTTTGATGGTGTGCCCGAGGTGCTGACAATGGATGAGCAGATCATGTTTCTAAGGGCTTACACCAGGGAATCCTATAGGCTGATACACGGGAAGTAGATCTCATGGTTGGGGTAACAGCTCAGTGTCCAAGTCCCCAATACAGAGCTCCCAACCATATCATGCAAAACAGATCATTAGAGACTTCTTCCCAGGCCGGTGCTGAAACAAGGGTCACTTCATCTGATCAAGAGGATAAAAAGACCAATCTATCTGCCAAAATAAGTGGGACTCGTCAATAACTTAGAGGTTTTGGCTGCATTGGTTCAGGGGAGTTTGTTGGACCAAAAGAACCAATGAGCCTGATCAGAGAAACCTCTAAGTCCCACAGGACATCACAACAGCTGAAGAAGACCTGATCAGCTGTTCTACAAAGTCTGAAGAATACAACTGCTGAAGTATTTCTGAAGTACTGAAGACAAAGACTGAGACAACAGCTGAAGATCTAAAGTCTGAAGACTTCAACAAGTACTGAAGACAAAGACTGAAGATCAACAGCTGAAAGACAAAGTCTGATGTTCAAGTACTGAAGACATCAGCTGATGCTAACAGCTGATGACAACAGCTGAAGAGGGCTTCTTCAGTTGTTGTGATGGTTTTTCTTCATCAGTAGTTTTCTTTTCTTTCAGTAGTTTGTTACTTTTCTGTAGTTTTGTTTCCTTTTCAGTACTTGTAAACAACTGAAGAGGTTGTTCTTCAGTTGTTGTAGTATCAGTAGTTTTATGTTTTTCAGTAGTTGTAAATAAGATGTTTAACACTTAGGAACATTTGTAAGAAGATGTTAGTTGTTGACATCTTCAGTAGTTGTTAAACATCAGTAGTATAAAACGGTTACATGTCACTTTCAAGTGACATCAACCTACGTCATTCTTTCCTTATAAGGAAGGATGACTCACCTGTTATGTGCCATTGAGGCCGACAATCTTAATGCAATATTCCTTTTGTCTGATATTTCTCTCTCTATAACAAAATTCTTTTATCGCTTTATATCGAATGTTCTTGCTTGAATTTTTCTAATTCTGAGCTATTCCGCTGCTATATTTGTTCAATGATTAAACCAAGAGGCTGAGATCCTAACAGATGAAAGAAAGCCATGGAAATATGTGGTCTATTCAATCATCTCACTGATGAATGTTGGTACAAAAAGGGTTCAAATTCAACAAAGATAAAAATCATTAAAAAGAAAAATTATATATAAAAGATGAATTTGAAACCATTGGTTACCAAAAACATCTCAACTGAACCTAAAGTTCTTACAAAAATCTAAAAAGAAGGAAGGGGTTATCATAAAACAGCTAAAAGTATTCTTCAGGAATATCAAACCACCAGACTAAGTCTGTGTCTTCAAAAAGGAGGACATGGTGAGTCACAGGAACCAATCAAAAACAAGTACTGATGTGTCTGCTGAACTGAAGGCTTTAACAACCAATCAGACACAAGTTGTTATGATGGTTCAAATCTGTTAGGGAGAGTTAACCAAATAGATGTACCTGTGATTTAACCACTGAAAAGGAAAACTAAGCCAAAATCAAAGGAATCCTTTTCACCACCATCTCCACTTCAAAGGCTATTATCATGACAAATCAGTTAGTATAAAATCTGTTGATGAGAACAGACCCAAAACCAAGTGGTTTGGGTCTCAAAAGCTAACTAGTTTCTTGTGACAATACAAGGTTCTTCAGCATGCCATAAAAGCATCTGGTATGTGGACAGTGGAGGATCTATGCATATGACAGGGAGCAGTTCTTTCTTCATGACTACTCTCAGGAAAGAAGGGATTTGTATCTTTTGGTAATGATGCTAAGGGTTACACCATCGGCAAAGGCTTTGGGTCAAATGGTGAGATAAGATTTGATGATGTTAACCATGTGAGAATCTCAAGTCAACTTGTTGAGTGTCAGTCAATGTGTGATATAGGGCATGTTGCACTTTTCACCAGCCAGAATGTCGGATTCTGTCTTCCAATGTTGAGAATGATTGACAAGATATTGGATGAATATACTCTCTGAAGGCCAAAGGATTGGAAGAGTATATGCCTAGACTTATCAAAGAAAATTTATCTAAAGGGCCATCCATGTGTTCTCCAAGGCCTCTCCTCAGGAATGAACTATGGCACAGAAGGCTTGGTCATGTGAATCTTAAAAACATGAACCAGCTTATCCATCATGGTTTAGTGAGGGGTCTGCCATTAAAAGAGTTCAAATGTGATGACAACTGTTCTGCTTGTTTAAAAGGAAAGCAACACAAAGTATCATTCCCTCTAATAGAAGAACCAAGTTCACTGCCTGCTTGCAATTACTGCATATGGATCTTTTTGGTCCAGTAAGAGTGATGAGCATGGCAAAGAAAAAATACTGTTAGGTAATTGTGGATGATTATTCCAGATTTGTATGGACCTTCTTCTTACATTTAAAAGATGAGGCTGTTCAAATCATCATCACTTTTTGTGTTGTATGTGAAAAAACAGTACTCCCTTCCAGTCAAGTGTGTGAGGAGTGATAATGGCACAAAATTTAGAAACCACACACTTGATGAATTCTATTTATCTAAGGAAATCAAGAGGCAGTATAGCATTCCAAGAACTCCTGAACAAAATGGAGTGGTGGAGAGAAAGAACAGGACCCTACTGAAGCCGCAAGGTCAATGTTGGCTGATTTGGTTTGCCACTAACCTTTTGGCTGAAGCTGTCAACACAGCTTGCTATGTGCCAAATAGAGTGTTAGTAAATCAGAGGTTGATGAAGACTCCTTATGAGAGTTACATCATTGGCCCCTCTGATTTCCTTTTTTAGAGCATTGGGGTGTCCCTGTTACATTCTTAACACAAAGAATCCACTTCAGAAGTTTGAATCAAAGGTGGATGCAGGGTACTTTGTTAGGTATTCATCTACTTGCAAGGCATATAGAGTTTTAATTGCAGAACAAAGATAGTTGAAGAAACCTTGCCTGTAAAGTTTAATGAATCTCCAAAGGACAAATCCCACAAAACCCTGTGGAGTTATTTGATTTGGACATACTGCAATATGTTCCTTATCAGTCTCCAGCTGTTGCAGATTCTGTGAATCCATCATCTCCTGCAACTAGTCATCCATCTGGTGGTACAAATGCAGGTTTAGTGATCACCTGCCTGAGTCTACTAACTTGATGTTCCTATAGCTTCAGCAGTTCCATCCACAACAAATGCTGATGAGATCTCTGAATCCTCTACTTCATTTGAATTGCCATCTCATTCTAGGTTTCAAGAGTCTGGATCAACATCTGTTGCTGCTGAATCTCCTACAAACACTTGCACAGATCTTATTGAGTACCAAGAACTGAAGAATCACCCCATGTCTCACATCATTGGTGACATCAATGCTGGTGTTTCAACTAGACGTCAATTGTCCAATTTCTGCTTTTATGCTCTCTTCATCAGTCAGCAAGAGCCAAAGAACTATCATATTGCATTAAGAGACAATGGATGGGTTGAAGCCATGCAACTTGAGCTTCTTCAGTTTGAAAAGCAACAAGTGTGGAACTGGTTCCTCTACCCAAGGTAAGTGTGCAATAGGCACTAAATGGGTGTTTAGAAATAAAACTGATGAAAAAGGTCAAATTGTCAAGAACAAGGCCAGACTGGTTGTACAGGGGTTTTCACAAGAAAAGGTATTGTTTATGAAACCTTTGCCCTTGTAGCCAGACTGGAGGCAATCAGATTGTTCTTAGCTTATGCTGCTTTCCATAATCTTAAAGTTTTTCAAATGGATGTCAAAAGTGCATTCTTAGTATACAGCTGTCAACCACCAGGTTTGAAGATCATAAATATCCAGATTGGTGTATAAGCTTGATAAGGCTCTTTATGGGTTAAACAAGCTCCCAGAGCCTGGTATGAAACACTGTCTAACTTTCGTCTTCAAAACAATTCACTAGAGGCTCCATAGATAAACTTTGTTCATTAAGAAAGTAGGCATGCATAAGCTCCTTGTTCAAATTTATGTAGATGATATTATTTTTGCATCCTCTGATCCACAGTTGTGTGATGCCTTTACTAAGTTGATGCAACAAAAGTTTGAAATGAGTGCCATGGGAGAATTACAGTTCTTTCTGGGTTTGCAAATCAAACAAATGGCTGATGGAACTTTCATTCATCAGTCAAAGTATACAAAGGATTTGTTGAAAAAGTTTGATTTACAAAATTGTAACCCTGTTCTACTCCTATGTGTAGCACCACACAACTGGATGCTGATCAGAAGGTAAAGCAGTTGATGAAACTCTTACAGATGTATGATTGGTTCCTTGATGTACCTTACAGCTTCTAGACCAGACATTATGTTTGCAACTTGTGTCTGTGCTAGATTTCAGGCTGCACCTAAAGTATCCATATGATTGCAGTCAAAAGGATCTTTAGATACTTGCAAGGAACTCAATCTCTAGGACTTTGGTATTCCACTGGGCACTCTTGCAAATTAGTTGCTTCTTTGATAGTGACTATGCAGGGTGTAAATTAACCAGAAAATCAACCTCTGGTGGATGACAATTCTAGGCAATGTTTAGTTTCTTGGCAGAGTAAGAAACAAACTGTTAGGATCAGTGATCTACGTTTGATTGATTAGAGAGTATAGCAGCGGAATTCTATCAATGAATTAGCCAATTCACAAGAACGAAAAGATATTCAATGAAGAACAAAAACGGTTATAGATAGAGAGAATTCTGCAAATATATTTCATTCAATATTCGCTTTCGTGGTAACGGAATGTCACACTTACAATTAGGTCGACACCTCTTATATAAGAGATGTGACGTCTGCTGATGTCACTTGATAGTGACATCTAACAGAATTATTCCAACTGAAACACAACTACTGAAGATGTCAAAACAGCTGACATCTTCTTACAAAAATACTAAGTGTTATCAGTTACTACAACTACTGAAAAACATAAAACTACTGATACTACAACGACTGAAGAACAAGCTCTTCAGTCGTTTTACAAAACTACTGAAAGTAAAAACATAAAACTACTGATATCACAACTACTGAAGAAGTACTCTTCAGCTGTTGTGACAAACTACTGAAACTTCAGTACTTGGTCTTCAGACTTGAACTTCAGACGTTTCATCAGCTGATGACTTCAGTAGATATCATCAGCTGATGTCTTCAGTCTTTGTCTTTAGACTTTGTACACCAGTTGTTGATCTTCAGCACTTGTAGACTCTTCAGCTGTTGTACTTCAGTACTTTGGTCTTCAGCTTCAGCACTTGTGTTCTTCAGCTGTTCAGCTTCAGCACTTGTGTTCTTCAGCTGTTCAGCTTCAGCACTTGTGTTCTTCAGCTGTTCAGCTTCAGCACTTGTGTTCTTCAGCTGTTGAAGTCTTCAGTACTTGATCTTCAGCTGTTGAAGTCTCCAGCACTTGTCGAACTGCTGATGAAGCCTTCAGCAGTTGTTGTTATATCATGTAGGACTTAGAGTTTTTCTGATCTTGGCTCATTGGTTCTTTTGGTCAAACAAACTCCCCCTGAACCAATGCAACCAAAACCTCTAATTGATTTATTTTCCTACTTATTGTTGGCAGAATGGTTGTCTTTTTCCTTCTTGATCAGTAGAGAAGAGACATATAAGCACTGGCCTGGGAAGAAATCTCAGAGATCTGTTTGGCAGGTATGAATGGGAACTCTGTTTTGGGGAACTGGAAACAGAGTTGTTATCCCATTCATGAGATTTACTTCCCCATTATGAGTCTGTACGACTCTCGAACATAGGCCTCAAGGAGAACAACCTGTTCCTCCTTGGAGAGTTCTTCTACTCCTCCTTCAAAGAAGAACTCTGGACCATAGTACTCAGATAAGTACTTCACAGTCCTGCCATTCTTCAACTCCACAGTAGTTACTCCCTATAGACAAATTCATCAGATGAGTGCCCTCAAGGAGTAACTGGAGCTCATTCTTTAATATCTTCAAGCTTCTTATATAATAACCCCTTTTTGATCATCTTGTTTTCCAGTAAGGCTTGAGGGGTCATTTTTGATTGATGAGCCTTCTTGAATTCATCAATTATTTCCCATGGTGAGACTACAATGGCCAACATGATTGTAGAGTCTATTGTTTTTCTAACCTGGCCATTGTATCTGTGTGGAATGGATCTTTTGTGGATTCTAGAACTCACTTGGGGTTTGGCCATACTCTCACTCTCTCCTTCTGATACTAAATGTGTGTCTGAGAGTGTACAGCCTCTGAGCATGCCCTTTCATGGCTTGTATAGATGATGACTGAGGAAATTCCTTGTCAACCATCTTTAGTAGTTGCTCATCGTGCTGCTTCTGCTGTTCTTCATCTTCTATTTTGACTCTAACCGTTTCCCTTTGACAGTCAGGTGTGATCATGGGTGACTCCTGGGTTCTGGTAGCCTTAGAACAACAGAGAGTGGCAGACTATCATCTTCATCCTCTTCTTCTTCATCTTCTTCTATCCTCAGCACCCTTCTCCTCCTTCTAGGTGCATCACTGGATGATGGTTGGGTTGGTTTTTGTGGTAAAGGAATTGGTTTTGAAGGTTAAGATGTTTGGATTTGGGTTTGAGATTGGTTGGAGATTTGAGGGGTAGGCTGCTTTTGAGTGGGTGATGGGAAGGTTGTTCAAGCTTTGTGAGTTTGCTTTTGTGAGTCTTGCCATTTCAAACCTTTTTCCAGCCCTAGCCTCATCAAGTGCTTCAATGATTATCCCCTTATGAAATTGCTCAGACAAACATATTCTGGTGGCTATAGCCAGAATGCTGTCTCTGGTCCATGAACGAATCTCCATCAGTGATCTTCCTAAGTATTTGGCAATGAATTGAATCATGATCTCCAATCTCTCTTTCTCCAGCACATCATACCCAGCCCATCTGTTTTGAATTTCCTCTACTTCCAACCTCCTGATCTCACTGTCTAATGTGGCTATATCAAAGCCTTGCTT
This sequence comes from Flaveria trinervia, assembly GCA_025506515.1. Taxonomy (NCBI): domain Eukaryota; kingdom Viridiplantae; phylum Streptophyta; class Magnoliopsida; order Asterales; family Asteraceae; genus Flaveria; species Flaveria trinervia. The sequence goes on from CM046441.1 coordinate 31,456,659, forward strand.
GAAGAGTTGCTCAATGATTTTGTCCATGGATCGGCTGTGTGTGTCATCTGCATCTTTTATCAGCTCTTCCAAGGATTTTTCTTCAGCATTCGTTTGATCACCAGCACTTTTCTTCTTTTGTAAGTGATCAGTTGTTGTTCCTTTTCTTTTTCAACTCCTGGGTTTTCTCTTGTGCCTTCTCATCCTCAGTTCTTTTTCTTTTCTTTTCTTTCACTGCAGTACTCTCCCCTTTTGGATGCATTGGTGGCAGGGGTTTGTACCGCAAAAAGTTTCTTTTGCACAACATCATCAATGAGTGGTTGTAGACTTGAGGAGATCCTCTCATCAATGGCTCTATAAACAATGTCATTGATGATGGGAGTGATGAGAGGTAGGGATTGTTAGAATACAACAACCATCTGCTCTGGGGGGTTCTGTCCCAGAGAGATAGTGCAAAAAGCAGAAGCTGGAGGCTCAGTGAAGTGAGAGGGTAAAGTGTTTGGGGAACCTTCAAATGAAGGTGCCATCTGTGGGTTGGTGGGGGCAGATGGACTTACATCCTGAGACTTCTTGGCAAGCAGTTCTTGTAGTCTGCTTACCTCAGCCTCCAGGATGGTGTTGTGGGCTAGAACGTCATAGAAAAAGCCCAGGTCATCATCAGCAGATGCTGAATCACCTGACCTCCTGCTTGAGCAGGATGTACATGCACTGGGTGTAGACCAGTTTTAGCATGTGCCCCTTTTCTTGGAACTGGGGACTTCCAGCCTCAGGACTATGTCCTTCATCAGCTGTTGCCTCTAGTGAGGTCTTAGCTATGTTACCAGCCTCATTCTGATCATGTGCTGATTCAGAAGAGGTGGCAGCCTCACTAGATTCTAATCTCCCTATCTACACCAGGAGATAGAATTTGTAAACCCCGTGCTGTGGGTTGTCAGAACATAGTGATCCTCTTCCTCAATGTCTGTGGTTCTCCCCTTTGTTGGTGGTTGTTGGGGAGGAGGAGAGGCATGCAACTGAGTCAGCACGTTTGCAATAATTATGGTTGGACTTTGGGGGGCGGTTGCATGGGGAGATGGGGTAGAAGCAGTGTGCACCTGGGGAGGATGGTGCTCTTCAATGGCAATCCCCTCAAGTGAGGAAGATCCCAGATGTGTGGGTACCCCTTGTGTGGTGGCTGCAGGCTCCTTTTGAGAGGAATCCTGAGCGGCTATGGCTGGTAGAGTCTCTGATACTGCTGGGGGGTTTAAGCCAGCAAGTATATCCTGCGTTGGTGGTGCAGGAGCATCTTCAGGGGATTCATCATCTCCCTGAATAGCTGTTTTGGGTGTTTTTGCTTTGGTTTAGTGGGGACTTTGGTTCTGATGGAGGAAGCTGTGGGTTTCCTGTGCTTGGGCTTTAGCATTCGGGCAGCTTCTTTGAGTGTAAGGTCTGAGTTGTGCCTGGAGTATACCTCAGCCAAAACAGCTGGTGTAGGGACTCCAAGGCCAACAAGGCCATCAGATTTTAATTCATCTAAAATAATGGCCATCAGAACCTGGGATATAATGGCCATCGGTTGCCATAGGTTTCTGAGCCAAGTTCTTTATTTATAGAAACACGATTTCAGAAAAATTTAGTGGTTGGTGTTCTAGAATAGAATACAATACCTGTTGCCATTGGGATGACATTTGATCCCAAGAAGATGTCTTGGAGGCTAAGCAGACATTTACCATGTGAAAAATAACTTTCTCAGCGTCATGGAAATGTGTCTTTAGAACGGTTGTAGCCCGAAGATCACCTTCATACCCATGATTGATAAATGACATATCTGTTATGCCCTTTGGGTACGCAGTCACAGTGGTGGAGTCGTGTAAGTGTAATGCCTGACGAATGATGTCGGCTGTAACGACCACTGGTTTCTGGTTGACAAGGGACCGAACAGAGATCTGACCGGTAGACTCATCAGTATGAACAAAAGCATTTGACCAGAATTGACTGAGGGATTCAGGGTAGATGGTCGGATTCAAGAGAAAAGCTGTGCGATATGGGGAATCCACCATTAAGTCAATGGCATTATCATATTTGTTCCAGAAAGCCGACTTTGTAAGGTAAGCAACACAGTTATGTCGTGGTTTCAGACTCATGGTCGCCATGTTTGAGAGAGAGAAGTTCAGAAAATAACGGCTAATGAAACATTAGAGAAGAGGACATGTATTTATAGGGTAGGGGTGAGAAAATGACTGAAGGGTTGGTGTTAGTCATCAGTAGTTTTAAACCGACTGTTGACATGGTATTACCCTATCAGACGTTGAAACAGCTGAAGTCGTGGTTTTAGGCATCAACAGTTAGAAAACTACTGAAGACCATGGTTTTGACTTCAGATGATGAAACAACTGAGGACTTGGTGTTTGTCATCAGTAATTGTGAAACTACTGAAGACAGTGGTTTTGTCATCAGTTGTTGTAAACAGCTGAAGACTTGGTGTTAGTCATCAGTAGTTATAAAACTACTGAAGACATGGTTTTGCTTCAGTTGTTTTTAAATGAAACAGCAGTTGTAGAAACAACTGAAGAGAAAGTTCTCTTCAGTAGTTTTCGTCAATTCATAGCCTTCAGCTGTTTCATACTGTCCTCAACACTTACTCATCAGAGTTTGCATCTGCTTTTCAGGTGTTTCATAGGACGTCAGTACTTATCTGTTTGTACTGATTTCAGTAGTTGTAACTACATCAGTAGTTTAGAACAGATAAAGTACTTCAGTACTTGTGAGGCATTTAGCCGTCAGTAGTTATAAAAACTACTGAAGGTGAAAGGACTCATCAGTACTTATATGTGACATGGTTACCAATGATCACCAGTAATTATTACTGAAATCATCAGTAGTTGTCACTTATTCTAGCTGCAGCATACCAAGCCTTAACACAAGGTTTTGGAAAGTAGAACTACCCAAAGGCTTAGTAAAAATATCTGCAAGCTCATCAGCACTAGGCACAAACTTAGGATCAATCAGACCTTTTTCAAAACAATCCCGAATAAAGTGATGTCTGATCTCTATATGTTTGGTTAGAGTGCTGGACTGGATTTTGACAATACACAGAGCTGAAGCACTATCCATTAATAATGGAGTCTTAGTCTCTGTAACGCCATAATCCAGAAGTTGGTTCTAAAGCCAGAGTACCTGAGAAGTGCAACTTGTAGCAGCAATGTACTCGGCCTCAGCAGTTGATGTAGCAACAGATGTTTGTTTCTTACTCTGCCAAGAAATCAAACAGTTGCCTAGGAATTGACAACCACCAGAAGTTGACTTTCTAGTTAACTTGCACCCTGCATAGTCACTATCTGAAAAAGCGACTAATTTGCAAGAGTGTCCAGTGGAATACCATAAACCTAGAGATTGTGTACCTTGCAAATATCTAAAGATTCTCTTGACTGCAATCAAATGAGCTCTTTAGGAGCAGCCTGAAATCTAGCACAAACACATGTAGCAAACATAATATCTGGTCTAGAAGCTGTTAAATACATCAAGGACCCAATCATACATCTGTAAAGTGTTTCATCAACAGCTTTACCTTTCTGATCTGCATCCAGTTGTGTGGTGTTGCACATGGGAGTAAAACAGGGCTTACAGTTTTGTAAATCAAACTTATTCAAAAGATCTTTTGTATATTTTGACTGATGAATAAAGGTTCCATCAGCCTTTTGTTTAATTTGCAAGCCTAGAAAGAACTGTAGTTCTCCCATTGCACTCATTTCAAACCTTGTTTTCATTAATGTTCTAAAATCATCACACAACTGGGGATCAGAGGATGCAAAAATGATATCATCAACATAAATCTGAACAAGTAGCTTATGCTGATCCACCTTCTTAATAAACAAAGTTTTATCAATGGAGCCTCTAGTGAAATTATTCTTAAGAAGAAAAGTGGAAAGTGTCTCATACCAGGCTCTAGGAGCTTGTTTCAACCCATAAAGAGCCTTATCAAGTTTATACACCCATTCAGGATGTTTATTATCCTCAAAACCTGGTGGTTGACACACATAAACTTCTTCTTTTATTTTACCATATAGAATGCACTTTTGACATCCATTTGAAAAACTTTAAGATTGTGGAATGCAGCATAGGCTAAAAACAATCTGATTGCCTCTAGTCTGGCTACAGGGCAAAGGTTTCATCATAGTCAATACCTTCTTCTTGTGAGAACCCCTGTACAACCAGTCTAGCCTTGTTCTTAACAATAAGCCATTTTCATCAGTTTTATTCCTAAACACCCATTTAGTGCCTATTGCACACTTACCTAGGGGAAGAGGAACCAGTTCCCACACTTGCTGTTTCTTGAACTGAAGTAGCTCAAGCTGCATGGCTTCAACCCATCGATTGTCTCTCAAAGCAACATGGTAGTTCTTTGGCTCTAGCTGACTGATGAAGAGAGCATAGAAGTAGAGTTAGACAATTGACTTCTTGTTGAAACACCAGCATTGATATCACCAATAATCTGAGACATTGGGTGATTCTTTAGTTCTTGATAAACAATGAGATCTGTGCAAGTGTTTGTAGGTCCTTCAGCAGCAGCAGATGTTGATGCAGACTCTTGAAACCAAGAATTAGATGGTAATTCAAAATGTAGAGGAATCAGAGATCTCATCAGCATTTGTTGTGGATGGAACTGCTGAAGCTACAGGAACATCAAATTTAGCAGACACAGGCAGTTGGTCACTAAACTTGAATAGGTGAGTATTGATATTATCATCATCATCATCAATACCACCAGGTGGAAGACATGCTGCAGAAGATGATTTATCCACAGGATCTGCAACAGCTGGAGGTTGATAAGGAACATATTGCAGTATGTCCAAATCAAACAACTCCACAGGGTTTTGTGGAATCTTGTCCATAGGAGATTCATTAACTTCATATGCAAAGTCTCTTCAACTATCTTTGTTCTGCAGTTGAAGACTCTGTATGCCTTGCAAGTAGATGAATAACCAACAAAATACCCTGCATCCACCTTAGGATCAAATTTTTGGAGTTGATCCTTTGTGTTGAGAATAAAACAAGGACACCCAAGTGATGGAGAACTTCATATGGAGTCTTCATCAACCTCTGATTTACTAAGACTCTATTCTGCACATAGCAAGCTGTGTTAACAGCTTCAGCCCAAAAGGTCAGTGGAAAACCAGAGTCAGCCAGCATGGACCTTGCAGCTTCAATTAGGGTCCTGTTCTTTCTCTCCACTACTCCATTTTGTTCTAGAGTCCTTGGTATACTAAACTGCCTTTTGATTCCCTTTGAAAGATAGAAGTCATCAAGTGTATGGTTTCTGAATTCAGTTCCATTGTCACTCCTAATACACTTGACTGAAAGGGAATACTGCTTCTCAACATACAACACAAAGTGAATAATCTTCTGAGCAACCTCATCCTTTGAATGTAGAAAGAAAGTCCATACAAATCTGGAGTAATCATCCACAATTACCGGACAATATTTCTTCTTTGCCATGCTCATTACTCTCACAGGACCAAATAGATCCATATGCAGTAATTGCAAGCAGGCAGTGGACTTAGGCTCTTCAATAGGAGGGAATGAGACTTTGTGCTGTTTTCCTTTTAAACAAGCAGTGCAGGTTTCATCACAATGGAACTCCTTTATTGGTAAGCATCTAACTAAACTATTGTGGATTAGCTGATTCATGTTTTTGAAATTAACATGACCCAGCCTTCTGTGCCACAGTTTAGATTCTTGATAAGAGGCTTTGGAAAATAGGCAAGGATTGCCTCTGAGATCTATTTTCTTGAAAGATCTAAGGCATACACTCTTCCTGTCCTATTGGCTCTCAGGAGAGTGTGATCATCCAACACCTTATCAATCAAATGCAGAACTTTGGATGACAGAATCCTACAGTTCTGACTAGTGAAAAGAGCAACATGGCCTTTATCACACATTTGACTGACACTCAAGAGATTGTACTTGAGATTTTCCACATGATTAACATCATCAAACTTATTTCTCCATTGGAGACAAAGCCATTGCCATGATGTAACCCCTAGCATCATTGCCAAAAGAAACAAACCCCTTCTTTCTTGAGAGTAGTCATGAAGAAGAGAGCTGTTCCCAGTCATGAAGAAAGAGCTGTTCCAGTCATGTGCATAGATCCCCCACTGTCTACATACCAGATGCTACTTTGGCATGTTGAAGAACCCTGCAATAATAAACAATCAGTTAGTTTTGGAGACCCAAAGCTTTTTGGTTTTGGGCCTGGTCTCATCAACAGATGGTAAACTAACAGATTTGTTGGAAACAACAGCCTGAGAGGAAGAAGATGGTGAAGAAGAGAAATCCTTTGGCTTGGACCTCCTTTTCTGTGGTTTCAACATAGGAGCATCTAATTGGTTAACTCTTCCCAATAGATGTTGAACCATCATAACTAGCTGTGTCTGATTTTGTGATAAAGCTTTCAGCTCATCAGACACATTGCCAGTGGAGTTTGATAAGTTCCTATGTTGCACCTTCTTCTTCTGAGGAATCTCAGCTGTTGCCTGTTTAACCCCTTCCTTTTTGGATTTCTTTGTGGACTTAAGGGTTACAGGATTTGATGTTGCTGATACAAATGTGGTCTCAAACTCAGTTTTCATTTTAACCATTTTCTCTTTAGTTCCTCTTTATGTTTGAGTTTGGAACCTCTTTTGTACCATCAATCATCTGTAAGATGATTGAACAAACCACATACTTCACATGGTTTCTTCTTCATCTTATGTTGATCATCAACTAAAGAGGATGAAACAACTGAAGACTTGCTCTTCAGTGCTTTGGAAGCATTGTTTGCTTTCTTGACTTCCTCTTTACTAGTCTTCAAACTCTTTCTACTGACAGTCTTCTTCTTTTCAGTACTGGCAGGAGTTGGAGTTTGAACTTCAGGTGTTAAATCTTGCTCTCTAGTCCTTTCAGGACTTTTAGAATTAACTCCTGAGTTGATCAACTCATTGATCATGTGAGTGTCAGCAGTGGAACCATCAACATCAGCTGATAGGTTCTGAGAGGGCTTAGTGCTGACTTCTACTTCTGATAGTGCTGAATCAGAAAGTAGATCACATGAGAAATGGATTGGTTATTACTCTCACCATCAGATTCTACCTCTGCTCTGGGAGTAAAATCTGTAGGTGGAGCAGTGTGATTGTAACCAATGCCAAACTTCACATTGGAAGCAGATTGCTTACTAAGAAGCATTTCAAAACCTTTGCATGATTGTACCCTCGATCCACTATCTACACTTGGGTGACTGCAAGGGTTCCCTTGAGATCTTTATACTTCTCTAGAAGTATCTCTTCCCTAGCCTTATCATTAGTTATTTGGCATTTAAGTTTGTAAATCTCATCATTCTTATCATTAAGCACAGACTCAAATTCAGCTTTGCTTTGGAAATAATTTGTTCTAGCTCAATGTTCTTGTTGATAAAGCTACATTTGCTTCTCTAATAGATGCAAATGCTGCTATACATGTTTCAGAACACAATTGGCTTTTGCCTCAGAGGATACCTGTGATACCTTTGGTGTAGAGGCATTAGTGGATGAAGTATCAGCAGAATCCAAAGCCATAAGAGCTAGATTTCCAAAGGGACTTTCACCACCATGTTGACCACACCTGAGAACAGTTGTTCATGACCAGACAAGTCATCTGGTAAACTGCTCCAGTCAACAACTCCTGGGGTGAAGAAGCTGTGTTGTTGAGGTTGAGTTTGTTGATGAGATTGGGAAGGTTGTGGTTCAGGCAATGCTTGTGGTTGTTGTGCAATTGGAGTTGAACAGGATTTGGTTGAGGCATATAATAGCAGGGATAAGGATATGACATTTGACCCTGGGGAACAAAGTATGCAGGAGACCTAGGATGTGAATGATGACCAGACACAGCAGTATGTTGCCCTCTGTTTTGTGGACTAGTACTAGGAAATGTCACAAAGGGTGCAGAAGAGTTAGATCCAGTTGATCTACACTCTCTTGCAAAGTGTCCCAGCCTTGGCATTTGTGACACCTCAACTTACTCTTGTCAAAACCAACTTTGGTTTTGCCAGAGAGTCTAGGAAATTTCCTGCCAGTTCTCTTATAGAACTTCTGAGATCTGATATAATCAATGCCATTTGGCTCAGAATATCCATCTCTTCTAGATCATCATCAGCTATTCCTTTCAAATCATCCATGATGAAGCATAGATTGTCACTATTACTGCCAGAATGACTCTCAATACCAACAAATGCATGATCAGAACTATTGAAGAGAAATCAATATGCTCATCATAATTTCTTTCAGATGCAGCATATTCTGACTCATGACCAACCAAGGCAGTATTCCCTGGTACAAAGTCATCAGTGAGCTTTCCTGATGAGGACAGTTCCTCTTCTGCTTATCTCTCTTTCGAATGTAAGCAGTTTCCTATGAAGTTGGGTGAGAGATAGGCTATCCAGATTTGCACTGGAGCGTAGGACAATAGTGTATGTGTCCCATCTCTCAGGCAGTGATCTGAGGAACCTGTTATTCATCTGGCTGTTGGTGTATTCCTGTTTCACCATTTTCAGCTCAGAGATCAAGCAGGAAAATCGCTCAAACTGTTGAGTCAGTGTCTCACCCTTTCTATGAGAGAATGTCTCATATTGTTGGGCAAGGATTTCTCTGTTGTTTTGCTAAGACCTCATCTGTGCCACCGAATTGTTCCTTCAGGGCATTCCAGAGATCATGAGCAGTTTCATGATGCATAAGCCCTGAATAGATTTCATTAGGCAGTGCCATGGCCAGAATTCCATGGGCTTTAGCATCAATCTCAAACCGTTTCCAATCTTCATCAGAGTATTGTTCCTTCTTCTTCGGAACCATTTGATTGGTTTCCGGATTGTTCACCATAGGCTTATGTGGTCCATGTACCACAGATGTCCAACAACCTGAACTGTTAACAGACAAGTGATGAAGCATTCTTCGTTGCCATATGTTATACTCGGTCCTAACCAGCATCGGGGGCTTGGTTGAGGAACCGTATTGTGAGGATCATTAGGAGTAGTCATCTCAGATTCAATCAAATTCAATTAAGCTATAACAGATTTAGAACAAAACACAACAACCAATTGAACCAAGAGAGATCTCAGAATAAATGAACGAAAGCGTCAGAAATTCAATAATCTATAACCAGTTCTTGCGAATATGCTAATTCAATCAAACATAGATTTCAATTAGCAGTTTCAATGATCAATTGTTAGATCGATCAATGATTAACCCGCTCTGATACCACTTGTTAGGATCAGTGATCTACGTTTGATTGATTAGAGAGTATAGCAGTGGAATTCTAACAATGAATTAGCCAATTCACAAGAACGAAAAGATATTCAATGAAGAACAAAAACGGTTATAGATAGAGAGAATTCTGCAAAATATTTCATTCAATATTCGCTTTCGTGGTAACGGAATGTCACACTTACAATTAGGTCGACACCTCTTATATAAGAGATGTGACGTCTGCTGATGTCACTTGATAGTGACATCTACACAGAATTATTCCAACTGAAACACAACTACTGAAGATGTCAAAACAGCTGACATCTTCTTACAAAAATACTAAGTGTTATCAGTTACCACAACTACTGAAAAACATAAATTACTGATACTACAACGACTGAAGAACAAGCTCTTCAGTCGTTTTACAAAACTACTGAAAGTAAAACATAAAACTACTGATATCACAACTACTGAAGAAGTACTCTTCAGCTGTTGTGACAAACTACTGAAACTTCAGTACTTGGTCTTTAGACTTGAACTTCAGACGTTTCATCAGCTGATGACTTCAGTAGATATCATCAGCTGATGTCTTCAGTCTTTGTCTTCAGACTTTGTACACTAGTTGTTGATCTTCAGCACTTGTAGACTCTTAGCTGTGTTACTTCAGTACTTTGGTCTTCAGCTTCAGCACTTGTGTTCTTCAGCTGTTCAGCTTCAGCACTTGTGTTCTTCAGCTGTTCAGCTTCAGCACTTGTGTTCTTCAGCTGTTGAGCTTCAGCACTTTAGTCTTCAGCTGTTGAAGTCTTCAGTACTTGATCTTCAGCTGTTGAAGTCTTCAGCACTTGTCGAACTGCTGATGAAGCCTTCAGCAGTTGTTGTGATATCATGTGGGACTTAGAGGTTTTCTGATACTGAAGCAGAGTACATTGCTGCTGCAAGTTGTACATCTCAGGTACTCTGGCTTCAGAATCAATACTAGATTATGACATTATAGAGACTAAGACTCCTTTACTGATGGATAGTGCTTCAGCTCTTTGTATTGTTAAGAATTCTGTCCAGCATTCTAGGACCACAATATTGAGATACATACATTTTATCAAGGATGTTATGAAAAAGGTCTGATTGATCCAAAGTTTGTTCCTAGTGCTGATGAGCTTGCAGATATATTTACTAAGCCTTTGGACAGTGCAACTTTCCAAAATCTAGTGCTAAGGCTTGGTATGCTGCAGCTAGAATGATTTGAAACTACTGATGATCTCAGTTCACAAGTACTGATGGCATTAGTATACAGCTATCAAAATAAGTACTGATAAGTTATTTTATCTTCAGCAGTTTTCATAACTACTGAAGACTAAATTACTTAAAAGTACTGAAGTACATTATTTGTTGAAAAGTACTGATGTAGTACAACTACTGATGTGGTTACAACTACTAATGTCTGTTCTAACAGATAAGTACTGATGACCAAGAAACATTTGAAAATCAGATAGTCTGCTGAGAAAGTGTTAAGGTCAATAAAACAACTGAGATCTGTGAATTGACGACAACAACTGATGAGAAATTTTACTCTTCAATTGTTTCAAACAACTACTGTTTCATTTCAAAACAACTGAAGCCAAAACCAAGTCTTCAGTAGTTTCAAACTACTAATGACTAACACCAAGTCTTCAGTTGTTTACAACATTTGAAAGTTAAAACCATGTCTTCAGTCGTTTCCTAACAACTGATGACTAAAACCAAAACTTTCAGTTATTTTCTTTCAGCTGTTTCATAACCTATAAATACCTAAACCTAACTTCAAACTTTTCATAAGTCATTTTCAGAACTTTCATCTTCCATTAATGCCGACCATGCAAATCAAACCACGACACAACTGTGTTGCCTACTTCACAAAATCGGCCTTTTGGACTAAGTTTGATGCTGCCATTGATCTGATGGTTGATTCCCCGTATCAAACTGCTTTTCTTCTGAATCCAACCATCTATCCCGATACCCTTCGCCAATTCTGGACAAATGTCACTGTCCATACCGGTGAGAATGATGTCGCGATCACTCTCTAGTTGTTTGTAAACCAGAAGAAGGTGGTCATCACTCCTGCTATCATTCGCCAAACTCTCCAGAATTGCTATCAAAAGAAGGTGGTCATCACTAAGCCTTTGGACAGTGCAACTTTCCAAAAGATTGTGTTTTTGAGTGAAAAACGTGATTTTATATCAAGTTCTTAACCTGTTCCAAGTTCATAGATCGTAGTAATTCATCTTACAATCATTCTTAACGTTTTGATTCATTCTAAGATCGATTATACTTGCGTTCTAACTGATTGGATCGTCAATCAAATAGGATTCCGCACTATTTGGTTTGGTACACATAAATCAGTTAGTACTCCATACCGAAAACGGTCCTAACAAGTGGTATCAAAGCTTTGGCTCTTGATTGGTGTGATGATTCAATCGATTTTGATATAAAAATCACGTTTTTCACTCAAAAACAAATTTTTGTGTCAAATGGTGTTTTCGACGTCTCTAGGTAAAAAAGTTAACGTTTTTCCGGCATACGGCAAATAGGGTTAGTGAAAAATTCGTTTTTTGCGTCAAAGTGTTCAAAACCTTCGTTTTTGCAAAAACAGCAACCTTCAGTTGCACGATTGACTCAATCGCACGGCTGAATCCATTCGCATCCCTCATATGCACGATTGGCTCAATCGTTCATGCATTTGTATGACTGAAGATCATCATTAGCATTGCTCAGCCGCACCTGTCCAATCGCCCGATTGAACCATCTACATTAGTTCAGTCGCACGATTGAACCATCCGCATTGTTCAATCGCACGGATAGTCCAATCGCACTCTTTCATTCGCACATGTACAACAGTTTGTTCTAAAAACCAAAGTAAATAGAAATGGAAGATCAGTATTCAACGTTCACCGCAGGTAGAGTTTCACGAATCCAGAATCTATTGCTTTTGGGAAATGAAGTGGGAAATCACAATAAGCCCCCTAAGCTCATAACATTAGATGATTACCCACAATGGAAGCAAAAATTCGAGATCTACCTAAATGGTGTAGACCCTAATCTGTGGGAATCAATAGAGACAAGGTATAGCATGCCGGTCGGTGCAGATGGAGTTAAACTTACCTTAGGTACAATGCACAGAGGAAGGTGTATGCTCTGCTAACTCAGTCTATTCCTAAGGATATATTCCATTAGTTCTTTGAGAACAAGCAAGCAAAGAAGCTATGGGATGCTCTAGAAAAGCGGTATGACTGGAATGCATTGTTAAAATCTCTAAAGGCTAAGGCTTTGAAGAAGGAGTTTGATAACTTCTCGTCAATGGGCAAAGAGAGTTTGGATGACATTATAGACTGCTTCTACCACTTAATGAGTGAGCTGCACACTCATGGGGTTGTTACGTCCATGGAAGACAAAGTGTCTAATTTCGCAGATGGATTGCCAGAAAAGTGGGTTTCATTTGTGTCAAACCTCACACAGAATGATATGCTGGTGAAGTTGGATATCAACAATTTCATTTTGAAGCTGAGATAGGAAGAGTTGAGGATGAAGGACAGGTCTCAAAAGTCGTCATATGATCAACACCCATATCTTTACAACTCAACCCCTCAAGCAAAAACGTTTGGAGCACCACTCCAAACTGCATTCGTGTTGAGTTCAGCCTCTCCGTTTCAACCCACTACTTCAGGATCTGACACATTAGGGTCGTCTTGCACTCAATACATAGCACTTGAAGCCATGCTACAAAATTGAAGACCGAGAATCTCGGTAACGTGACTGTAGAGGTAGAAAAGGAACATATGAATCTCTTAGCAGCTGTTGTTCACTCCTATGATGGACTAGTTACATGGAAGATTGGAAACTGCCATATGGCGGATGAAGACTATGAGCAAGTAGATGAGACTTAGCCGGAAAGAATGGATATCATTTGGGCATTGGCAAGTGTTGTCTGGAGGGCAAAGAAGTTTGTTAAGAAGACAAGACAGAACTTGATTACCACTGTTAGGACCTGGTATTTGACCAAAATACCTAGAGATTAACGTGTAAACCAGATCAAATAGTGCGGAATCCTATTTGATTGGCGATCCAATCAGTGAGAACACACGAAGAATCAATCAAGGATTGAAACTAACGTTAGAAATCGATTGGGAATCGATCTAAAGTGTTCTATGAACTTGGAGAACGATTTGGAAGGTTTCTGGATGGCTAGGGTTCGTCTGGAATCGTAATTGATCGAGTGTCCTCGTTTTTTACGAATTGAGTTGTATTTATAGGTTGGTATTATTCAATCGTGCGACTGAACCATTAGTCTGGTTCAGTCGTGCGATTGAACCATGTGGTTGATTCATTCGTACGACTGAGTGTTCAGTCGTGCGACTGAGCCAATCTTATGTTATAGTCGTACGACTGATCCAGTCTCCTGGTTCAGTCGTGCGACTGAGTCAATCGTGTGAAGTTCTTCATGCTTATGGTTCATTCGCATGAGCCATTCGCATGGGAACTTCATTAAGTTAAGTTTGAATGTTTTAGTTAATTAATATAACATAATGTGCAACCATTCAAATAATCATAAACCCAATCAATTTAGTCACGACTCATTAATGAACTATTAAACATTATAACTAACAGACTATCAATATCATTTCATTAATCATACCAAACAAGAACTATTACATCACATATCATGATCTAGGGACATACATGTATCAACAATCTCTAGGATATCCAATAAAGATACACTTGGTGGATCGGACTTCCAATTTGTTTGGGGTGGGAGTCTTAACATAAGCCTCACAACCCCAGACCCTTAAGTATGATAGGGATGGAACTCTTCCATGCCATATCTCAAAAGATGTCCTTTCCACCTTTTTGGTTGGGGCCATATTTAAAATACGGGTCACGAAGAGCAAAGTGAAACCCCAAAATGATAGAGGTAATGTGCTTCTAGCCATCATAGATCGGACCATATCCAATAAGGTTCGATTCCTCCTCTCAGACACACCATTATGTTGTGGTATTCCAGGTGGAGTGAGTTGTTAGACAATCCCACAACTCCTAAGATGATCTTGGAAAGCATCACTTAGGTATTCACCTCCTCTATCGGTACAGAGAACTTTAATTGACTTGTTGAGTTGATTTTCCACCTCATTCTTGAAGATTTTGAACATTTCAAAAGCTTCATCTTTGTGCCTTAATAAGTACACATACCCATAGCGACTATAATCGTCGGTAAAGGTAATGAAATATCTTTCACCATTCCTAGTCATTGGCTTAAAAGGACCACATACATCCGAATGTATGATTCCTAATAAATCTTTTGCCCTTTCGTTAGTTCCACTAAAGGGTGCCTTAGTCATTTTTCCTTGTAAACAAGATTCACACACATCAAATGAATCACATTCATTTGTTTTTAAAAGACCATTCTTTTGAAGTGTTTGTATACGTTTCTTGTTTATATGACCAAGACGACAATGCCAAAGATAGGTATCACTCAAATCCAACTTGAGTTTCTTGGTGCTAGTTTGGTACAATGAACTATTTAAAGTATTTTCATGAACCAATTCATAAATACCATTAATGGGTATAGCTTTAAAATAGAACATATAATTTAAAGAAACATGAATATTATTTTCAACAAAAGATAATACATAATCATAAAGTCTTAATTGGGATACAGAAATAATGTTCCTAGTCAAACTAGGAGCATACAAAACATTCTTCAAAATAACATCCAAGCCACTTGGAAGTTTCAAGATGTAGTCCCCACGAGCTTCAACTTGGACTTTGGTTCCATTGCCCATGAAGAGGCTAACATCCCCTTGATTGAAGTCCCTACTTCTTTTGAACCCCTGCAACAAATTGCAAATATGAGTTCCACATCCGGTATCTAATACCCATGTGTTTGAAGATGTAACATTAAGATCAATATGAATCATGTATATTGTACCTGAGGTCTGCCCGACATCCCTCTTGGCTTTCAACTCTTGGAGATGGACAGGACAATTCTTGCCCAATTTCCAATCTCCCCACCCTTGCCACCCCTTTCCCCTTTCCCCAAACGGGTCCCTTACCCTTGGCAACCTTTGCCTTGGGTGCGGGATGAGGCCTTTTCTTGTTCCCACCTTCATTGATGGTGAGAACGGGTAAAACCCTTTTACACATGGCCGCCTCGGCCGTTTTCAGCATTGAGTGAAGCTCACCAATGCTTTTGTCCCAAGCATTCATGTTGTAGTTCAACACGAATGTCTCGAACTTCTTGGTAAGGCCATTAAGGATCAAATTCGTGGCCAATTCCTTCGAGACAGGACAATTAAGCCTCTCGAGGCGGTCAATATGACTTTTCATCATAATTACATAAGATGAAACAGATTGGTTGTCATCCATACGACATGCATGGAGTGCTCGAACCGTTTCGAAGCACTCAACCCTTGCTTGCGTTTGGAACATTTCTTTCAGCTGGGTTATCATGTCGTAAGCTCCGTGATGTTCATACTCCTTTTGGAGATCCGGAGTCATCCTCGCTAGCATGAGACAAGACACTTGGACAGAGTTCTCAGTGTACTTGAGCCAATCGTTGTAGGCCTCCTCATCATCCTCAGTAGGTTGATCGGGGATAGGGTCGTCTAAAACATATGATCTTCTCTCTTGCTTGAGAACGATTATCAAGTTTCAATACCAATCAATAAAGTTGTTATGATTAGACGTTCCTTTTGGAGGATCGCTCGTAATGATTGGTTGGACGCGGATGAGTTATCGTGATTTTCATTGTTGGTGGCCATCTACAAAATTTAACAAAGATCTATTTTAGTATTTTCGATATTGCTATTTTTTATAATTAATGCCTTTTAAGGTCATTTTTATATTAAAATCTAGAACCCAACATTACATTAAATTATGGTTAGGTGACCTTTATCCCACGATTTATATTAATAAGGTGGTCAACGATTGATGGTTGCAACCATTTGCAACTTCTAGAAGTATGGGATCGATTTTAAACATCATATGTAAAGTCCGCATGTTAATCCCATCAACACCATTTGGAAACCACACCGTAGGTGATCCATTTGACATGGTTTGCAAATCAAGATACCCTACTTACACCTACGTGTGAGTTTGCCAAAATAAGTGGTTAGGTGACCTTTATCCCACAAATAAGGCATTCTCACCTCAAGTCGCAAGTTCCCACAAAATGGTTAGGTGACCTTTATCCCACTAAGAGTTCCTAAGTGACTCAAGTGTTGTGTAAAAGGACAGTGTTAATCTTGTTTAAATTTTAGAGATTTCATAATACAAGTTTTAGAAAACTCTATGTACTTGTATTTGCATGCTTTCAAATACAAGGTACCCTATGGTCCTTGATTAAAACCTGTTTTAATCTTTAAAATCATTAATTCATTTTAATTGTAAGATTCTGTGTGTGCCCAAGACACTTAGAATATTGATGTGGTTAGTACGTTATGATCCAAGTCGGGTTATACCCAACAACAAGCTTAACAAACACCTATTAATATTCAATTACATGATATAATTGAATATTAACACCAATTTAGAAAATGGGTTTTCTAAACAAGTTGCAAATGAGATGGACAATTTATTTGGATATTTTGTTCAATAATATTATTTGTAATGCTATTTAAATTAGTTGAATAACATTACAAATTAATAATGGTAGTATATATATATATTATACAATTAAATGGGTTAGTTGTATACATAATATATCTAGTTAAGTGGCTAGTTAACATTTGATTGTGTTATAAAATTGAGAGGGAACTCTCATTTTAAATGATGTTGGCCGCCCTCCTCTTGCCTTGCCATTGGACCATTGTGTTCTTGAAAACACAAAGGCTTAACTAGTCACATACACAACCATTTTTCAGATTATTATTGCATTCATCTCTCTCTCTCTTTCTCTCTCAAAATTTTCGGAAATTAGGCAGAAAAAAGGGGGTCTTTGAGAGTTGATTTGTGGTGTTCTCCCTAACAAGAAGGGTGTTTGAATACAAGCTTGGGGTATACAAGCTTGAGGAGGCCTTCTTTGGACTCTTGGCCGGATTCACAAGCATTCTCTACCCCTTTCTTTGGTCGATTTTTCTGCAGAAGGTAGATGTATTCACAGCTCTATGTAGCTGTGATTTTATGTTTGTTTCTTCATGTTCTTAGCTTGATTATTCACATAAATGATCCTTGGTTAATGGGTTTGCTTCTTACACTTATATGGACATCTATGAACATGTTTTTCAGTTTTAAAGGTGTTTAAAAGATATATATATCCGCTGCGTTTTATGAATAGTTTAAATGGTTAAACTACGTTTCATGCTCTTGCAAACCCATCAATGGCATCATGAGCCGGTTATGTGGATGTCTTGCTAGTTTTGTTCTTTAAAATTGGTTTTAAAGGACGGATTTAAACCGGTTTGGGGCTGTTCTTTTTCTGTTTTGTTGAATCCCATCTTTCAAGGTTATATTATACATGCTTATAGTTAAATCTTGAAAGATATATACATATGTTGTTTTGTTGTGTTGTTTGGACAACATCTAAACCCAAAATTTTCAGTTTATGTTGGCTGAAAATTCATGGGTTTTGTGGGGATTCATCATTTTATTTTAATGATATGTTGGTTGTTGATTATGTGCATAACCTAGCCATGACCCTATGTTGCTTTGGTTTGGAATGGATGGTTGATTTTGGTTGTTTTACATTTGGGTTGTAATATTATTCTTTTGTGTTTTTCTTTGAGATGTAATTTATTTATTCATTCATTTGAAATGTAATAGATAGATTAAGTGCAATTCCTTTATTAGAAAATTTGTATTAGGATATAAATTTTGTATTTGGAGATGCACTAGAAGGAAGCACAAGAGGAAGACACAAAGAGAAAGACTTGGAGCATATGGATGCAAGTTCTAGTGGGGTCTATAAAGACCTTAAATTTTGTGTTACATTCAACCCTTAGGAAAGACCTAATGACCACACTTGTGATGGCAAACAAGTGTGGTCACAATAGTAGCTATGGTTATGCATATATGGTTGTTTATGTTTTATGCTTGGTTGATTGTTTATTGTTTGATTGTTTGGTTGATGTTTTGACATGCATAACAAACTAATTAATAAACATAACAATCTGAAAATTGATGGTTCTTAAAGGCAAATAAAAGTTATTAAAATGGTTTAATGATTTTAATGATTAAAATTGGTTTTAATCAAAGGACCATAGGGTACCTTGTATTTGAAAGCATGCAAATACAAGTACATAGAGTTTTCTAAACTACTATTATGTAACCTCTAAATATTCCAAAACGAGATCAACACCGTCCTTTTACACAACACTTGAGTCACTTGGGAACTCTTAGTGGGATAAAGGTCACCTAACCATTTTGAGGGAACTTGTGATTTGAGGTGAGAATGCATTACTTATGGGATAAAGGTCACCTAACCATTTGCTTTGGCAAGCTCACACGTGGGTGTAAGTAGGATGTCTTGATTTGCAAACCATGTTAAATGGATCACCTATAATGTGGTTTCCAAATGGTGTGATGGGATTTACATGCCGACTTTACATATGATGTTCAAGAGTCGATCCCATACCTCTAGAAGTTGCAAATGGTTGCAACCGTCAATCGTTGACCACCTTATTAATTTAAATCGTGGGATAAAGGTCACCTAACCACAATTTAAATGTAATGTTGGGTTCTAGATTTTAATATATATATTGACCTTAATAGGCATTAATTATTAAAATTGACAATATCAAAAATACTAAATAAAACTTTGTTAAATTTTGTAGATGGCCTCTTATAATGATAATTCCGATAACTCATCCGCGTCCAACCAATCTTTACGAGCGATCCTCCAAAAGGAACGTCTAAATCATAACAACTTCATCGATTGGTATCGAAACTTGAGAATTGTTCTCAAGCAAGAGAGACGATCGTACGTTTTAGACGACCCTATCCCCGATCAACCTAGCGAGGATGATGAGGAGGCCTTCAATGATTGGCTAAAGTACACTGAGGACTCCGTCCAAGTGTCTTGTCTCATGCTAGCAAGCATGACTCCGGATCTCCAAAAGGAGTATGAACACCACGGGGCTTATGACATGATAACCCAGCTGAAGGAAACGTTCCAACAGCAAGCGAGGGTTGAGCGTTTCGAAACGGTTCGAGCACTCCATGCATGTCGTATGGACGACAACCAATCTGTTTCATCTTATGTACTTAAGATGAAAAGTCATATTGATCGCCTCGAGAGGCTTAATTGTCCCGTCTCGAAGGAATTGGCCACGGATTTAATCCTCAATGGCCTTACCAAGAGGTTCGAGACATTCGTGTTGAACTACAACATGAATGCTTGGGATAAAAGCATTGGTGAGCTTCACTCAATGCTCAAAACGGCCGAGGCGGCCATGGGTAAAAGGGTTTTACCCGTTCTCACCATTAATGAAGGTGGGAACAACAAAAGGCCTCGTCCCGCACCCAAGGCAAAGGTTGCCAAGGGTAAGGGACCCGCTTGGGGAAAAGGGAAGGGGGTGGCAAGGATGCCACCCAAACCACAAGAGAAGAAGCAAAAGGTTGCTACAAATGACCCATGCTTCAAGTGTGGGGAGATTGGACATTGGGCAAGGAATTGTCCTGTCCATCTCCAAGAGTTGAAAGCCAAGAGGGATGCCGGGCAGACCTCAGGTACAATATACATGATTCATATTGATCTTAATGTTACATCTTCTAACACATGGGTATTGGATACCGGATGTGGAACTCACATTTGCAATTTGTTGCAGGGGTTCACAAGAAGTAGGGACTTCAAACAAGGGGATGTTAGCCTCTTCATGGGAAATGGAACTAAAGTCTTAGTTGAAGCTCGTGGAGACTACATCCTAAGACTTCCAAGTGGTTTGGAAGTTATTTTGAAGAATGTTTTGTATGCTCCTAGTTTGACTAGGAACATTATTTCTGTATCCCAATTAAGACATTATGATTATGTATTATCTTTTATTGAAAATGATATTCATGTTTCTTTAAATGGTATGTTCTATTTTAAAGCTATTCCAATTAATGGTATTTATGAATTGGTTCATGAAAATACTTTAAATAGTTCATTGTACCAAACTAACACCAAGAAACTCAAGTTGGACTTAAGTGATACCTATCTTTGGCATTGTCGCCTTGGTCATATAAACAAGAAACGTTTACAAACACTTCAAAAGAATGGTCTTTTAAAAACAAATGAATGTGATTCATTTGATGTTTGTGAGTCTTGTTTACAAGGTAAGATGACTAAGGCACCCTTTAATGGAACTACCGAAAGGGCAAAAGATTTATTAGGAATCATACATTCGGATGTATGTGGTCCTTTTAAGCCAATGACTAGGAATGGTGAAAGATACTTCATTACCTTTACCGACGATTATAGTCGCTATGGGTATGTGTACTTGTTAAGACACAAAGACGAAGCTTTTGAAATGTTCAAAATCTTCAAAAATGAAGTGAAAATCAACTCAACAAGTCCATTAAAATTCTTCGTACCGATAGAGGAGGTGAATACCTAAGTGATGCCTTTCAAGATCATCTTAGGACTTGTGGGATTGTCTCACAACTCACTCCACCTGGAACACCACAACATAATGGTGTGTCTGAGAGGAGGAATCGAACCTTATTGGATATGGTCCGATCTATGATGGCTAGAAGCACATTATCTCTATCATTTTGGGGTTTCGCTCTGCTCTCCGCGGCCCGTATTCTAAATATGGCCCCAACCAAAAAGGTAGAAAGGACACCTTTTGAGATATGGCATGGAAGAGTTCCATCCCTATCGTACTTAAGGGTTTGGGGATGTGAGGCTTATGTTAAGACTCCCACCCTAAACAAATTGGATGTCCGATCCACCAAGTGTATCTTTATTGGATATCCTAGAGATTCTATGGGATATTATTTCTATGATCCAGTGGAACAAAAGGTGTTTGTTGCCAGAAAGGGTGAGTTCTTAGAAGCAAAATTCCTTATGGAAGGAGCTAGCAGTAGAACAGTGGATCTTGAGGAAGATCAAGAACCACAGCCCGATGCACGTTTGGTTGAAACTAGCACTCAACATAAGGATGTTGAGGATGATCAAGTGGTTGATCAATACACACAACACGTTCGCAAAAGTGGTAGAACTAGTAATCCACCTGAAAGATATGGATTTTTCATGGATGGATGCTATGTGATAGATTCTGATGAACCAACCACATACCATAATGCTATGTCCAACACGGATTGTGACAAATGGCTTGAAGCCATGAACGTTGAGATGCAATCCATGTATGACAATCAAGTATGGGACTTGGTTGTACCACCTCTTAACTCCAAGATAGTTGGAAGTAAGTGGGTTTTCAAGAAGAAAACCGATATGCATGGAAACTTGGATACTTATAAAGCTAGACTTGTAGCAAAAGGTTTCACTCAAACTCAAGGGGTTGATTATGATGAAACCTTCTCACCTGTTGCGATGCTAAAGTCTATAAGGATATTGTTTGCCATAGCTGCTCATTATGATTATGAGATTTGGCAAATGGATGTCAAAACCGCTTTCCTAAATGGATATCTTGAGGAAGATGTCTATATGGTTCAGCCTGAAGGTTTTGTCGATCCAATACATCCTAATAAAGTATGCAAGTTAAAGAAATCAATCTATGGATTAAAACAAGCATCGAGAAGCTGGAATCACCGTTTTGATGAGGAAGTAAAGAAATTTGGTTTCATCAAAAACGCTGATGAGGCTTGTGTGTATAAGAAGGCTAGTGGGAGCACAATAACTTTCCTAGTATTGTATGTTGATGACATACTACTATTTGGAAATGACATTCCAACCATGGAAGGTGTAAAAACCTGGCTTGGAAGTTGTTTTTCCATTAAGGATCTTGGTGAAGCCGCCTATATTCTGGGAATAAAGATCTATAGGGATAGATCAAGGCGGTTGATTGGTTTGAATCAAAGTGCATATATTGATAAAATCTTGAAAAGGTTCAAGATGGAAAACTCTAAGAAAGGTACCGTACCTATTCAAAGAGGAACGATGTTGAGTACGACTCAATGTCCAAGCTCAAAGGATGAGCAAGATAAAATGAAGGCAATCCCATACGCATCTGCTATTGGATCCATCATGTATGCAATGATATGCACTCGACCGGACGTGTCATACGCCTTAAGTATGACAAGCCGTTACCAACAAAATCCTGGAAACAGTCATTGGATGGCTGTTAAGAACATACTTAAGTACCTAAGGAGAACAAGAGATATGTTCCTAATCTATGGATCTGGTGACGAGGAACTCGTTGTAAAAGGTTACACGGATGCGAGTTTCCAAACCGATCGTGATGATTCACGGTCTCAATCGGGATACATTTTCATTCTGAATGGAGGAGCTGTCTCTTGGAAGAGCTCCAAACAGGATGTGGTGGCTCTGTCAACTACAGAATCAGAATACGTCGCCGCCTCATTGGCAGCCCAAGAAGCTGCATGGTTGAAGAAATTCATTGCCGATCTAGGGGTTGTCCCTTCCATTCAGGACCCCCTAGAGATCTTTTGTGATAACGAGGGTGCGATTGCTCAAATCAAGGAACCCCGTGCTCATCAAAAGACTAGGCACATTGAGCGGAGATTCAACTACATACGAGATGAAGTTGAAAAGGGAAAGATATGTATTCGCAAAGTTCACACGGATCAAAACGTTGCGGATCCTCTGATGAAGCTCCTTGAAAAGGCAAAGCATGAAGGTCATACTTGTGCCATGGGACTTCGATATTCTAGTGATTGGATTTGATCTGTAAATTTTGTATTTGGATATGTGGAATTTTCTATTATTTGAATAAAGTTATTTGGTTATAATGTTTCAAATAATATTCCTACTTAGCATGTTTAATCCATGAGTAAAATATTTACTCTAAATGTCCGTAGTCATTCATACTTGTGGGAACAAGTTTGAAGGTAAGATTATTATGAACTTGGATTGGTTGATATTCATAAGGATGAATATAGAGCAATGAGTTGCTACCAAGGTTCATAGATATTTGTGGGACACAAATATTGGACTAACCCGCATCTCAAATTTTACTACATGGAATCTTATTGATTGATCATAAGTATATTTGAGTAAAGGCGAATATCATTTTGTATCCTCCGACCTGAGATACATATTGGGTTTTGATATTCACTAAGTGTCATACCTTGAGCTAATTCTTCACTATCCTGAAATAGTGGACAGTACACAAGAGTGTGTTCAGATATGACACGAGGTGTTTGTGAGAAACATATGTAGTCAAGATGGAATTTGTTCCTCTTATTCGTTGAGAGTTAGATGTCTAAGGCCTGATAAGTTAAATCAACAAGAGATGATCGTTCTATGTTCTTGGATTTAACATGACATCTGTAACAAAAGGGTAGATGATTGATTCACCTAAATCATTTCAAGTAAGGTACTTGAAAAGGGGATGATGTTATTGAATGGCTATAAGTCATACGTATTAAGGGTAGTAAACCGTTGTTAGGCGGTATTTACTGCTTGCATCAATCTTCTATGAATCTTGGGCAAGTGGGAGATTGTAAGATTCTGTGTGTGCCCAAGACACTTAGAATATTGATGTGGTTAGTACGTTATGATCCAAGTCGGGTTATACCCAACAACAAGCTTAACAAACACCTATTAATATTCAATTACATGATATAATTGAATATTAACACCAATTTAGAAAATGGGTTTTCTAAACAAGTTGCAAATGAGATGGACAATTTATTTGGATATTTTGTTCAATAATATTATTTGTAATGCTATTTAAATTAGTTGAATAACATTACAAATTAATAATGGTAGTATATATATATATTATACAATTAAATGGGTTAGTTGTATACATAATATATCTAGTTAAGTGGCTAGTTAACATTTGATTGTGTTATAAAATTGAGAGGGAACTCTCATTTTAAATGATGTTGGCCGCCCTCCTCTTGCCTTGCCATTGGACCATTGTGTTCTTGAAAACACAAAGGCTTAACTAGTCACATACACAACCATTTTTCAGATTATTATTGCATTCATCTCTCTCTCTCTTTCTCTCTCAAAATTTTCGGAAATTAGGCAGAAAAAAGGGGGTCTTTGAGAGTTGATTTGTGGTGTTCTCCCTAACAAGAAGGGTGTTTGAATACAAGCTTGGGGTATACAAGCTTGAGGAGGCCTTCTTTGGACTCTTGGCCGGATTCACAAGCATTCTCTACCCCTTTCTTTGGTCGATTTTTCTGCAGAAAGGTAGATGTATTCACAGCTCTATGTAGCTGTGATTTTATGTTTGTTTCTTCATGTTCTTAGCTTGATTATTCACATAAATGATCTTTGGTTAATGGGTTTGCTTCTTACACTTATATGGACATCTATGAACATGTTTTTCAGTTTTAAAGGTGTTTAAAAGATATATATATCCGCTGCGTTTTATGAATAGTTTAAATGGTTAAACTACGTTTCATGCTCTTGCAAACCCATCATTAATAACCTTTTATTACATTTTAATGATTAAGAACCATCATTTTTATAACTTGTTAAGTTTGTTAATTAGTTTGTAATGCATGTCAAAATTTCAACATACAATCAAATAACAAACATTCAAACAAGCATAAACATACAAACATGAGTGCATAACCATAGCCACTAAGTTGACAAAACTTGTTTGCCATCACAAGTGTCATCATAAGGTCTTTCTACGGGTTGAAATCAACACAAAATTGAGGTCATCATAGACCCCCACTTGAACTTGCATCCATATGCTTCAAGTTCCATGTCTTTGATGTCCATCTTTGGGTCTTGATCTTGTGCATCTTCCTTTTACAAAATTGTATCCTAACACATTTTTCTAATAAAATAAATGCACCTAATCTATTAATTACATAACCAAATGAACAAATAATTACAACCCAAATAATAAACATAAATATTACAACGCAATTGAATGAATAAAACCAACCATTCCAATCATCCAAATCAAAAGGCCAAAGGCTAGGTTATGCACACTAACATCCAATGATCATATCATCCAAACATATAATGAAACCCCACTTAAAACCACCAAATTTCAGCCAACATAAACTGAAATTTGGGGTTTTAAACATTGTCCAAACAATCAACATATCATAATATATATCTTTCAAGGTCTAATCACTAGCATGTGTGATATGATCTTGAAAGTTTGGGGAATCATTCATACAAAATATAGCAGCCCAAAATTAGCCTATAATAAGTGATAATACTTCTTTAAAACCGATTTTAAAGACTAAGAACAAGCAAGTTATCCACATAACCGGCTCTTGATGCCATTGATGGGGTTTGTTAGAACACAAAATAAACAAGTTTAACCTTTTAAACTTTCTGAAAAACGCAGCGGAAGTAAAGCATTATAACATGTTTATAATCTGAAAATTTCGTGTTCTTAATGATGTTTTAAGATGGAAAAACAAACCCAAATCAAAAGGATCTTTAATATGTGAATGAACAAGCTACGAACATATGTAAGTGACATAAAATCATAGCTACATAGAGCTGTGATGAACTACCTTTCTCCAGCCAAAAATGTCGACCAAGGAAGGTTTGAAAGATGCTTGTGAGTCGGCCAAGACTCCAAGGAAGGATCCCTCAAGCTTGTATACCCCAAGCAAATATGCAAGCACTCTTGTTAGGGAGATCAACACCAAAGTTCTTCAAAAACCCTCTATCCAGCTGAAAACCCGAGATCTTTAAACAGAGAGAGAGCTGCTGAGAAGTAATGTTTGCATGTGTATAATGAATGAGAGTGTGAAGAGTGTGGGACTAGCTTTGGATTTAAGAAAGTAAACCCTCTAATTGGAGAGGGTGGGCGGCCGAAACTCCTTGTGTAGAGCAAGTTCCCCCCAAAACTTTTTAATCCAATTTTTATAAAATAGTCCGTTGTAAGTTTATGCAATTAACATTTAATTGTATAACTTATACACTCTTTTAATTAGTTAATGTTATCCAACCAACTTAATAACAATAAGTAATATTCTTGAACAAAATATCCTAATAAGTTGTTCCATCTCACATGCAACTTATTTAGAAAACCCATTTTCTAAATTTGGTGTTATTGTTTAATTACATGATCATATCATCAATTGAATAATTGTCAGTGATTACAAAGCTTGTTATTGGGTATAACCCGACTTGGATCATGACATACTAACTGCATCAATGTTCTATGTGTCTTGGGCATATAGAATCTAACATGAATGATTTCAATCAATATTGTTCATACATATGTACCTAGTTTATGAGCTTAATGTAAATGTCTGTCATGGCTTATATATATATAATGAATGAGTTGAATGAAATATAATATGTGGTTGATGCTTATAATGTTTAATGTTTCATTGTTCATTGTGTTATAAAGTATAATGAACTAACTATATACATTTGTGGTTGTTGTGCATAGTTCTTAGTTAATAATGATTGAGAAATATGTTCAAAGTTAGTCGTATGAGTCCTCATGCAAATGGACCATGCTAATGGACCATACGCATGGATATCTCATGCTAATGGACCATTCGCACAACTGAACCACAAGACTGGATCAGTTGCATGATTGAGACATAAGATTGACACAATCGCACGACCGAACCTTTAGTTGTGCGTATGGATCAATCGCATGACTGAACCATGCTAATGGTTCAGACATATGAATGAAAGCCCATAACCTAAAATACCACCTAATTATAAGAATTCGAGAGACTTGAATACTTTTAAAACAAACTAGTAACCTAGCCGTCTAGAGCGTCCAGAAAAGCCTGTTCCAAGTTCTTTGTTTACATCTGATCTTGTTCTACTTGTTCTTAACATTTCTTTAATTGTTAGATTGATCGGGATTGCGTTCTCACTGATTGGATCGCTAATCAAATAGGATTCCACACTATTTGATCTAGTTTCATGCATTATCAGTTAGTACTCCATACGTACACGGTCCTAACAAGTGGTATCAGAGCCTTGGCTCTTGATTTTGCATGTGATTCGATTAGTTTCGGTGTAAAAATCACGTTTTTCATTCAAAGGAGTCACCTTTTTTAGTAAAACAGTCTTTTCGACGCCTCCAGGTCTCAAATTTTACGTTTTTCAGCATACGGCAGATTAGGGTTCTTGAAAAATCGTGTTTTTGTGTCTAAGTGTCAAAAACCTTCGATTTTGCAAGAACCGCAGCCTTCAGTCGCACGATTGGCCCAATCGCACGACTGAACTCAATCGCACACCCCATTCGCACGCTTGAACTTAGTCGCTCACTCATTCGTACGACTAAACAACCCTATTCGCTTGTCTCCAATCGCACCCTCCATACGTACGACTGAATCCAATCGCATGATTGAATTCATTCGTACACTTCATTCACATACTTCATCCACACGACTGAACTACTCTAGTCGTTTGACTCCATTCGCACGAGTGAGCCACTTTAGTTTTATAGCTCAAAGTTTAAAGAAATGGACTATCAGTTCTCTGCTTTTATTGTTGGAAAGGACTCTCGCATTCAGAATCTTCTGCTTCTGGAAAATGAAATTGGGAATCATAATAAAGCAGCTAAACTTATAATGTTAGATGACTACCCACAATGGAAACAGAGGTTCGAGATCTATCTAAATGGATTTGATCCAAATCTTTGGGAATCCATTAATATAGGTTATAGTATGCCAGTTGGTGCTGATAGTGTTAAGCTCACCTTGGGAGGTATGACAGACTGCAAGAAAGCTAAGTACAATGTTGAAAAGAAGGTGTATGCCCTGTTGACTCAGTCGATACCGAAAGATATATTTCATCAATTTCTGAGAACAAACAGGCGTAGAAGTTATAAGAGGCTGGGGAGAAAAGATATGACAGGAATGCAACGTTAAAGGCATCAAAGGCAAAGGCTCTCAAGAGGGAGTTTCATAACTTCTCCTTAATAGGGAAAGAAAGCTTGGATGATATTATTGACAGATTCTACCATCTGATGAGTGAGCTGCACACTCATGGGGTCACAACGTCTATGGAAGATAAAGTGTCAAGCTTTGCAAATGGTTAGGCGGAGAAGTGGGACTCGTTTGTGTCTAATATGAGACAGAACAATATACTTGCAAAATTAGACATAAATGACTTCATCCTGAAGTTAAGGGAGGATGAACTGAGGATGAAGTACAGGTCATAAAAAGGATCCTATGACCAGAATCCTTCACTTTATAACTCATCTCCCCCTCCAACCAGTTCAGGAGCACCACTCCAAACTGCCTTTGTGTCTAGTTCAATAGCTCCTTCCCAAACCACTACTTCAGTACCAGAAATGTCAGGGTCATCCCCTACCCAATATATAGTGCCTGAAGCCAATGCTACAAAGTTGAAGACCAAGAATCTCGAAAATATCACTATGGAAATAGCAAAAGAGCACATGGATCTCCTGGCAGTTGTTGTCCATTCCTTTGATGGTCTAGTTGCAGGGAAGATCGGAAATTGCCATCTTGCACATGAAAATTATGAGTAGGTGGACAAAAATGAACTAGAGAGAATGGATATAATGTGGGCTTTGGCTAGTGCTATCAAAAGGGCGAAAAAGTTTGTGAAAAAGACAAGATAGAACTTGGTACCACAAAAGACACAACTTTTGGTTTCGACAAAACCAAAGTTACCTACTTTAATTGTGGAGAAAAGGGGCATTTCAAACGTGAATGTGTAAAGCCCAAGAAAATAGGTAATCAAAATCCATTCTCAACCTTCAACCGTCGGGATAAGGCATGAGTACAACTACCTCATAAAGCAAAGAGACAAAGGCCTTGACTGTTCAAGGTGACGAAGGACAAGATTGGACCTTCAGTTTTGTGTCTCCGGGTGAATCAAACATTGCCTGTGTCGAGGGATTGGATGATGGCTCTGCGAGTGAAGGTGAAATCACGTTGAACAAGTAATGTCAGATAATGAAGAAGCTGTGAACATGGTCAATCACCTGATTGAAGAAGAACTCGAAACGACATGTTCAAAATCTCTAGCATCCGAAGAGTCAAACTCTGCATTGATGGCTGATTCAACTAATTCTTCATAGGTAAATACAAAAGACCAACGCTTTGAAAATCTTGCTTGTATTGAATGTAACAAATTTATAGAAAGCATTGATTCAAATTTGCTAGGTTATTAGACCTTAATGATAGCTTAGTAAATGATTTACAACTATGCACAGAAGCTAATTGGATTTTAAAACAAAATGAGTACAGTTATAAAAAAATAGAACTTTTAGGTAAACAACTAAGGGAAACTGAGGTTGTTGCTTTTAATCAAGCTAATGATATAAAGTTTTATTTAAATACTTTGGAAGAAACAAAGAAAGAAAAACCAGTTTTAGAAGTCGAGGTAAATTTATTAAAACAAAAACTGTATAGCTGGACCAATCTTCTCACATAGTTCAACACTTAGTGAAAGAACGAAATAATGGGGAAGGGTTGGGTTACAAAGTAGTTCCACCACCACATGAGATCCTGTTAAATACAAAATGTAGGCATGTTAATAACAACCAAGTAAAGAATCATGTGGTGTCCACTCCTCTGGTTATTGACCCTGATTCCACAAGCAAACCGGTGGAATCTGTCACTAAAGAGAATGAGGCTACTTTGAAGTCAAAAGGCAAGATGCCTGTTGAAAATTTGGATAAAAAATTTGAAAAGGTTAATGTAAGGTCAGGTTCACCAAATTCTATTTCAGAACCAAAACCGACTAAACCAGTTAACCACAAAAGTGCGAGTCATCAAAGTCCAACCAAAGGGCATGTTAAAGATGTTAAAAATGTTCAAACAATTAATTTTGTTAAAGAAGCAGAAACATCTAAACAAGAAGTGACTAAATCCAACCAGACTCGTGCTACACCTATATTACACTCAACCCCACATAAACAGTTTCCCTAACATGTAGAAGGGAGATCATGCTACAGTTGTGGAAAAATAGGACATATTTCTTCTAATTGTCCTTATTATCAGACTCCCAGAAAGAAAATTGAACTTTATGATACTAAACCAAGTTCTTCGAAAAGGAGTTCTATTACTCCACCAAAAAGAATTAATGAACCTAAAGTTCAAACTGTAAGCTAGTCGTCTGTTTATCACAAACAGGCCTTACACAAAACTCGCTTATGGAAAGAAAAGTCAAGTCCAGTGTCTGATAATGAGAACAATAAGAAGAATGATATGCCCTCACCCTCAAATGGACAGTGCGTTGAGTTTATGTTGTGTGATTACTCTGGTTCACCCAAGCCAGTTAAGGCTTGGGTCCCAAACCTAAACTGATCATTTCCTCTAAATGTGCAGGGTGTCCGTTACAGTGCTATCACAAATACCTAGATCGTTGAGAGTGGGGCGTCTAGGCACATGACCGGGAACTTGTCTCCCATTTTAAATGTCAAAAAAATTAAAGGGGGACATGTATCATTTCCTGGAAATAAAGAAGGATACATCACCGCTCAAGGCAAAGTGGGAAACCAGAAAGTAAAGTTCGATAAGGTCAACTAAGTTCAATAACTACAAAATAACTTGCTTTCAGTATCCCAGATATGTGACAAAGGATTCAAAGTTGTGTTTGACAACAAGAAGTGCTACGTATTGAAGAAGGATTAAATTATCCCGGAGGACCAATCTTAATGTCAGCTTCAAGATATAATGACTTGTATGTCTTGGATCTATCAAAAGCCTCCACAACTAATCATCAAGTTCATTACTTCTTGTCAAAGGCAATAGAGAGGGGCTCAATCTCCTGGAATAGGAGAATGGGACACATATATCCACACATGATGAATCATCTGATCCAGAATGATTTAGTGAATGGAGTGAATGTAAAAAAATTTCAACTTCTAGATTTTTGTGCTGCGTGTAAGAAAGGTAAACACACCAAGAAGTCTCACAAGGAAAAGAAAGTAAATTCCATTGACCTGCCTCTCGAACTTCTACACATGGATCTGTTTGGTCCTGTCAGCACCAAGAGCATCGCTGCTGATTTGTACTCTTATGTAGTCATTCATGACTACTCCAGATTCTCTTAGGTAATGTTTCTGAAATCCAAATCAGAGACATTTGAAACGTTCAAATAGCTGGTGACTACATTGGAATCTCTCTACAAGCTGAAAGTGCGACAAATTCGCTTAGACAACGGCACAGAGTTCAAGAACCAGTGTATGGAGGAATTCTACAAAAAGAAAGGAATTGTAAACAAGTTCACATCTGCATACACTCCACAAATGAACAAAGTTGCTAAATGGAAGAACATGATCTTGATTGAGACATCAAGAACAATGCTAGCGGACTCGAAATTGCCCATCCAATTTTGGAACGAGTCAATTTCCAATGCATGTTGCACCCTCAATCGAGTCTTGGTGGTCAAACATCATGGTTAGACATGTTATGAGTTGCTCCTGGGACGTAAACCTAATCTGGAGTATCTCGAACCATTCGGCGCACCATGTACGCTGCTGAAGAAAACTAAGTCAGGGAAGTTTAGTGAGAAGATTGATGAAGGGATATTTCTAGGATAGAATATACCAAACAAGAGAGTTTATAAGAACTCAATGGGTCAAGTAGAAGTGTTGTGCAACGTTGACATTCAGAGATACACCACCCCCTACTGGAAAGGGACCTGCACTCTTCTTCGACTATGATGGATTCCTTAAGTCCTTCAATATCACTTTCTCCCTTCATGATGACAAGTTATCGACCAAACTGATGTATGAGGTCTTAAACACACTGTCACTAGACTCGACAACATTAGGTTCACAAGGTGAATCTTCTAGTCCTTTAGGGGGAACACTTGAGGTAAGCGATTCCTCCTCTGACAATAAAGAAGTGGAGAATGATCAGGTGGATCTGGAGGAACAGGTTCCTACTACTGAACGTACACAAGCATCAGTTGTTGATGCCTCTGACACTTCGGAACCTCACACTCCAACGACTACACCTACTGAACCAAGAATTCAAAATCTGGATCAGGAAGTAGTCGCTCCCACCACTCCAGGATCTCGACTAAATGTATATCATCCTTTGGACAACTTCATAGGGGATGTATAATCAGGAGTACAGACACGAAATCAGCTGTACTCAGCTGATTATGCCTCAGTCATGGAAAAAGGCTATCTTCACGATGGTGCCTATCAATGTTTTGTGTCTTAATTTGAGCAAAATATGTAAGTGAAGCCTTAAACAATGAGGCATGGGTTAGTGCCATGCAAGAAGAACTCATTCAATTTAAGAAGCTAGGAGTATGGACACTAGTGGATAGACCTAAAGGTGCTAAGGTCATTGGAACCAAATGGGTCTTGAAGTGCAAGAAAGATGACCAAGGGGTAATAATCAGACACAACGCTCAACTTGTGGTTCAATGATTTAGAAAAGTCGAAGGAATTGATTACAATGAAGTGTTTGCACCTGTGGCTAGAATGGAAGCAATCCGTATCTTCCTAGCCTATGCATCTTACATGAAGATCAAAGTTTATCAACTAGATGCCAACTCGAAGGATTTGAGGATCCTTATCATCGGGACAAAGTTTACAAGCTTGACAAGGCTCTCTACAGGCTCCATCAAGCCCCGAGAGCATGGTATGAGAAACTCTCAACTCATCTAATAAAACACGGTTTTCGCAGAGGAGTTATTGACTGCACACTGCTAATCAAAGAAAACGATGGCGACTTACTGCTAGTACATATTATGTTGATGACATAATCCTTGGTTCCAAAAACAAATAGTTATGTAAAGAATTTAAATTTGTCATGAAAGCAGAATTTGAGATGAGTGCAATAGGGGAGATGAAGTTCTTCCTAGGATTACAGGTGGATCAGACACCAAAAGGAATCTTCCTGCATTAGACTAAATATGTAGGGGACATCCTCAGTTGGTTTGACATAGAGAATGCTTCAGCTGCTGGAACTCCACTTGCCAAGAACCACAATGTGGCACCCGATGAAAATGGTGATTTGGTTGATGCTACAATGTATAAAGGAATGATTGGATCCCTTGTGTATCTCATACCATCTCGTCCTCATATCATGTATGCAACGTGTCTTTGTTCCGGATATCAAGCAAAATCAAAAGTCAACCATCTCATAGGTGTTAAATGGAATTTCCGTTATGTGAAGGGTACTCCAAAACTCAAGTTGTGGTATCCTCATGACGATGACTTTGAGCTTACAGCGTATAGTCACTCGGATTATGGAATTGCAAAATGAATTACAAGTCAAGATCAGTAGGATGTCAGTTCTTTGGCAAACGGTTAGTCACCTGGCAGTGTAAGAAGCAGACCTCCGTAGTTCTGTCAAGATGTGAAGCTGAATAAGTTGCTGCTGCAAGTTGCTATTCAGAAATCATCTGGACTCAACAGCAAATGTGCGACTATGGTTTGAATTTTTCTAACACTCCTATCTATGTTGATAATTCTCCTACTATAGGCGTAACAAAAAATCCAGTCCAACATCCTAAATCTAAACACATTGGTATTAAGTATCACTTTATACGTGACTGTTTTTGAAAAGAAATTAATCGATGTGGTTAAAATAACTACATATTTTCAAAGCACGACCTCTACACAAAAGCATTTGGTAAACCGAGGTTTTTATATCTATTAGAGGTTAATGGCATGAAAAAGAAAAGTGATGTGAGAGGAAGAAAATGCCTAGTCCGATATTTTTATTTTATTTTATTTTATTTTATTTTCCTGTTTATTAAAATACAAAAACACAAAAATATTTTCGGTTTTAGAATTTTATGTGGAGAATAGGTTAAATTAGGATTAAGTAGCTGCTTTATTTAATTACTTAAAAAAACGAGGGAGAATGATAGCTTAGCTAAGTGAAAAGTAATCAAATCTGTGATACTAATTCAACGTATATGGAAAATGATAGTACACAGGGAACAAATTGTTTGCGACTTCAAAAGAGTTTAACTGATTAAGATGCAAAATACAAAGTTTAAGTCTGAAAAGTCTAAGCAAAATAAAAGGAAAAATAATAGTAAAACTAGTATGCTACCAAGGTAACATAGAGAAAGTAGACCTAGAGGCTGCTAGTTCATTATATGATGTGTCTGTAGATTCAACACAATAGATAAGTAGACCTCATTGGTGGTTTAAAATTCAAACTAAGTTGTTCAACTTGTAGTGGGTTCCCATCTTATCCCTGGTTAACACAATCAATGAAGTTCCAATAAGGGGTGAAGAGCAAAATAAACGCCACAAATGTATGGAGACGGCCATAAAAAATGAGCAAAGCACATGGAAAAAGGCAAATTGCAATCAAACTAATAACTTATGTTGTTGGTGCGTTATGTGCAAAATGAAAATAAATGCTCTAACAAGAAGATAGGTGTGTGCCTCTTTGCTGTGTGGTGGCACTGATCTGAGGATAATCATAACCTATATATTCTAGGATTCATTGTGGTTTGCACCTCTCTGTTGTGCGATGGCACTGACCCGAGGCTTGGCATCCCTTTGAAAGGTCTTATAATAGTTTCTTCTTGAAATATACCCATAGACCGCTCAACAATCTTCTGAGGAACCTTGATTACCATATAAGCG
This sequence comes from Flaveria trinervia, assembly GCA_025506515.1. Classification (NCBI taxonomy): domain Eukaryota; kingdom Viridiplantae; phylum Streptophyta; class Magnoliopsida; order Asterales; family Asteraceae; genus Flaveria; species Flaveria trinervia. Next base: position 31,491,460 of record CM046441.1, read on the forward strand.
TGGGAACCAAAATGCTTGTTGAAATAATTAAACATTAAATCATCACCAATGTGTGTCAAAAATCTATGTATGGATTTAAGATGACAAGTATATTGACAATCATCGTGAGCTGCAGTTCTTGAAAGTCAAAATCATTGTGTGCATCTTGTAGCTCTAGTATGATTTCCTAGAATTGTTATTGACTCTTAGTCAAAACAAGAATCTAGCATTAAAAGAGTTTACTAAAATGACCCAAATGATTGTCATATATACCTGTATGATTCCATAATGAATCGTACCAGAAATGATAAAATAGAATTGAAGTTATGATGTCCAGGAAGTAAAATCGGTTAGAACTACTCTAATAGGTTTATATCCATCTCCATTCAAAATTAAAAAAATATGTGTTGGTTTTGTTATGAAATTTCTAGTTGTTTTTATTTATTATTTTTAGTCATTTGGTAGGTAAAATTCAGACTATCCATCTAAATTCAATCTGTGAATCACTCACTAAAAGGGGTCACGTCTGAGGTGAGCAATCAGGTTTTAGGTTAAAAGGATCATGTCTGAGATGATCAACGGTCAAAATGTCTTATCAATAATTAACAAGTTAAGTGTTTGAAAGTGCATGAGGTCAAACTCATAAGTCTTAGCCATTCGCATGACTAGACCATAAGTATGGACCAGTCGCCAGATTGGATCATGAGTATGAGCCAATCGCATGATTGAACCATACGTATGGACTGGACGTATGATTGGACCATAAGCATGGATCAGTTCATGCAATTCATACCCCAGTCGCACGAAGGGATGTGACCGAGTTAGCTAGTCGCACGACTGAGCCCCAGTCGCACGAATGAAGCATGCGAATAGGTCCAGTCGCCCGACTAAAGATAAAATCAGTATAAATAGAGTGAAGTCGGTCGCACATCTCATCACCCCTCAATCGCTCCCAATTCGCACGAAAGCAAAGTTACTCTGCCAACATTCGATTTCATTGATTTCGCATTATGACTGGGATACTAACGTGTAGTCTCTTCATCTACATGAACTTAGTGACTGAAATCGCACAAAATGTTCGGTTTAATCAAGCCCTAATGACCTAAATTAGTCAAAAACAAGAACCGAGACTAAGATGTCAAAATAAACCACTAAACTGGACTAAATAGTTAATTTAAAGATGTTTTGGTGTTATTTTGAGTGTTTGCAACTCTAATGAGCCTAAGCAGAATGTTTAACAATAAGTATAGACAAAGAACGAATCTAACAGTGTCAAACAGGGACTCATGCGAATGGACATGCTCATGAACTTCAATCGCACGATTGAGTTGGGCGTCTGACTTAATCGCACGAATGAACCATGCGTATGAGTTCAGTCGCACGACTGGGTCAACTGCATGACTGTGCTCAATCGCACGAACCGAGACTAAGATGTCAAAATAAACCACCAAACTAGACTAAATAGTTAATTTAAAGAAGTTTTGGTGTTATTTTGAGTGTTTGCGAGTCTAATGAGCCTAACCAGAATATTTAACAATAAGTATAGACCAAGAACGGATCTAATAGTGTCGAACAGAGACTCATGCGAATGGACATGCTGGGGAACTTCAATCGCACGATTGATTTGGGTGTCTGACTCAATCGCACGAATGAACCTTGTGTATGAGTTCAGTCGCATGTCTGACTCAACCGCATGAGACATTATATGATCAAACCTAGTCGTAGGCTCAATCGTACGACCGAGCTCAATCGCACAACTAAGACTCAGTCGCATTGTCCATTCGCATGATTGAACAAACTGATTCAAGTTCATTAATATTCAAATGCCATCCATTTACACAATTTCTAACGTATATGTATCTTGTGTTACAGAAACATTACGAATTGATGGACTATGAGCACGAAACACAATCTCTGTGCTCATCTTGACGTCACATCACGGAATGCTTCTGATTTCGTGGGGGTTATTACATTTTTACGGAGATCGAGGATCTTCAAGGCTATCTCCACTCCATGCACACTATACAGATCGATTCAGCAGGCCTTCTGGGAAAGCGCTGTGGTAGACACATCTGTTGAGCCTCATCGCATTCGGAGTTCTATTTTTGGTCAGGAGATTGAGATCAGCGAGGATGATCTGAGGAGGGTATTAGAGTTGGGTGATGATGGTGACTGCCCAACCAGGAAACATCCACTAACGGTTGGAGGACGTTTACATCGGACTAAGTATGCTCGGGACATTAATGCTGGTGTGCTCAACAAGAGCAACCTGTGCCCCGAGTTAAAGTACTTGGCCCATGTGCTGCTCAAGTACTGAATCAGATCTAGAACGCTTACGTGGCTCTGGTACTGAATCATTCATTCAACTTCTCTCAGATGATATTCACGTACATGGTGGAGAATATAAAGGCCAAAGGCAAGGAAGGCTTCTGCATGTTCCCTCGTTTCTTGTAGATGATTATTGACCAGAAGCTTCCTTTGCTGCCGAATGACAGAGATGATGCTATTACACTTGAGATTATGGATGACACCACCCTTGGGAGGATAAAAATGTATCGGGGCAAGCAGGTGAAGCCCCCAGTAAGGATATTATTGGGCCTCTAGCCCGGGAGGACTACGTGGCGCCCACTCGTAACAAGTGGCGTCACGATGACAGCTATTCCGATACTGAGCCTACTGTTCTACCCACTAATGATTCAGATGACGATGACAACGACCATGGTGATGGTCAAGGCGGTGAGGCTCTGGGTGGATTCAAGCAGGCTCCAATCCACCCTGACTTTTAGATAGAGGAGTAGGAAGAGTCGGATGAGGAGGCATTGGTAAGGATAGTGGGCAGCAAGGTTATTGCCACTGAGAGAGGGATTGTGTTGGTTGGTGGATGCCAGGGTGAGTCCAGGGATGCTGCTACTGCTACTACTGATCCATCATATATCCCTGACCATCCCATCAGTCCAGGGGGAGCATACTCCTCTAAGGGATCAAGGATGAAGAGGATGGCTCAGCCCCATAGCATGAAGAGCAAGAAGAGGAGGATTACTCTGATCACCACCACATCTACCACTTCTACCACTACTGAAAGGATAGAGGAGCTAGAGAGAAAGAACAAGAAGATCATGCTCAGGCTGAAAGGATCCAAGGATGAGCCTTTAAAGATCAGGGAAGGTGATGATGATGATAATGATGACGAAGATGATGAGGATGATGATGATGATGATGATGATGATGATGATGATGATTTGGTGAAGATGATAATGGTGATGATGAAGGACTCAGTGGAAAGAAGAGAGGAGATGATGATGATGAAGAAGGTGATGATGCTGCATCAGCCTCTACTCAGGGTCAAGAGAGACGTTCCAAGGGAGCTCAAGAGCAAGGATCCTCGTCTTCAGCTCCTCCAGTTGAAGAATTGACTGATCAAGATAAAAGTAAAGATTATATGTTTTGTATTTAAAAAACTTATGTACTTGATTCAAATATTACATAATGTAATTTATGTTTATCTATGCTTAAATGTCTTGATTAACTACTAATAATTGATGTGTTAAATGTTTAAATCAAGCTGATAAAACTTCCCAGCAAGATGAATATGATATTGCTCTCCTTCAGCAAATCAAGTCTCGATTCATAATGATTCTTGATTTGTGAGAAATTGTGAGAAGGTCAATGAGCTACACTCCCGAAGAAAGACAAATCATACACGACCTGGCGGATGAGCAACTTGTAGAGATATTCAGACTGAATCCTGACAAGCTCGTCAAAGACACTCCAAAGGTCGATGTTATTAGTGATGACGAGCTGAGCGATATTGATGAAATAGAGATAGAGTAGGTCACCTCTGAGCACTATCCAGAGTACACTGACCGAGAGGGAAATGTGATCCCCGACTTGGGTGACACTCTTGGTAGTGCTATATTTGAAAAACTGGATGAGATGGAGAAAGAAATAGATAAAACTGAAAGCCAAGCCCAAGCCACGGATGCAGATGTTAAGATCAAGAAGGCTGAATGGGCTGCTTGTTTTGCTAAAATACGAGCCTAATGCACAGCTCTAAAGCAAAATGCCTACACCAAACTCTACAAGGTCAAGAAACATCTGACACTATCTGGCAAGATTATTTCTTAGGGTATTTTGAGGATCTAAATGTTTATGCTCTAAAAAGGGAGAAGGGAATAGAGTACTTCAGATATCCACATGATCTGAAGACTCTCCCAGGTTTTGAGCTCAACCAACTGGCATGCTTAAATCTGCTATATGCTAATCCTAGAAAGATTCCAGGTTGGTTTGAGGCTGCTTTAAAGAAGGAATACCACACCAGATGGGTAAACTTCAGACCTCAACAACTGAAGAGGTACGTTCGTAGGTCTGAAGTGGATCTCATATTTGGAAAGCCTAAAGTGGCGCTGAAGTGGAGTCCTGCATGCACAATGTCCAAGATTCCTTTACGGGATATGCCTCAGGACTTCACTCCACATTTCAATTGGGTATTATGATTGGAGAATAGGTGAAGCGGTCATAGTTCTAAATATAGAGGAAAAAATGGAAACTATCCAGGTATTTGACCCAATATGGCTTACAACTTGTCTGCAGAACATGTCTACACATTGTACAAGTGGCCACTGTTCTATGATGCGCAAGATATTGTACAAGCTCTCCAATTCTAGAATGTTATACGACTCTGCTTTGCAATTGAAATACATGTAGGAGTTACAAGAGAGGAGAAGTACAAGAGGTTTGCGGAGCTATGAAGAACGTCAGATGTTAAAGTAAACTTGGTCGAAGGGGGAGTTTGTTGATACATATGTACCTAGTTTATGAGCATAATGTAAATGTCTGTCATGTCTTACACATATGTAATGAATGAGTTGAATGAAATATAATTTATGGTTGATGCTTATAATGTTTAAGGTTTCAATGTTTATTGTGTGATAAAGTATAATGAACTAACTATATAGGTTTGTGGTTGTTGTGCATAGTTCTTAGTCAATAATGATTGAGAAATGTGTTCAAACTTAGTCGTATGAGTCCTCATGCGAATGGAGGATGCTAATGGACCATAAGCATGGATACCTCATGCTAATGGACAAATCGCACGACTGAACTAGGAGACTAGACCAGTCCCATGATTGAGACATAAGATTAACTCAGTAACCTTCAGTCGTGCGTATGGATCAATTGCATGATTCAGTCGCACGACTGAACCATGCTAACGGTTCAGTCGTACAAATGAAAGCGCATAACCTATAAATACCACCTAATTATAGAGCGTCCAGAAAGACCATTTCAAGTTCATAGTTCGCATATGATCTTGTTCTACACATTCTTAACATTTCTTTAATCGTTAGATTGATCGGGATTGCGTTCTCACTGATTGGATCACCAATCAAATAGGATTTCGCACTATTTGATCTGGTTTCACGCATTATCAGTTAGTACTCCGTACGTACACAGTCCTAACAAATATGCAAAATAAAATGTTTTGGATCAAAAGTAATTTATTAAAACTACTTAATGAATACAAAGAATCAAATAATAATTGCTTACAATATTCTATGCTATGATTGTGTTTATGATTTTTTTGGTGTGATGATGATGTGACGACTGCTAGGGTTGTGTGTTTTGTTAATCGTGTGAAATGATGTGATTGTTTGTATGTTGCTGTCAATTGCTCGTGTTAATGTGCAACCTACGACTCAAATTTATAGACACACACGTTTCTGTTAACGAAACAACGAATGTGGAATCCGTGATTCACTTGTTCACTTGTTGACTTGAATTACTTGTATCATTTAATTAAACGTGTTTGGTCTTCCGTAGTAACTTCTCTTCCGTAGGAGTTTGCTCTTCCTAGTAGTCCGCTTCTCCGTAGAAGTCTTCACTTGAGTTTCTCCATGTGTAATTTTATCATCAATGAACCTTTGGTCTTATAGTACTCTTATCTCCACCGATGTTCATCAGTAGAAGTCTTCAGATGAATGTTTTGTAAGAAGGATGTCTACAGAAAAACAAAAATGCTCATCCATAGATGTTTCTTACACTTAGTAAATTGCAGAAATTAACCAAGTTTAATGATATATCTTGTAATCATACACATAAATCAACACATATATAGGTTAATCTTTAAAAATAATGAATACATCAAAATAATGAATTAAAAATGTTCATTAGAAGCATTGATTAAAGTTCTAAGCCTATACAAAGGATATAGACCTATTGTTCCTAGATTTAATAGCTTGGATACAATCTTTTGAGTTTATCTTAATTTCATGATTAGAGTCATAACATGCTCTTTACTAATCATGAGTGCATTGTTCTTAGGCCTGAGATGGTCATTCCACATGAGCATATCCTGCTTAGAGTCCCTTGGAAAGGGAACATGTACAAGATAGACTTGCAAGAAACATCTCCCTCAAGAGATGTTTCATGCTTTGTCTCTAAAGCCAATAGTGATGAGTCTTTCATATGGCATAAAAGAATATGCCATGTAAACTTTAAAAACATGAATGAATTAATTAAGAATTATTTGTTAACTTGAATGCCAAAGAAAGAGTTTTGAAGTAATGACCACTATGTTGCATGCCTCAAAGGGAAGAAATACAAGGTATCTCACAAGCCCTAGGAAAGAAACTCCATCACTACTCCCCTACACTTGGTGATGACCTCTTACTGTATAATGATAACAGAAGATTTTAGAAGATTCACTTGGATCTTCTTGCTTAGAACTAAGGATGAGACCCCTAAGATTGTGAAGAATTCATCTTAAAGATTGAGAATCAATGTGATCACAAGGTCAGAACCATATGATATGATCAGGGAACTAAATTCAAAACCAAATCCTTGATACATTTTGTGATGAAAAAGGTATTACAAGACAATATAGTGTTCCCAAGACTCATGAACAAAATAATATGGATGAGAGGAGAAACATGACGCTAATTGAAGTTGCAAGAACTATACTATCTGACTCTAAACTACCCATCACCTTTTGGGTAGAAGTAGTGAACACTTCTTGCTATATGTAAAATAGAGTTTTAGTAGTTAAGATGCATGGTAAGACTCCTTATGAACTTTGGCACAAGAGGAAACCTTTCATTGGTTTTCTCAGGTCATTTGGATGTCCTTGCACCATCTTGAATACAAAAGATCAAATTTCCAAGTTTGATGAGAAATCAGATGACGGACACATTATTGGATGCTATTCCCAAGCCAAGGCTTATAGAGTATAGAATCTCATAACTGGAGTAGTTGAGGAGTAAGCTAATGTGACTTTCAATGAGAACACATCCAGTGTGAAATATTTTGCTCCTGACTTTCTTTTTTATCTTGATTTAGTTACCAACTATTTTAACAAATCTTGTGAGAATGTTTCAAGATCCACAGATATACTATCAGCAGGTGATCTTGAACCAAGATTTGAGCTGAGAAGACCCTCGAGTAGCACTACTTTAGCTCCGTTGTAACTAACCTTGTAAATGGAGATACTATTAGCACAACAATGACAAGTCCAACTGATACATCTAAGGTGCCTTCAAATTCCAACTCATAGGCACACAACTCACATGAAGGAACTTCAAATGTAGGAGATCATAGTGATGGTGAAAGTGATCAAGAATTCCTTGATGCTGACAACCACTCCATTGAAGATAACATCAATGATGTCACACACTCATTGTATCAAGTTTCTCTTGGTAAGTGTGTTGATGTGGTGGGTAACTCACAATTACCATATCTAAATTTCACTAATTTCAATCTCTCAATGCAACTTGTTGTGATCCCTGAACTAAGGATCCATAAGTCCCACCCACCACTAATGTTATTGGAGATGTTGACACAGGGGTGAGAATAGAGGACAAACCCATGATGCAAATGTTTGTCTCTAATCTTGTTCTTATCACCGATAGAGCTAAAAAAAGTTTATAAGGCTTTAAAGGATGGAAGGTTGGTTGAAGCTATGCAAGAGTAGTTGCTTCAATTTAAAGGACAAAAGGTTTGGAACCAATATCTCTTCCTCAAGGGATGACTACCATAGGAACCAAATGAGTGTTTAGGAATAAGAAAGATGCTAGAGGACTAATCATCAAGAATAAATAAAGATGTAAGGCCCCACTCCTGGGACGCTCACAGCTGGTCAACATTGCACATAAAATATATATTTATATTAACTTTACTAAAACATTGCAGCAGAAACATTTAAACAACCATTTTATTTCACTATAAATGCTTTCGCAAAATAATGCATCATTGACTGATTACAAAATAATTGCTGCATTACATCCCAAAAACATTATACAAAATTGATGCCATCCAAAATGAGCCAAGTATCCACCCCGTGCCATCCTCAGCAACCATTACCTGCCAGCTAGAAACACATAAAAGTCAACGTTGCTCAGTGAGTTCTACTTTTAAAATAAAATACTTTACTCTCTTTCATAACCACTCTATACTTTCGTTCATGATCACACATCATATGTACACATAGATAATATCATTATTATCTTCCTTTACTATTCATTAACTTTCATTCTTTACTTCATTCCTTCTTTCCTTCTTTCCAGATCAGTGTCATCAGCTATACCCCAAACGTATGCACAAAGCGGGTACTGGGCCGAAGATCATCAATGACTTCCATAATGCGCATAGATTGGCACTAGCACCAGGGCAAGAGACTAAGATCCCATCTATATACTACACTCCAAACGTATGCACAAAGCGTGTATTGGGCCGAAGATCATAAATGACTTCCAAAATGCACATAGCCTGGCACTAACATCGGGGTGAGTATCCACTATCATCCATGTACTATACAACTGGACAGTCAAAAAAACTAGACCCCTGTGTGTATCCTTATGGGTTAGCTAACCCACATAGTTGAGCTAAAACATTTTAGAGTTGTGCACCTCTATACATTTGCTTGCAAGACTTTCTCTACTTTCACTTTCTCTTTCATTAATTCATGCATTCTATCATTATGTTCCTCTTTTCTCTATCTTCTGCTTTACATTACGTAATACTTTCATTTCATTCACAACTATACCACGTAAAGCCATGGAAAATAAATGTACATAAAAAGGAACATAAACATAAACATACAAAACATCACCATACAAGGCACCATTATACATGACATAACAATCATCATACATGCCATAACATACCCCATTCATCATCAAAAGTCAACATACTTCACCCCTGCAAACAACCCAGTCAAGCCTACATTCACTCTTTCCCCATGGGCACTATACAGGCACAAGGGGAACACTTAGGCGCATGGGGAACTTTCTGGCGCATGGGCATTATTAGGGCGCATGGCCAACACTTAGTTATTCTGTGCAATATTCCAGGCGCATGGGCACTATGCAGGCGTATGAGTGCCTAGGCGCATGGGCTTATTGGGCGTCTGGACACTTAGTCAAATTTAGCCTATTCCTAGGCGCATGGGAACTATTTGGGGGCATGAACTTTTGGCGCATGGGGACACTTAAACAGTTTATACCGTTGGGCATATGGGCCACTATTTAGGCACATGGGCAGTCAATTCACACTTAAACAACTTACTTCAATCCCCAATCATTATCTAATATGTTCTAAGCTTAAATATTACATTCTAAGCCGTAGAAACACATTCATTGTATAATCATAACCATAATAAGACCCAAATCAAACCCCACCCGCTAAACACATACACATTTACATACGGTGAAAACCCATTTTTATAAAATTGTTCATATATGTATATCAAGCCGCAAATTAGTTTTAAACAAGTAAAAAGGGGGTTCTAGAACTCACCTTAGCAGCTCTTCAGTATGACTTGCTTCAAAAGCCGTTGCTACAAGTTCAACACCTAAAACCCACCAAAAATATACACAAATGAACCACAAGACACATAAGCATACAACCAAGGCAAAGGCTGGTTAAGAACACTCAAAAACACCAAATACTTATCTTGAATTCAGATTCTTCTTCTTCAAATATCCGAAAGTTTTCAGTTGATTCTTTCTCTCTCTCTAAAAACCCGAATAAAAAGGGTGTGTGTAGACAACATGGGCGGCCATGCCCACTTTTAAACCAACTTTTTGAAAGTTTTGTCCTTTTGGACAATTTTTACCCCTCAACTTCAGTTTTATGACCTTTCTTTCTTTTCCTCACTTATTATTCTTTGTTTTATAATTTTTAAAAATAACCGGGTGTTACAAGTCCACCCTCTTATATAGGTTTCCTCCCGAAACCTATTATTCCTCAAAAAAATGTGGGTAATGCTGCCTCATTTCCTCTTTGGTCTCCCATGTAGACCCAGATCCATTCATGTGCTTCCACTATACACGCATAAGTGGAACTACTTAATTCCTTAATCGTTTCTCCTTACGGTCAACGATCACCTCTGATTGCTCCACATAATTTAGCTGTTTATCTACTTTAATATCTTCCAATGGTACAACCGTATCCTCATTCGTTAAACACTAACTCAGATAAGATACATGGAATGTTGGGTGAATTCCATTTAACTCATCCGTTAACTACAATCTATAGGCCACCTCTCCTACTCTAGCAATGATTAGGAAAGGCCCTATGTACCTTGGACTCAACTCGCCCTGCTTTCTAAATTGAATAATACCTTTCCAAGGTGGGACTTTCAAGAAGACTCTCTCACCCCCCTGAAATTCAATAGGTCTTCGTCTCATATCAACATACGACTTCTGCCTATCCTTGGCTGCTTTCATGAAGGCTTTGATCTTTTCAAGCTTATCAGTCGTAGCCTCGATCACTTCAATACTTCCCAACTCCTTTGACCAATATCACCCCAACAAACGGGTGTTCTACATCTCTTATCGTATAGCATCTCATAAGGGGACATACCAATACTGGCATGATAACTATGTTATATGAGAACTCATCTAACAGTAAGTTGTCATCCCAACTTCCTCCAAAGTCAATGATTCATGCCCAAAGCATATCTTCTTGCGTATGAATCGTCCTCCCTAACTGACCATCCGTCTAAGGATGATAAGTCGTGCGAATATGTAACCTCGTCCCCACCGCATCATGGAATTTCTTCAAAAATTTAGATGTAAACCGGGTCTCACGGTTAGACACAATAGACACCGGCATACCATGACGAGTTACAATGTCTTAATTATAGATCCGCCAACCTTTCGGATGAATACGTCTCGCGGATCGGTATGAAGTGAGCACTCTTCGTCAGACGATCAACTATCACCCATATAGCATCATACCCTCACGCGGTAGCTTCGTAACAAAGTCCATGGTGATATGTTCCCACTTCCATTCCGGTATGTCTAGCGGTTGGATCTTCTCGTATGGCTTCTGATGCTCGGCCTTCACTTGTAAACAAGTAAGGCACTTACTCACATATTCCGCTACATCGCGTTTCACACATCGAGTCTTATGAGCTCATCCATGATCTTCACACGTTCATCCCCATAATGCGGAATCCACCTTCGTCCGAATCGGGTTCTAACACCGAGTGTGTTTCCACCTAACTCCGTGACCAAACCTCTCATTCTTTTCAGAGTTAAGATGATCTTTCTTCAATGCCTCATCATTAAACTCCTTGACTTGTTTCATGATATAAGAGGTCATAACCAACTGATAAGCCTTTACCCGAATCAGCTCGGGTCTCTCTTTTCGGCTAAGGGCATCTGCCACCACATTGGCCTTGCCTAGATGGTAATGGACCTCACAATCATAATCCTTTATGAGCTCCAACCATCTCCTCTACCTCATGTTCAAGTCCTTCTGCTTGAAGAAATACTTCAAGATCCTGTGGTTAGTGAATATGGTGCACTTCAACCATACAGGTAGTACCTCCACTCTTTAATGCAAAGACCATGGTTGCTAGCTCCAAGTCAGGACTAGGATAATTGACCTCACGAACCTTCAGCTCTCGGGATGCATAGGCTATAACCTTTCCTCTTTGCATCAACACACATACCAACCTCGAGTAGGAAGCGTCTTAATAAACCACCAAATCCTCGCTCTCTTTGGGTAGTGACAAGACTAGAGCTTGAGTCAACCTCGCCTATAACTCCTCAAAAGCCTTCTCTTGATCTTGATCCCATACAAACTTCACATCCTTGCGAGTCAACTTGGTTAGTGGAGAAGCTATCTTGGAAAAGTCTTGGATGTATCTTCTGTAATAGCTCACCAAACCCAAGAAACTATGGATCTCAAATGGCATCTTTGGAGACTTCCATTGCATCACCACCTCTATCTTTCCTAGGTCCACCATAATCCCCTCAAGATTCACCACATGACCC